>QXEO01000531.1:13371266-13842961 GCA_007115705.1 Dactylis glomerata
GACCCCGAGGAGCTAGTTCCCCACGTTAGCGGCGACGAGTAGATCTCACCACCCTACCTCTCACGTAGGCTGCCACATAGTTGTTAGATTTCTCCCTTTTGCGTATCGGTGTTGTATGGTCTATCTAGAACCATTCGCTATGTTGGATGTATGAGACTATGTTTGGTTTGTGCGTGTGCCTGGACATGTTGGGCACCCTTTTGCTTGTATATATTATGCATGCTTGAACATGTTATGTATGGTTGTTGGAGCATGTTATGTATGGATTGCTATGTATGTCATGTTTATGCTTGGAGTTAGTCTTTTAATTGAAGCATGCATAAGTTTCCTTGTTATGTGTCTCACCAAACCACTTCTCTCCAGAATGGCTCCGGAAACGCGAGGCCAAGCTGGAGGCAATCCGCCACCACCCCCTGAGCCGAGCATGGAGAAAGTGCTGCGGCTCATGCTTGAAGAACGCGAAGCCGCATGCGCCGAGCGCCAAGCTAACCTTACAACCCTTCAGCACCTCGCACAGATCGCCACCAACCACAACAACCGTGGTGGCAATGACGATGAGGAACCCCACAACAAGCTTAGGGATTTCCAAAACTCCAACCCGCCAACATTCACCAAGTCTACCGAACCCCTGGACGCCGACGACTGGCTCCGCACTATCGAGAACAAGCTCGAATATGCGGGAGTTGGAGCAAACGAGAAGGTGCTCTACGCCACCCATTTCCTAGCAGGAGCAGCGGGTGCATGGTGGGAGAACGTCCGTGCCATGCAGCCCGAGGGCCAAGTGATGACTTGGGAAGCCTTCAAGACCAAGTTTCGCAAGGCCCATATTCCATCCGGACTCATCAAGATCATGTGTGACAAGTTTCTCAACCTCAAGCAAGGTAGTATGAGTGTCACCGAGTACCTCGACAAGTTCACCACTTGGGGGAGGTATGCTCCTAATGACATCGACACCGATGAGAAGAAGAGGGAGCGCTTCATTAATGGACTTCAGGAAGACCTGCAGCCCTATCTGGTCGCCGTGCCCTACAATGATCTGGAGTCCCTGGTTGACGCTGCTATCATGGTCGAGGACAAGAACAAGGCTGCCCATGAAAGCCGGAAGAGGAGAATGATGAGTCAGGGTGGACCGAGCAATCAAAGGTCCCGCAGCATGCCCCCATCCAGGTCTGCGCCACCCCCTTAGAGGTTCGCCTCTCAGGCTCCTAGGCCCAACAACCCCAACCGCCCGTACTCAAGCAACCGCCCCTCCAGCGGGAATCCTTCTGGAGGAAATCGCAACACCTTCAACCCTACCAACCGCAGCCAAGGAAGTGGCTGCTATACTTGTGGCCAGCCTGGGCATTTCTCTAAGGAGTGCCCCCTGAAGAAACCATCCACACCGAGCCTCAGCGCGCCTAAACCCAATCAGGGTCAAGGCCGTGGACCATCTGGACGGAACCCGAAGAGTCAAGCTAATGTTGCTCGTGGCCGCCTGAATCATGTTAACGCAGCTGAAGCGGAAGAGGCCCCCGATGTCGTGCTTGGTACGTTTCTCGTCAACTCCGTGCCTGCAAAGATTCTATTTGACTCTGGCGCGTCACACTCGTTTGTCACTGAGAACTTCGTGGATAAGGGTAGATTGAAACCTAGTCGCAGGGATAGACTCATGATAGTACAAATCCCTGGGTCATCAGTCAAGACCCAACTGTCCTGCAGAGACGTCCCAGTAGAGCTCTACGGTGAGAAGTTCCAAGCGGATTTGATTGTTCTAGGTACCAAAGGGTTGGATGTGGTACTTGGAATGGACTGGATGTCCAAGTACCAGGGGCACATTGATCGCGCACGAAAGGCCATAACTGTGACCAGCAGTAGTGGAGTTCAGATTGAGCACATAGCCACCATGCCATCCCGCAAAGCCTACTACAAGAAGTCTGTCTCTGGGCCGACTCTTGATCAAGTTCCGGTGGTATGTGAATACCCCGACGTCTTCCCTGAGGAGTTGCCAGGTATGCCCCCTGACCGGGATATCGAGTTCGTAATTGAGTTGATTCCCGGAACAACTCCTATTGCCCAACGACCTTAACGTATGAACCCCCAAGAACTTGAGGAGTTAAAGAAGCAACTTGCTGACATGCTCAGCAAAGGCCTTATCCGTCCCAGCGCTTCACCATGGGGATCGCCTGTTCTGTTTGTGGACAAGCGAGACGGTACCATACGACTGTGTGTGGATTACCGTAAACTCAACGAGGTAACCATCAAGAACAAGTACCCACTTCCAAAGATTGAAGACCTGTTTGATCAGCTGAATGGAGCCAAAGTATTCTCCAAAATTGATCTCCGCACTGGATATCATCAGCTGAAAGTCCGAGAGTCTGATATTCCCAAGACCGCTTTCACCACTCGCTATGGATTATTCGAGTACACCGTCATGTCCTTCGGCCTAACCAATGCCCCCGCCTATTTCATGAATCTCATGAATAAGGTATTCATGAAGTTCCTCGACAAGTTTGTGGTGGTTTTCATCGACGATATCTTGGTCTACTCCAAGACCGAGGAAGAGCACGCAGAACATCTGTGGCTAGTTTTGGGGACCCTGCGTGAACACCAACTTTACGCCAAGTTCAGCAAATGTGAATTTTGGCTGAAAGAGGTTGGATTCCTTGGCCATGTACTCTCAGCTGGTGGGGCATCCGTAGACCCCTCAAAAATCACCTCCATCATGGAAAGGAAATCCCCAACCAACCCCACCGAAGTCCGAGCATTCCTTGGACTAGCCAGGTATTATAGGAAGTTTGTAGAAGGGTTCTCCAGCATTGCTCGCCCATTGACTCAGCTACTCAAGAAGGATAAGAAGTTTGAATGGACTGAGAAGTGCGAGTAGAGCTTCCAAGAGCTCAAGAGGAGACTTGTGTCAACTCCTATCTTGACCATGCCCGACATTACCAAGAGTTTCGACGTCTACTGCGATGCATCCAAGCTTGGTCTTGGAAGCGTCTTGATGCAAGATGGCAGGGTCATTGCCTACCTATCCCGTCAACTACGCCCTCACGAACTGAATTACCCTACTCATGACCTCGAGCTTGCCGTTGTTGTCCATGCCATCAAGACATGGCGACACTATCTTATGGGAAACCGTTGCAAGATCTACACCGACCACAAGAGCCTTAAGTATATCTTCTCCCAGAAGGAGTTGAATATGAGACAACGCAGATGGATTGAACTCATCAAAGACTACTACCTAGGCATTCATTACCATCCTGGTAAAGCGAATGTGGTCTCCGATGCCCTCAGCCGAGAACCTTGTTCTCTAAATGCCCTAATAAAGACCAGCCAACCAACCTTATGCGAGGAGTTCGAGAAGTTTGGGCTTCAGCTTGTAAGCCATGGTTTCCTGGCAAATCTTGAAGTCCGACCCACACTCACGGACATCATTAAAGAAGCTCAGAAGGGACATGAGAGTAGCAAAGGCATCAAGCGTAGGATGGGACGAGAGGAAGTACCTGGGTTTTCAATTGACCAGGAAGGTGTGCTATGGTATAATGGCCGCCTGTGCGTCCCTAGCATCGAGGAGTTGAAGCAGTCCATTCTGAAGGAGGCCCATGATACCCCTTACTCTATTCATCCCAGAGGCACAAAAATGTACCAGGACCTGAAGGAACAGTTTTGGTGGCACGGTATGAAGCGAGAGATAGCTTTCTATATTGCACGATGCGACGTCTGCCAGCGTGTCAAGGCTGAGCACCAAAGGCCTGTGGGTTTGCTGCAGCCATTAAAGGTGCCACTATGGAAGTGGGAGGAAGTCGGAATGGATTTCATCACTGGACTCCCTAGGTCCAACCGAGGTCATGAGTCCATCTGGGTTATCGTTGACCGCCTGACCAAGGTCGCCCACTTTCTACCTGTCAAGACCACCCATAAAGGCCGAGACCTAGCTGACCTGTATATGTCCAGAATTGTTAGCCTGCATGGGGTGCCCAAGGTGATTGTTACTGATCGGGGCACCCAATTCACCTCAAGATTCTAGAACAAACTTCACGAGGCCTTAGGAACAAAACTCTCGTTCAGCACAGCCTATCACCCACAGACTGGAGGTCAAACAGAGCGAGTAAACCAAATCCTTGAAGACATGTTACGAGCCTGCGTCTTGTCCTATGGAACCAAGTGGGAGGACTGTCTGCCATTCGCGGAGTTTTCCTACAATAATAGCTATCAAGCTAGCTTGCAAATGGCCCCTTTTGAAGCTCTCTACGGACGCAAGTGCCGTACCCCTCTCAACTGGTCCGAGACTGGAGAAAGCCAAGTATTTGGGCCCGATGTTATTAGGGAAGCCGAAGAGCAAGTCCAGCTAATCCGCAACCATTTGAAAGCAGCCCAGTCTCGACAGAAGAGTTACGCTGACCCAAAGAGGAGACCTGTCACCTTCAATGTGGGAGACTTTGTCTACCTACGAGTCACACCACTCAAGGGTATGCAACGCTTCCACGTCAAAGGTAAACTTGCACCCCGGTACATTGGACCATTCAAGATCTTGGACCGTAAGGGCACCGTGTCCTACAAACTGGAGCTACCCCCAAAACTATCCGAGTTCCATGATGTCTTCCATGTGTCGCAACTCCGCAAATGCCTTCAAGTTCCCAACAAACTCGAGACCTTCACCGAGATCGACCACAACTCCATCGACCTAAACTCCGACCTCACTTACCAGGAGAGACCTATCCGCATTCTTGAAGAAGACATCCGTCTTACCCGAAGATGCAAGATCAAGATGTATAAGGTGCAATGGAGTAACCACACCGAAGACGAAGCCACTTGGGAGCATGAGGATTATCTTCGGCGAGAATTTCCCGGACTACTTCACGCTTAGCTACGGAATCTCAGGACGAGATTCTTTAAAGAGGGGAAGGTCTGTAACACCCCACTTTTGTGACCAAGATTAAGATCTTACTTAAGCACTTATTTTGGGTGAAATAAAAACCTCTGCTCAGCCATGTGCTTGTGCATGATTGCTTGTGAGAGCTAGCATGGGTGTTATCATGTGAATGCATGATTTTATGTGTGCAAGTGTGTATGCCTATGATTTCATGTGAGAGTGTTTGATTGATTTAAACCTTGTTTTCTTTTTCAACACATGTGCTTTTTACCTAGGAAGTGTGCTATGATTGTATGCAACATATTTTGACCCTAGCTCATATTTGTGTACACCAAAAATCCTAGTATAGATCATTGGTGAGATCACCTCTCTTTTCTTTTCCTTTTCTTTTATTTTGCTCTTTTATTTGGAAATAGGAGTTTCTCCAAAACCCTAGCATATCTAGCTATAAAATTTTCAAACCTTGGTCATGTGCTCTTGAGCACCTTAGACACCTCTGGAGACTAACCTTGCTCAACTTTCAAACCTAGTTTGAATGATTCAAATTCAAATTTGAATTTTGGCCATAAAGACCCTAGCCATTGTTTTTCTCTCTTTCTTTCTTCTTTTTCTTGCAAGCCGACCAAGAGGGGGTAGAAGATTAGCTTGGAGATCTCCTCTCTGTGACCAAAGGATCTGGGGGAAATCTATTCCCCTTGTCCTATTTAGTTGGCATCGAGGGAGAGGAGGAGCCCAAGGCAAACGATCCCCCTCTGCTAAACCCCTCCCCCTTTCTGATCTCAACCAGCCGCCACCCTCGACCCCCAGTAGCCGAACGCCACCCTGCTAAACCCTAACCCTGGCCCCACCTTGCAGTGACACTGCTCGAGCACCCCACGCCCGCCCAGCCATCGCCATGGCCACCGTGGGCATCCTCGTTTGGCCAGCACGCAACCGACCACCCCCGTCCCTGCCATCTCGCTGCCAGGCCTGCCTCAACTCGGTGAACCAATTCCCAGCAGCAGAAACCGACGATAACCCCCATGCACCACCCCTCGACCTTGCCCGGTCGACGTCACCGGGCTGTCCAGAGTGCGCAGCACATGGGTCACGTTCCCGTGCACGCCGACCCTTTCCCGCACCACCGATCGCGCACGCCTGCACGGCATCGTGCTGTGAGCACGACGCCACCCTCGCCCAGCCCCGCGTTGCACTGCCCAGCCCCCGCTGAGCACCGGTTCGAGCGCACCCTCTCTGAACCCGACCACGTTTCGACCGAACCAGCTCGCCACCAACGCTCTCTCCCTGTCCCCTAGAACCAGCTCACGACGCCATCCCCAGACACCGCCCACGACGCCCAATAGCGTCCACCGAGGTTCACCCTAGACCGAGCCCACGTCTGCAGATATAAGCCGAGGGAGCTCTCTGGAAGTCTCTCTCTCTCTCCCTCATTTGCTTCCTCTCCCTCTCCCCACTCACCTGCAAAGCCTCTCCATCGTGTAGCCGAGACGAATCCATCGCTGGTGAGCCCGAGCCCTCGGGTAGATCATCGGCAAGGGAGAAGGTTGCCGTCAACCATTTTTCTCCCTCTCTGCTCCTTGTCTGCATGCTTGTACCATCATCACGACGGCCAGATCTCACGCGCCCTTGTTCGTTTATAGGGGAAGCTGAGGAGGATGACGCTGTTGTCGTAGACGCCTGGACACTGGCGGAGCCCGCGAGCCAAACCCTAGACCCTGCATGCAAGCTCTGCGGCCGCCACTGCCTTCCTCGATCACGCCTCGACCGATTCCGACCCTCACCTAACCTTGACGCCCTTGGTAAGCACACCTCCCGCAAAACCCTAGCCAGCGCCGAGCCCTCTCGTGCGCATGCAGCAGCTTGCGACGACGACGACGCATGGCCGTCGATCGCCGCCTAATCCAACGGCCGAAGATGCGTACCGATTCGCCCACCGCCCCGGGCTGGCCGGCGAGCCGGCTGGGCTGGATCCGGCCCAGATCTGGCTTGGCCCGGCCAGATCCGGCCTGCCTTTCTTTTTTTTTCCTATGTTTTATTTATTTGCTGAATTGAGTGCTGCGATTAAAATCAGTTTAAAAATGTTTTGGGCCTTAGAAAAATGTGATACAAATTTTGCTGTGTTTAGTACACTATTGTCTATCACCTGGTACTGCATGTTTGATTTTTAGGCTCCTAAATATTATCTGAGGGTTTAATAGGGTAGATCTATAGATTTACACTTATTTAAGCAAATCTGTTGTTCTGTTTAATGAAAATTGGTATTTCCAATTTTCACTGATGCTTTACTGCAATATTGATTTATAGGAACTGGTTTCACTAATTTAGGAAGTGTGCATTGTTTGTAGAAATTAAATTGGTGATGTCAATATTCTGTAGTAATTGATTTATTGTGCATAATATATTGAGTATTTTGGAGTGATTCCACTTCTGGTGTGTTGGTCAATCCAATAGCTTTCCAAAATGACCTCTGGTAGAATTTTAGGACATACAGTATGTTTTAGAGAATTATATTGCTATTCTAGTGATTTCTAGAAATAGAAAATTCTTATTAAATTACCTTTATGGTATTTAGATCTATTTCCAATTTTGATGTTTCTGAAATGTTGTTAACTACAGTAGGTATGTTGGAGGCATGTCTTAATGTATTTTAATGCATGCAAGGGTTTGCTTGTGAATGAGTATTAGAATACAACTAGAAATTGTTTGATACAATGTTGGTGATGGTTTTCTTTATTAAAATAGATATATGTTCCGTTATCTAAACATGTTTGTTTCTGATACTCAATGCTTGAGTTGTGTGGTGATGTTTGAATGATATCCATGTATGCATGAATGCTTATTGTGTGTGTGTTTCGTTTCTTTTTCTAGCGATAGAATCGAACGACGATTGTGCAGAGGAGGGAGAAGTGTTTAAGTACCAGGAGGAAGGTGACCAGGGACAAGCCAACCAAGGCAAGCCATCTACTTGTTGCATATCTGAATCCTATCACGGCACTATGCATTATTCTACCCTTACTCTTATTACTATGCATCGTTTTCCTTATATTGCTATTAGTCCCTAGATAGCAATAGTTGACGACTTAGCTCCACAAGTCGTGATGTTATCATCCATGAAGGATGACACCATTAGCACCTACTCTTTACCCCTGAAAGAAGAGACTCGATGATTAACATCGACGTCTTTGAGAAACACTTGTAGTGGAGCCAAAAACTCTAGGATGGGATAACTCTCGGAAAAGTTTCAAAAACGGTTACGAAAACCTTGGAGTAGTATCTACTCCACTGAAATGTTTTCTAAATGATTTTTGGGACAAATGGACACTTGGGTTATGGAAGAAAGGAGTTGGTGTTTTCAGAAAAAGGCATTGGTGTTTCTTTGTAGTCGCTCGAAGCAATTAACCCGTGCAACCACATTACCCTGGTATGGGACGGGGCCTAGTTTGAAGTCCGTCTGCTTTAGTGCGGGGAGCCTCACAATTATATAAGGGTCTGTAGGACCCCGGAATCTGGGTTGAAGCCAAATGAGGTCAACACATATCACGGCATATCCCGAGCCGCTGGAAGACACTTGGGTTCTCCCGCCGTGGCGCCGGAGTTTTGCTCTGGAGGAGGTACTGCCAGGACGTGCCGAGGAGGTAGACTCCACAGGGTAGGCACCCGTACTAAGGAAGATAGATGGAGGCTTTGATCGATTATCCGAACCCCGCATACTTGTGTATGACGGTCCATGGTGGAATCCCGGCGGATTTATCGAATGGTGTGGGTAAAGTGTACAACCTCTGTATAGTGTAAAACTATTCGAATAGCTGCGTCCTCGTTCATGGACGGTTGTGAAGATCACTACATTGCCCAATTGTCAGGTTTTGGTTTTATAACTGGTTTTCCGGAAAAATGGAGTTTTGTGCCGGATGGAGTACTTGGAGGGTACTGCCGTGGCATGGGAGTGGATCGGAGTACTTGGAGGGTACTGCCGATGTCTTGAGGTGGTCATGTTCGATTGGCCACCGACCTTTTCTCAAAGGAGTTCCCCCTTTCCTAGAGATTTTACTAAATACTTCTAAAAGTCTTCTTTAATAAGGATGTAGAAATGTCGTGGGACATGCTATATCGACACGAGAAGTTAGTAGCACATAGTCACTAAAACTAAGCCAACCCTTGCTACTGCCGTATAGCATGTGAATGTCTTCTCTCTTAGATGGTTTGCGAGTACAATTCCAAAATGTACTCACGGCTTTGTCCCTGGCAATTAACTTGGCCAGACTTTGGAGACGACTATGAGGAGGATGATGAGGAGTATGATGACGCCGGTGCGAATTAGGACTCGTTTCCGGGTCAGTCGCCTGTAGGGTAGTAGGCCTGACTTGGGTCACTACACTGCGTGTATCCGCTGCTACTTATAACTAAGTGTGTCTGTTGAACTTGCCCTGCGTGGCATTTACATTCAGCCAAGAGGCTATGTAAGACTTTAAGACTCGTTATGTAATGGATGTTGTAATCTGAAATGCCAACTCTGTTATGTGGATTCACGATGGTCTCCTGGGATCGTGAATTGTATGCATAATGGGAATCCCGGGTGGTAAGCCGGGGTCCCCACATGGGCTTCATCCCGGGCTAGGCCGAAATGGTTCCCGGCGGCCCTTTTCTCTTTTCTGATTTCTTTTCTTTTTCCATTTACTGATTTCTAGTTTTATTCAAACCTTTTTACAAACTTCAATCAAATCAATTCAAACAAAATCCTAAAATATTTTGTTGTTCACTGCAGTGTTTTAAAACAGTAATAAACCAAGTTTTCAAAATAAAATATATTTTCCAATAAAACTTTATATGCATAGCAAAAGGATTTTGCTTGCATAAAATAATAGAATTAGGGTTTGAGAAACAATCCTTCTAAGAATAATTCTTTCTAAAAATATTATTTTTGAAACTCACTCTCAAGCAAAGTTTTGAAGGGCAATCTTTAGTAAATATAAAACACCTTTATGATTCATTTCTTGCAAGCAAGCTTGCATAAGTTTAGAAAGAAAATAATATTTTGGATACTTAGTTTTCTCAAAGAAGTTTCTTCTTGAAATAATAGATATTTTAAAATAGTTTTCAAATTAAAGCTCTTAAATAGGCTCAAAAGTTTTTTAATCCCTGTGAATTTCCAATCAACACTTGCAAAACAAAAGCAAAAAATTTCCCCCAAAATTTGATAAATTTTGGGATGTTACAGACTACCACCCTTAAAAGAAATCTCGTCCCCGAGATTGGAGAGGCTAGAAAGAAAGTAGGTTTTAGGTTACCTAGGTGGCTACCACCCTTAAAAGAAACTTTTGTAGGTAGTCTAGATACTTGGGTTTCAACCAGAAACACCTTGGTATTGACTTGGCACTGGGTCATCCTTTGACTTGGCACTGGGTCGTCTTTTGAACACATAGTTAGTCTTCATCTTCATTTACAATAGGTGGGTGTCTATTCACAAATCCGGGCACCAACCTTCCTTATGGGGTTGCTTGAGAACATCTTTACTCTATTGTAGAGCTTTCTATCCAGCGGGGTAGTTGTTGAACTACTTTGGACACTGAGGAGTCACTCTTCGGTTCTGTTGAACTACTTTGGACACTGAAGAGTCACTCTTTGGGTCAATCAGAAGACCAAGCTGAGTTGTCTCCTCTTTGGGTCAATCAGAAGACCAAGCTGAGAGGATATCCTCTCATCATTTCAACTTCCTTATTATCATCCTTAGAGGTTCTTCCTCTTATGGTTGCTTCCTTACACCATTCTGCTCTTCAATTTTCCATGATACCATTGTGTTCTTCATATTCTAGTAACCTTCCATGATAGTAGGGTTTCTTCCTTTGAGATACCATTCTGTTCTGGTAACCTTCCTGGTTGTTGTACATCTTCCATTGCTAGGCTTCTTCAACAGAGAGCTTGAAGTTCATCCTTACCGTCTTCCTACGTGTTGGCAGCACTTGCCTACTATAGGGGATATAACATGCTATCTTCTTAAGGTTTAGGCTTAGTAGCGTCGTTTCTCATAGGTATGTCTCTCTAGGTTTGCAAAGCCAACATTATGAGAGCGAATAATAAGAGTAGTAAGAATGGTGATCAATCCATTCTGCACCCAAATCATTACTCCATACATGGTTTATTAAACCTCGTTTTCTAACTCTTAGTCAACCTCACTAGCTTTTAAACAAAAGTTTTGTTGAAATTGGAACCAGGTTCCCAAATCCTATTTTGAATTTTGAAAACAAAATCTATCGTTCCTAGCTAGAGGTTTTCAACAAAGCTCATGGCAATAATCCTTAAGTTGTAGATCCTTTGGTTTGCCATTTAATGGGAATTAAGATCCTTTCCATTGCTTTATTTGTTCTTTCCATTGCTCTGTTTGCTCTTTCCATTGCTCTATTTGTCCTTTCTATTGCTCTGTTTGTCCTTTCCATTGCTCTGTTTGTCCTTTCAACCTTCCTTGCATGAGGTGGTTGAATAGTATTACTTCCACATTAGCTACACCTTGGGGTGTCTTCTTATTGTTTGCGTGGTATCCTTCAGCCATCCTAGCTTACTGAAGTCTTGGGGTATCATCCTTTGTGCACCCTCTTGCGTAATGTTCTAGTCTCTTGTACTTGAAACACTACCTCTTGTTGTTGTACTCTGTATCCTTATCTCCAACTGAGGGTTATTGTAGTTGTTCTGTCATTGGTGGCACTTCGGTTTGGGTTTTAAGACAAGTCTAGAGCTTATCATAGATGAGAGGTAGATAGGAGAGATCTAAATAAGATTCCTACCCAACCATAGCAGCTCAAAACAATTTATCTTACAAGCAATATCTAATAAACATTCATCATATCAAGCAGACTAGTTCTAAAACACACGTAAAGGTACGATCATCCAGAAGTCGGTATGACCATAAATGCTTATTACATGTCGTAGCTTAATAAAATCCTAAATGGAGGTCCAACTAAAGCTTCTTGGTTTTCTTTCATGCAGATCCATTGTTCTGGTCCAGTTGCTTCTGTAGATTGGAAATCTGTTCATCCTTGTTTTTGATGGGGTCTCCTTGAACACTAAGTTCAGATACCAACTTTTCCATGTCACCTTGAAGTTGACTTATGGTTTCCTTTAATGTAGTTGTATCTTCCTTTTCTTCTTTGATGTCCTGCTGAGTATTATGAAGTCTCCACTTGAGTCTTTCTCCAAGTTCCTTTATAGCTGACCAAGCAACACATCTTGCTGAGTCTAGAAATGATGGATACATCTCGGAGTTGGTAAACATCCAAAGTCCCATCTTCTTGTGGTCATCTTCTTTATCCTTATATAGGTGGAGTTGCACCCACCAATATTCTTCACCTTCATCCATTATGGGAAATCCTTTGTAAAAAGCTTCTCCTTGCATTCCCATACTTAACATGAGATTCTTCAATGCTTTGGGAAATTCAGTCTCACACTTCAGAGTCATGATCATCACGGGTCCTTTCTATAGTGATTCAATGAGGCTGGTCATCTAAATTAGAAAGAAGAGTAGTGTAAAACAGATGAATGGGATAAGTTCTTACAAGAAAATTTCAAACTAAAAGTAAATATATTGATTTCATTTAGAAAACTGAATTGATTTTCTTTTTAAAGGGAGAGGAAAGAATCCTAGGGCTTCCTAGTCTATTCCAAACCTAGGGTCTCGATCCTACAGGCAACACTATGCTCTGATACCATTCTGTAGCGCCCTGCCTTATCAAAAGACAGAACTCCTGTGTATCTGTGCCATTCCCTGGATCAGTAGATAACACCACAGTACAAAATATAGTAACCATTGCAATAGCATCAATATTACAACGTAAATCCAGTACATAAGTCTTCAACCTTACGAGTACACAGCATAAAGCATAGTTGCAATGAGCCTCCATCTTCATCAAGTGCCACAGGCAGACATGTTGGAATGTAAGCTCGAGATCCTACTCCTGGTTCCTTACTCGAATAAAAAAAACCTGCACATTTGAATATGCAGCCCCAGAGGGGTCAGTACAACAATGTACTGGCAAATGACACATATTTGGTGGCATTTGTGAAAAGACTAAACTACATGACATTTGGCTTGTGGATCTCAAAGGCTAATTTGTAGAAAGCCAATTTTATCCTACAATACTCTTCAAAAGCTTTCTTTCAAAATTTTAGTTTATAAGGGTCAAGACAACCCCCATACATTACATACTAGCCGGTATGTAGTTTCTGGGCGAAACTCAACAAAGATTTGGAACAACCAGACAACCATACCTTTTCGGGGCATGAGCCTGAGCTCCTCTAGGGGTTTCTAGTCAAGTTTTAAAGCATTCAGAAACGGTGATGAGATTCTTCTGATCATTCCATGACTAGAGACTCAATTGTCCATTCCGAGGACTCGGCTAATCGATTAGATTTTTAAACACCTTGCAAGGGTTGTGCACTTTCACCTTAAGAATTATTTTATCCCGAAGAATAAAATAATACAAGACCTTTCAGAAAAAGCATTCAACCAAATGGATCTGACCGTGCCCCCTATATTATGCTACCACCCTCTGTCAGTACCCATGGTTGAACCCTTAATCATACTCAATCAAGACAGAGCCCATAATGTCATAAGGCTGCACTGGAAGTACATCTAAACATGGAAGCCATATTAATCTCTTTAATCCTAAGTGGCAATCCTGAGCAGTATCCTGAGTACACATCTGTCCTAGCATGTGCCCCAGAACCCACCTACTCCGACCTCCTCTTATCAAACCACTCCACCCAGGTAGTTCATTTTAGTTGAAGTTGTTAATTTTATTCACAAAACAACTTTAACAAGTGATCAAGCATAGCATCATATTTTTCAAAGTATTCAGCATCCTATCAGGTGGGTGTTTTGGGGATAGCTACTCACTACTATGATCTAGCACTCTATAAAATAGTTGAATATTCACCTATCATGCATACTACTGAACACACTAATGTAGTGTAAAAATAGGTATAAGATATGTGTGTCACTTGCCTTTTTGAAGAATACGATCCTTCACTCTTCTCTCAACTAATCACTTAGCTCTTCACACAAGCTATAGCACAGAAATAGCATACCATAAACAATCCATTCAAACACAGTCAAGTAAGGCAAACAATTGAAAAGTGTTTATTTAACAATTTAGATTTATTCAAGATGTTGTGTTAGAATAGATATGACAAGAGAATTGTGAATTATGAGATATGGGTTTGAGAGCTTAGTTTGAAGAAGATCAATATGGTTAGAGAGAATTGGACTAGGCAAAGTCTTTATGCTTTATTTAAGCATGAATGATTTTTAGAATAGCTCATGTGAAATAAACCACACAAGAGTCAATTCATGCAACTACAATACTATTGAGTAAATGTGACAATAATTACTCTTGAATAGTATGCATTACACTTAGGCTTTGGGTAAAG
This sequence comes from Dactylis glomerata, assembly GCA_007115705.1. NCBI lineage: Eukaryota > Viridiplantae > Streptophyta > Magnoliopsida > Poales > Poaceae > Dactylis > Dactylis glomerata. Next base: position 13,385,536 of record QXEO01000531.1, read on the forward strand.
ATTTATGAAGCATTGAGTTACTCAAATAACTCATTTGTTAATTGAATAGTTCAACACATGTGTACAAGACTAAGTAGGCATAGGATTGGGTATGAGTGATTGACATTTGAGAACATAGCTCAAATGGTTCATTGATCAACATGAAGTAAGATCATATGCTATGGTAGTAGAATTGAACCAACACTACAATAACAAGATTAGAACTAATGATTATGATATGTTTCACTTTACTCAAATAACTCAATTGATACTTGAATATATGTGAGACAAACAAGGTAGATCAAGATAGATGTGATATTGGATCTAAGTGATATCAAGATGATGTCAAGATGGCATTTGATAGCTAGCTAGGACCATAGGGTTTACTAAAGTAGAAGAAATAATGTTAAAAGAAATATAGAATTATTTCTATGGTGGAATTACTCAAATTCTCATATTAGAATTTTAATAATTGTGAAATGGTTCAATAAAAATATGGAAGTGATGCTACTGGATAGCTTGCAGTAAAAAAAATCCACTGCAATTGGAATCACTCAGAAATAATTTATAGAATTCAAACTATGTTCAAATTAGTGATTTGAATAGATTTGAATGCACAAAGTGTGTGCACGTATCAAATTTGAAATTTCTTGATCCTATGATGTTCTACAAGATTAGAGGATTCCAGAGACTACAAATTTGTAATTTTTGGATGGACAGAATAAAATATATGAATTAAACAAGGTAATAGATAGGTTTGAATCAATTTGAAAATGAATTCAAATTAATTACTGAAACTATAGAATATTATTGCACTAATGGATTCTACACTTTATTAGCTTTCCAGGGATATATTATTTGTAATTTTTCGATACACGGTTTGAAAGTTATGGATTTTCTAAGATTCAGCAGAAATCTGATTCAAATTCTAATTTGAATTTTTGTTTAAATCGGGGGCTGCCACGTGGCGTGACGGGATTCGTCGGTACCGGTTTGTTTGGATCTCGAATACGAGCCGTTAGATTTTATTAGATCTGGGCAGTCCAGATGCAACCATACCCCTTTAGTTAAGTGGTTTCTTTAGATCCATCGGATGTTGATCCAACGGCCGAGATGCGACGAGAAGGAAAAGAACTCACCTAGGGTTCACTGTAGATCGTCGGCAACGAGGTCGCGCACTGGAGGTTGATGCCGGCGATGCTTCCGGGGACTTCCAGGGAGGGAGAGGTGGTCGACGGGGTGTAGCTCGACGGGGGAAGGACGATGGCGTGGACCACGGAGTCGATTGCGTCCTGTTGCGACGCAGGAAGTCGGCTGGAGATCGGCGCGGCGACAGAGATCTTCGGGTGACATTGGAGATGCTCGACTTGCTGCGAAATTGAACAGGGCAAGAACATCAAAAGGTGCACCAGAGCCTGGGGAAAAGAGCAGCGTTGGAGAGAGGGCGCCGGACAGCTTTGGTTCGCCAGAATTTGCTCCTGTACCGAGGCCACTCTGCGAGACTCCGACGAGCAATCTTGCAGCAGCCTGGCAGCGAGAGAGGGGGGAAAAGAGGTGCACGGGAGGAGCCCCTGGGCTATTTATAGCCGCCCTTGGCGTGGAGGAGGGGCTAGGGCTTCGGCCGGGCGGAGGAGATCGGACGGACGGGGGAAACGCCGTGCAGGAGAAGGAGAGGTTGGCCAGGGGAAGAAGATGACATGTGGCCAAGAGAGGTTGGCCGTGTCAGCGAGGGGAGCGGGTGAGTTTCGTACCGATTCGGTCCGGGAAGATGTTGGGTCGTGGGCTTCATCCCGGGCTGGGCCGAAATGGTTCCCGGCGGCCCTTTTCTCTTTTCTGATTTCTTTTCTTTTTCCATTTACTGATTTCTGGTTTTATTCAAACCTTTTTGCAAACTTCAATCAAATCAATTCAAACAAAATCCTAAAATATTTTGTTGTTCACTGCAGTGTTTTAAAATAGTAATAAACCAAGTTTTCAAAATAAAATATATTTTCCAATAAAACTTTATATGCATAGCAAAGTATTTTGCTTGCACAAAATAATAGAATTAGGGTTTGAGAAACAATCCTTCTAAGAATAATTCTTTCTAAAAATATTATTTTTGAAACTCACTCTCAAGCAAAGTTTTGAAAGGCAATCTTTAGTAAATATAAAACACCTTTATGATTCATTTCTTGCAAGCAAGCTTGCATAAGTTTAGAAAGAAAATAATATTTTGGATACTTAGTTTTCTCAAAGAAGTTTCTTCATGAAATAATAGATATTTTAAAATACTTTTCAAATTAAAGCTCTTAAATAGGCTCAAAAGTTTTTAAATCCCTGTGAATTTCCAATCAACACTTACAAAACAAAAGCAAAAAAATTCCCCCAAAATTTGATAAAATCTTGGGATGTTACAGGTTTCACATTGCTGCTGGTGAAAAGCTAGGCGCCGACAAGTAGTTGATCTGGCGCCCTTGTCCGGAGTGTCGCGAAGCTAGCAAGCATCACCTTCTAAAGTTTGGCTTTCTCCTACTGGTTCGATTAAACCTTGGTTTCACAACTGAGGGAAGACTTGATACTGTGCTCATCATACCTTCCTCTTGGGGTTCCCAACGGGCCGTACTTACACGCCATCAAGCAGTTTTCTGGCGCTGTTGCCGGGGAGGAAGAAGACTGATATGTCTCAAACGTATCTATAATTTTTGATGCTCCATGCTTGTTCTTACACCATTTGCTTTGTGTTTTGTTACACTTCGTGGCGTTTTTATGCATTTTCCGGAACTGACCTATTAACAAGATGCCACAGTGCCAGTTCCCTGTTTTCTGTTGTTTTTGTTTTTCAGAAAAGTTACAGAGGAAATATTCTCGGAATTGGACGAAACAAAAGCCGAACCTCCTATTTTTACCGAAGCTTCGCAAAGACCGAAGATGAGACGGAGGGAGGACAGGAGCCAAGCTCACCACAGGGGGGACGCGGCCCAGCCCCTGGCCGCGCCCACCCATTGTGAGGCCGTCTGGTCCCACTTCTGACGATGCCCTTTCGCCTATATAAAGCCTCGGGACAGAAAACCCTAAAACAATCGGCATTTTTCCTAGAATAGTTCCGCAGCACCGCCGCCGTCGAAGACAATTTCGAGGGACATAAGTCTCTGTTCCGGCACCCTGCCGGGACAGGGAAGTGCCCCTGGAGCCATCTCCATCGACGATGTCGCCTCCCCCGCCATCTCTATCGACTTCACCGCCATCTCCACCAACCTTGCTGTCTCCTATGATGAGGAGGGAGTAGTTCTCCCCTAGGGCTGAGGGCTATACCGGTAGCTATGTGGTTCATCTCTCTCTCCCATGATGTGATCTTTATGTGATCAAGAGCTTTGAATCTAGTTGAATTGGTAGATGCTATTATTCATATATTATGCTACTCCCGTGCTTTATTATTGTAATCTCCGGAGATACCTTGTATCATGGTGTGACGGTGACAGTGTGCGCATCATGTGTGTCTCTTTTGGCTAGTGTCTCTATGAATTTTTGGTGTTTGTTGGAACCATCTAGTGCGTTCATGGTGATAGTGTGGGTGACGAGGGTTACCTCGACAAATGTCCTAGATGAAGGACTTAGGATCGGGGGAGTAGGGCGTCGGATGAACTCAAAGGTAAGATCGGTCAAACAAGTTGTGTATCGAAAGTAAACGTAAGAATAAACTTGGCTTGCTTTCAATCTGTCCCTTACCGTCCTCTCCTGGCCCCTATATATAGGTGGCCAGGTCTCAAGGATCGGGAAGGATCCGATACAGATTACAATATCGACATACGACATGAACTCGTATATCGACTAGTATTACAATTGGGCCTAGCTTAACAGGCCTCAGGGGTACTTATATGACGGGCTCTATTATCTATACCCTTGTCAGTAGCCCCCGAGATTCTACCAGAATTGCAGATTCGGGTTGAATCTCAAATCTTTATTTCTTTGACTTGATCAATTTTTGACTTCTTTATATCTTCAAATCTTCGACTTTGAATATCTTTCGTTATACTGTGTCGCAAGGGGTTTTGATGAACAAGCTTGACAACTCTGATGGATCAAGAGGCCAGTTAACTGCCAGAACAGATACTTGTCACCTACTTCAAATTCAATCCCCTTGGACTTGAATTCGGGAAACCGGTCAAACCCATCCGATTCGGTATCTGACTGACAGGTGGGACCGATGCGGTGGAGGTGCTCTTCTTCTTCCTCTCCACCTGCGCCTGGCCGCCACCGCGATGTCGAGCTCCACGTCCCCGCTGCCGATAAGAACCGCCCCAGACTTCGATGCCCTGCCAGAATGTCGTCCTGATCCGTCCGCGTCCACCGCCAGTAGGATTGCGAAGATTCGTGCCTGAATCTAGTTATGACACTGTCGATGAATCCCAGCCACTGCCGCCACCATGACATCGATACCGACCATGCCGAGGCCTATAAAGCTTCCAGGAGGGCCACCGGGAAAACCCTAATGCCTCCACGCCATCTCTCTGTCTTCCAACCTCTCTCTATTACTCGAAATCGACCGAAGCCTCGCCGGAGCTCTCTCTGATTAGCCGTCCTTCTAGACCACCCCGAGCTTTGGCGCTTGCTCCTAAAGGAGCGCCTGGTCTCCTTCGTCGTTCTGGTGGAAGCAATTGAGCAGGAGGGCTCAGAATCGGGCGCATCTCACCGTTCCCTTTAGCCAGTCATCGCCGGAATTTCTTCGATTTCGTTCAACTCCGGCAACCATCGCATCCTGCGATCATATTATAAGCTTCAGGGTAATCATGCGCATCTCTGGAACACCTTATTGCATCATTTCGACATCTGTAGCGAGATCTTGATCATTGGCTGGAGTTCATCGCCGTGGGTGTGCTCGCCGGAGTTATCTCCGGTGACCAATTGTCGGTTGCGCCGCCCCCATAGGGTTCCTAGTGGAGTCTCGGTTTGATTTAGCTAATCCACGCGTCTGTGGAAGCCTCTGAGTGTCGCCGACATTGCTTTGCTCACCGGCGGTGAGCTTCACCGGCGAGTCAACTTATTTGACTTGGGCTAGCCAACATGGCTGGTGATGTGGCGCTGGCCCACTTGTCAGTCGTGCGGCTAGAACTCATCTAGGTACGAAAAGTTTAACCAGTCAAGCTTTGACTTGTCTCTGCCAACGTGGCAGTTGACCTGGCCAGGGACCCCACTGGTCAGTGTCTAGGTCTAGGGTTAGCTCGGTATAAAAAGGAATCTATCTGATTAATTCAAAATTCCTGAAAATAATTGAAACTTAGGAAATTCATATCAAATTCAATTTAAATCAGAAAAATGCAAATAATACATCAAAATGATCACAAAAATAAGACCTATCTGTTTGTACTGTGATAGTAAATACTTGTGTGGAATAATTTTGAGTGAAATTTAAAAACATGCTTAAGTACTATTTTTTGAATATGAATTTGAATAAAATTTAGGAATCACATAATTTCTCTAATTATGTAGTAAATATTGTTACACTTAAACAACTCTATTGTAATTATTACTTCAGTATTTTAGGATCTTAATTTCAACTTTGCCATTAACACTTAAAACACTGGAACTATTTTTCCATAGATAATTTTAAAATACTAAAATTATGGAAGACATCAACAACTAAATTAGTAACTTGTACTTAAGGTTCTTTCTCAACTTTCATTCAGTAAATATGTCGTTAGCTCTAAGTGCTTAATTCAACCATGAGGAATAATGTACTCAATTACTTCAACATTTTAAGTTAAAACCTAGAAACTTATAATAAAAAGAATCATGCCCTATTAATTAACCCAACCTCCTAAGAATAGTTGTGATCACTTAAAATGAGTTAAATACCAATTACCCTTTTAAAAAATATGTTCTTCAAAAGTTATTCTTTTGAGATACCTTGAAAATAAGCACCAAACCATTTCCTTTTAGTTATTAATTAAAACCCTAAGTTATATTACGATTGTTGTCAACCCTAGAACTACTTAGATATTGCTATACTTTACTTTGACTTTGCATATCCATGATCAACCAAGTGATTGCTAATTATAAGATACAACTTAAAAATGTTACCTTCATGTCTTCACCATTAACCATCATTCCCTTCTAGCAAGGAATGATTATAAAACCCTAAAACAATAACTCTTGTTAAGGTCTTATTCTTTTAATAGCACCTGATAGTGATCTAACCTAAAATGCTTAACAACCATGTTATGGTATGATTTAAAAGTGCAACACATCATAAATAAATCACCATAACTCAATGATAACAAATCATCGGGGTTAGGTTACGCTTAGAGCGATGCATATCATATCTTATGCATATCATGCTGCAGATTTCTAACATCATCCCTACCGGATGATGGTTGCTATTTCAGAATTGGGATTTCTATCGACTCGAAGACCTTGACTCACATAATCTTGCGGTCAAAAAGGCAAGTTCACTCTTGCTCATACCTCTTGTTTATCTTTAGCAAATTACTTGCAAATATACCGGTGGTATTATTATTATTATTATTATTATTATTGCATTCAAAAGCAAAGGTTCTGTTTTCTCAATTAACATGACTAGTGGTTAGCAACCATGGAGGTTCATGACCTAGGATGGTGGGCAGTGGGGCCATGGTATGAGTATTGGTGGAGGTCCCACTGCAACTGGAAAGTTCACCTAGGAATTAATAACCAATGTCGCCAGTGATTTTAGCGCCGTAAATAGCGGTCAACCATAAGATCTGGAATGGGACGAAGAAGTCAGCTGTACCAACTTCCTCTTGCATATCAACGGATGCACCATACCGTAGCTGCATCTTGCTGGGTTGTAGTAATGGGTGGGACCCCTTAGCTCCCACGCGTATTGGTGGTCTATGATGGATTGTAGGAGACCAACGAGGGAAGCCCGAGGTCGGAAGTCTACCAAAGTGTAGTAGACCAGCGTGGGGTATATCTGCCGAGGTTGGGACTACCAAAGGGTAGGAGGCCGGCGTGGGTAAGTTAAATCGAGGTCGGGACTACCTTTGGGTAGGAGACCGACGTGGATTGTATCAATCGAGGTCGGGACTACCAAAGAGTAGGAGACCGGCAAGGATTGTTTCCGAGGTTGGAACTACAAAAGGGTGGGTATGCAAGGTCGCGGAGGAGGACAGTGATTGGCTTGGATCATTGGCTGGGCCCCACACATGAGAAGTGTGGACGGGAAAGCTACTCGGATGTGCAACAAGGCTTTGATCTCTTATGGGTACAGGTGACCACCTCTGCAGAGTGTAAGAAAGTATCTGGATACTCCTTGTTCCGGGAAGGAGCTGCGAACGCGACAGGAAAGGAGCCCATCTAAGCTCTAATCAACCTATGAAGACTGACGGACATAGTCCTTCTGAATAAAAGCAACCTCTTGAAGAAATGTTTACGAAAACTTGCATTGCCAAACGACTCTTGGGTCTAAGGCTGTAGATAGTGCATCAAACACCTTATTCCTTATATGAACTTGCTGGGTAATGCTCGTTACTCACCCCACTCCCTTGTAACCCTTGCTTATATTGGAGGCAACATAAGGAGCCAACCTCGAGACATTGAAGATGAAGATGAAGCCTTCTACCAATGTCAGAATCATCAATGGAGTCAATAGCTATACCAAGAGATTGGTGGAAAACTAGAATAGGAATAGAAGGGACCCAATTCCCTAATCCTAGAACCTACGTAGCTAGAGTAATTCTGTAGCAAGCCAACTGCATTAGTTGTAGCTCTAGTTTAGTCTTCAACTTATTCTTTCTCGTTTGTAATCGCTAGAACTACACCTCTACCTGTTGAGGAGGTTCTGAAGATCTTGTGTATGATAAAATTTTAATCCTATAGACATACCTTGGACCTGCGATGTTTCTGTTGTACTACTCTGATCGATGTAATACTAGTGAGACTGTGTTTCATTGGTGTTATGTCAACGACTTGCATACTACACATGCAGTGGTATGCTGGGTCACCACAGTTGGTATCAGAGCAAACGCTTTGACCCTAGGATTAAAACTCTTTAATAGGAGACCTGTAGGTTTGGTAGTGACTATAGGAAGCCATCTTATCTAAACCAATTCTTCTTATGACTTGGGATGGATATTCAATAAAAGAATAATCCTGACACACTTGAGTCAAAGGTTCTTACCTGTTATTCTTGAGTGAAGTTAGATATCTTGTTCCATACCAAGTAGTTACAACATCATTGAGCCTTACATAAAGGATGGAAGTAGATCACATTGGTATACAACACATGGTAGTCCAAAGAGAGGATACAACTAGAATGGGAACTATCCTATTGGAAGAAGTATACCAAGGTCGTCGTGTAAACTTGAGTCATCTGAAATTGTAGTAGGATGATGTTAAGTGATGAAGTGAAGCTATATCAGATAGTAGGACCCCAAGGTTAAGTCATGTATGTGGATACTCAAGAATTCCATATACAAGTAAGAAGTACCCATGGTGTAAAATCTTGGAGCATGTGAGATTCACATGAGAATCTTTACATGATGGAGAAGAACTTTGTAGTAAACCAGCAATTCTCTGCTGAGGAGGAAGATTCTTAAGAAGAAGGATGAATGAAGTGTTCCAAACTATGATAACTAGGCTAAATATGAGAGAGCCGTAGCCTAGTTGGAGTAGATTGATCAAAGCACTCCCCATGAACATCATGGAGTTGTGCGAACCATGCTTAGCGAAGTAGGTGCTTAGAGCAGCTACGCTAGAAGTTTCAAGATATAACGTGAGGATAGTCTTCAATGGAATGGAAGGTAAGTTAAAAAAGGATAGAAAGGCACGTATAGGTCAGCTATAAAGATTCACAAACCCATTTTGTTCAAATTATTTGGTTGCAATTGAGCAATTGAAGTAAATATTGAGACAAAGAGTAGTAGTCCACCACTATGTGCAATATAGCACGATATAAACCTATATTACTTAGTGCTATAAAGTACACATCTAAGCCCGAATTCTAGAGATGTTTTACTCAACGGGCTTATGATGATGTATGTTGCCAGCACACATTTGGGTTTTTCTTGGGTCTTTATTGTGTGACTAGATCCATACATGAAGTTTAACTTTGATATGCAAGTGCATGTTGCACTATCAAGTTATTACTTCATGGTATTAATCTAGAGGGTTAAGGGATTCGTGTGAGGACGAGGCGAATTCCTAAGGCGGTCAAGAAAAATAGGAAGATATCACAAGAAGGAAGTCAAACAAGAAGGAAGGGTATGAGAAGACACCTGTAGATGGTGTATTTCTTGCAAGACAAACCCTAGAAGAAGAAAAATTGATTAAGAGATACCACAGTTGGTATGGAATTTAGTGGAACTCTAAGTTCGTAAATACTAGATCCAAACACCAGATCATGGAGTAGAACCACTAATTAGGTTATCTACAATTGAGTTTGAGGTATTTGAGCGCGTTGTTATGCAGCCTTGGTTATGCTTAGTACATCATGGGTCGATAGGTGTTGTAGTACCGATGATCCATTCCGGTATTGCTTGCTGCTTTACTCAGCCTGGGAGTGGTAACCCCAGTAACCCTCGTTGCTAGCGTGACTAAGACACATAACATTTCTATATAACATTTATCCCTAGTCCCAAAATCTTGAATTGTAGATTGGTGGTTAAGACATTAGTAGTATCTTTTCTTATCTTCGAGTTGTAGTCTTTGTCTACGGATCAAGACTTGTGAGGTTTTCATGTTAACACTGATCCGTTGAAGCCATCAATTCGTTTGTGTCCCTTTTAGTTCATATTTTGTTGGTTATATACAACTGCCTATCGTGGATGTCCTCCGGTACAAGAGAAACTCTGCCGGATTTCTCTCGTGGCTTTGTATATATACCCTACCATCTGAGTTAGGATGGATAGCGATGGGAAAACCCAATTCTCCTCAACCTTTAGAACTTTCGGTATGTAGGTACATCCAAAGGTGGAATAGGACATCGTACCTAAACACATAATCGAAGAATTCAAACTAGATATCCGCAATTGTGTGGGTACACCGCAGATTTCTTCAAGAGACCATTAGAAAAGCCTAAGGGGGAGAATGTGGCAACAAGTTGAAGGAACTAGACCAAATAAGTTGGAGTAAGAAGAAGGTCTAAACTAAGTGGAGGTTGACCTTATTTTTATAAGGTTGTCTTGAGGCACTATGTGAATAGTAGTCCCAGAAGGTAATCATAATGGAAGTCGAGGTTTGTACCCCGAGGAAGTAAAAACTAGAACCTAACTTGACCAAAAGGAGTTAGAAGGTGTTGACCATGGACCACACCTAGTATGAACCACAGTGGGTAACTTTTCGAGCATAGAGGACAAGATTAAACTTATGAAAGTAAGCCAAAACCCTAGGTTGGATAGGCTAAATGTGTCTAATCCATTCCTCAAAACTAAATCTTCAGGTATGCCTATACCTAAAAGGACCTCTTAAGTATTATCTTGAGCTCCGTGAAACCTTATTTTATAACCTATAACTAGACTCAAAGTAGAAGGTTGATACCCCACTATGGAGACCTCACCAAAACAGGTTGTAAAACATAGTAAACTAAGGAGCCAAAGACTATTGGATTTCGCAAGAATGTTGGAAGACAACATAGGACTCATTCAAGTAACAATTGTCCAGAAGAGATACTCTGAACAAAGGATATCATCTATATAATCAGTTGGAGAAGGAGTTGCAAGCAAGATGTTATCAAGGATAAGCTCAACCCAAACGTAAGAGAGTTTGAACTTCGAGGACGAAGTTTATTTTAAGGGGGAGAGTGATACGTCTCCAACGTATCTATAATTTTTGATGCTCCATGCTTGTTTTTACACCATTTGCCTACTGTTTCATTACACTTCGTGGCACTTTTATGCATTTTCCGGAACTAACCTATTAACAAGTCGCCACAGTGCCAGTTCCCTGTTTTCTGCTGTTTTTGTGTTTCAGAAGTGATACATAGGAAATATTCTCGGAATTGGACGAAACAAGTTCTTGAAGTCTTATTTTTCCCGGAAGCTTCCAGAGATCCGAAGAGAAGTTGGAAGGGGGCCACGAGGGCACCACACACCAGGGCGGCGCGGCCAGGGGCCTGGCCACGCCCCCTATGTGTGAGAGCCCCTCGGGCCACTTCTGACGATGCCCCTTCGCCTATAAAGACCCCCCGACGGAAAAAACCTAAGTACCCGATCAATTTTCCAGAACACATCGCGATCTGCCGCCGCCGTCGACCCGAAGATCGGGAGGGTCCAGAAGCTCTTCCCGGCACCCTGCCAGAGAGGGGAATCGCCACCGGAGGTCTTCTTCATCGCCATGCTTGCCTCCGGAGCGATGAGTGAGTAGTCTACCTTGGACTATGGGTCCATAGCAGTAGCTAGATGGTTGTCTTCTCCACCATGTGCTTCATGTTTAGATCTCATGAGCTGCCCTACATGATTGAGATCACCGTTATGTAATTCTACATGTTTGATTTTTTGGGATCCGATGAATATTGGTGTTATGATTGAGTTGCTATACTGAAATATATCTTATGTTATCTCTATGTTTATGATCTTGCATGCTCTCCGTTGTTAGTAGCTATCTTGGCCAAGTAGTTGCTAGTGACTCCAAGAGGGGGTATTTATGCTCGATAGTGGGTTCATGCCTCTATTTAATCTGGGGGAGTGACAGAAACCTCTAAGGTTGTAGATGTGATGTTGATACTAGGGAGAAAACAACATTCATATGCTCAAGGGCATATGCTTTGTTTACATTACACACTTTGCTTAATGCAATTATCTGTTGTTCGCAACTTAATACTTGTGGAGTTCTCGGATTGATTCGCCACAAGTGGATTATTAGTCATAGATGCAGTTGGATGGCGGTCTATGTATTTTGTTGTAATGCCCAGAGTAAATCGCATAGTGGTCTTCTCGACATATCACGTTTATCTTTATTCTATCAATTGCCCAACTGTAATTTATTTACCCAGCATGTGTTATTTATCTTATGGAGAGACACCACTAGTGAACTGTGGACCCCGGTCCTATTTCCATCATATTGCTATCACCTATTTACTTTACTCGCATTCTTCTACTGCTTTCCACTCGATACGCTCATACCCTTTGTTTCAAGCAAACCGGTGAGATTGACAACCTCATCGCAAGTTGGGAGCAAAGTATTTGGTTGTGTTGTGTGCAGGTTCCGCGTTGCAGCTAGTAAGCAAAGCTTGGACGAGGCGCCATATATAAATTGTCCGAAGCTGTCGCAAACTAGCAAGCATCACCTACAGTTGTATTGTCCGCTCTTCTCCTGATCGATAAACCTTGGTTTCTTAACTGAGGGAAAATCTTGCTGCTATATTCATCACACCTTCCTCTTGGGGTTCCCAACGGGCCGGTTATTTACTTCATCAACTCGGTAGCATCAAGCTCTTTTTCTGGCGCCGTTGCCGGGGAAGAGTGGAAGACCTCTGCAAGGGGAGTTTTTCGCACGCACATCCTTTACTTTGTTATTGTTTTGCTTTACTTTATTTATTTTACTTGCATCGTTTTATATCAAAAACCCAAAAAAATTAGAATCCTTGATAGTTGTTTTTACTTGTCTACTTTTAGTTTTGCTGAAATGGCTACTCCTGAAAACACCATGTTGTGTGACTTTACTAGCACGAACAATAGTGATTTTATCTGCACTCCTACTGCACCACCTGCTCCTGCTGCAAACTTTTATGAGATTAAGCCTGCTTTATTGAACCTTGTTATGAAAGAGCAATTCTCTGGTGCTAGTACTAAAGATGCTGCAACTCATCTCAACAATTTTGTTGAGCTATGTGAGATGCAGAAATATAAGGATGTAGAAAGTGATATTATTAAGCTCAAGCTGTTTCCTTTTTCTTTGAGAGGAAAAGGTAAAGATTGGTTGCTGTCTTTGACTAAGAATAGTATTGATTCATGGACTAAGTGTAAGGATGCTTTTATTGGTAGATACTATCCTCCTGCTAAGATTATATCTTTGCGTAGCAATATTATGAAGTTTAGTCAGTTTGATAATGAACATGTTGCTCAAGCTTGGGAAAGAATGAAATCTATGATAAAGAATTGCCCCACTCATGGACTGACTACTTGGATGATTGTCAAACTTTTTATGCAGGACTGAATTTTTCTTCGAGGAACCTACTTGATTCAGCTGCTGGAGGCACTTTTATGACCCTTACCTTGGGCGCCGCAACAAAGCTACTTGACAACATGATGGTAAATTATTCCGAATGGCACACCGAGAGAGCTCCACAAGGTAAGAAGGTAAATTCTGTTGAGGAAACCTCTTCCTTGAGTGATAAGATTGATACCATTATGGCTATGCTCGCTAATGATAGGACTCATGTTGATCCTAATAATGTTCATTTAGCCTCTTTGGTTGCTCAAGAAGAGCATGTTGACGTGAATTTCATTAGAAATAATAATTTTAACAACAATGCTTATAGGAACAATTTTGCTAGTAACAATTATAAGCCGTATCCTTCTACCAATGGTAATGGTTATGGTAATTCTTATGGTAATTCCTATAACAACACTAGGGCCGCGCCCTCTGAACTTGAAGTCATGCTCAAAGACTTCATGGTAAAACAATCCGCTTTTAACAAGTCTGTTGAGGAAAAGTTAGGCAAAATTGATATTCTTGCTTCTAAAGTTGATAGCCTTGCTCATGATGTTGAAATTCTGAAATTAAAAGTGTTGCCTAATGATGTGAAAGAGAACAATGTTTTTGCTACTGCTAATGCTATTCAAGTTGGAATTGATGAAAATATTAGATTGTTAGCGAAATTGCATGCCAGGTGGGAAAGAGAAGATGAGATGGCTAGAGAGATGAAGGTATGTACCATTACTACCTCTAATGATGTTGCTCCTAATGCTAGCAATCCTCTTACTTTGATTGGTGTAGAGAAAACTCCCACTCCTTGTGTTAAAAAGCCTAAAACTGCCAAAACTTTTTCTCAAAAGAGTGCTGAAATTTTTCGAAGTGTAGGAGATGATAGCTCTACTTCTTTTAATGATTTTGATGTTGATGGCTGCAATATATCTGAAGTTATTTTGTTCTTGCAAAAGCTTGCTTTGACTCCCAATGCTAGTTCTTTAAATATTGCTTTTACTAAGCATATTACCAATGCTCTCATGAAAATTAGGGATGAAAAGTTGCAGCAAAAAGCTTCCATTCCCAAGAAGTTAGAAGATGGTTGGGAACCCATCATTGATATGCATGTTAATGGTTTTGATTGCCATGCTTTATGTGATCTAGGTGCTAGTATTTCTATCATGCCTAGAAAAATTTATGACATGCTTAATTTACCACCGCTTGAAAAGTGTTATTACGATGTTCCTATTGCTGATGTTGCTAAGAAGCAACCTTTGGGAAGGATTAATGATGTTCTTATTGTGGTTAATAATAACCTTGTTCCCGTTGATTTTCTCGTTATGGACGTTGAATGCCATGCTTCATGTCCTATTATTTTGTGAAGACCCTTTCTTCGAACTGTAGGTGCCATTATTGATATGAGAGAAGGCACCATCAAATATCAATTTCCACTCAAGAAAGGTATGGAACACTTCCCTAGGAAAAGAAATAAATTACTTTTTGACTCTATTCTTAGAGCAAATTATGAGCTTGATGCTTCATCACTTGATGTTACTTGATTCGCAATTTTCTGCGCCTAGCTCAAAGGCGCTAAAGAAAAGCACTCTTGGGAGATAACCCAATGTTTTATTTCCAATACTTTTTATTTTATTTGAGTCTTGGAAGTCATTACTACTGTAATGACTGCTCCTTATCCTTTTTATTTTATTGTTGTGCCAAGAGAAGCCTCTAATTCAAGTGAGGTAAAGATTTGGGGATGTTGCTGTCCTGAAACTGTTTTCGGTGCTGCACCGTAAATATTCGTATAAATTCTCTGTATATCTTTTGGACCTGCAATTTCTTTTGCATATGCCCCAGGTTATATCCAAACTTTCGTTAGTTGAACACTTTTTGATTTGAGCAACAGAGAACCCCTAAAAAATTCGACCTTTGTCAGTTGTTCTGTTTTGACAGATTTCTGCCACTATTCGTTTTTGTCGCTTTATCGCTTTCTTTTGAGTTCTTTTGATCACGGAACTTTTGGGGAAGTTGCTACAGTAGTATATGCTATATATGTGGTGGTTTTGGGTTGAAACCTGAAGCAAAAAGAGGTTGATTATATGTTATGCCTACACTAATGTTGCTAATAGATTTGTGTTTAGTTTTGTATGAAGGAAGTTTTCAAGTGTAGGGATTGGAGAATGATGAGATGAGTTGAAGAATGGACAAAAGCTCAAGCTTGGGGATGCCCATGCATCACCCCAAGAAATATCCAAGAAGTACAAGCATCAAAGCTTGGGGATGCCTGTAACAACTCAGAATTTGTAACCCAACTCTTATTAAATAAAGAGTCAAAAATTGGACCCAAATAAAACTTTTTCTTCAATATTGCATGCATACATGTATTCTCTTTATTTGTATTTCTATGATTTTATGTGTGTTCTTTTGCTTGAGCATTGGTTAGATAATTCTAAGTGAACCAATAGAAACAACTAAGAAAGATATTAGGAACCAAAAGAACCAAAAATAAAAATAGGTAAGAAAGAGATAAAGTTAATATGATCTAGAAACTGTTAATGACTACACCACTTTGAGCCCTTAGATTAAGAAATCTACAGCTCACCTGCAGGTTTAACCTTTTAGTTGAGCTTAACCAAGTTATGGACTAACTCAACCAACAAAGAGCTACCAAAATTTCAAACCAGAACACCACTCAAACTTGAGCCAAAGTTTGAATCTGAAACAGAGACCATTTCAAATTTGAAATATAAATTTTTGCAAAACTCATTATTTCTCCAGAACAAAAATATGTCTGGGTACCTTATCCAATATGATGAGCACCCAAAGTGGCAAATTTGAAAAATTCGAATTTTGAATTCTTGTAAGCATTTCGTCGAACACTGGCAGCAGAAAATAAAAATCAAACCAAACTTCACTGTGGTGCACTGTTCCAGCTCGCTGCAACCCTGTTGCCATGCTCCTGGATGGTGCCCTGGTCGAACCCAGTCCCCTCTGCCCCGACCCAAGCCCTGGAAGAAGGAGGAGAAGAGAAGCCAGCAACCCCGGACCCCCTCTTCTTCTTCCCAGTAGCCTGCACGTCGGCGACCACCCTGCCCTCGCCAGCGCCGACCCACAGGACCCCGCGGCCGAGACCAACCCCTTCCAGCACGCGAGTAACGCCGACGAGGCCAGTGTCGCCCGTGCACGCCGCCAGCATGTCCTGCGCCGGTCGTTCACTGGACGCGCTCGCCCCCGTCGCTCCGGCCTATATAAAGCCCCGTCGATCAAACGCAGAGACTCACCCAGCCACCAGCTACCTCCCAGACATCGCCGCTTACTCCCTCGTGCCCTAGTTCGCCGTAGCCGACCTCGCCGGCGCAGTACTGGACGGGCGGAGCGCCGCCGCGTCCGACCACCTGGAGGCCAGCTTCTGCAGGGAATCGGAGGAGGAGGAGCACCGCAGCCGATCCCGAGCGTCGCCGTCGAGTTTCGTTTCCTCTACGCCCCGCCGTCGCCGTCGAACGCCGTCGCTGCTCGCAGGTGAGCTCCCGCCCGTGCTGAGGAAGAAGAAAGACCCTGAGCCGTTCGATCTAGATCCGACGGTAACTTACCGATTCGGGTTTCGTAATTAGATCTGACGTCGCGGCCCCACCTGTCAGCACCCTTTTATTTTTCCCAGCCGCAGCGAATCGTTTTCTGGGCCGGCCCGTTCGGGTTTCGTCTGGACTGGGCCTGGCTAGTGAAGTTTCGGTCCGAACCGTTTTAATTAATTCCCGCCCTTTTTCTTTTATTTCAAAACTGTTTCAAATGGGATTTTCAAATTCAAATTCCTAGAGTTTTATAAGTCCAAATTTAGCAAATAAATATTCGTTGAAAAGCTTAGAAAATACTCTATCCAATAGTACTGGTTAGATTTAAAAATCAGTTAAGAATAAAATTGGATATGAATAGTGTGACCCTAGCTTGTTAATTAATGAAAGATTTCTAGAAAATTATTTAAGCTATCAAAAATCATGAAAATTAAAATGTGAACTTACTAATGACCCCTCTTACTGTTAGTCAACACTAATCTACCCCAAACCATATTAGTGTGATCATTTAGATCCTAACCCAAACCTATTGGTTAGCATAAAATGATAGATCACTAGTGCACACTTAGAATTAATTGCCCTCTTTACCAATTCACTTAGTGGACCCATCCCACCTAAACCTGTCTTAGTAACCCTAAATCAACACCAATGCTGCACAAGTGGACCACCTATGCTCCCTAGTAGAGAAACTAGCTTGCACACTTGAAGAAAAACTTAGAAGAAAAACTTACAATCCAACCCCATAGCAATGCAACCTAAATGCTTGGTTAGCAAACAAGAATGTGTGCTTGGTGTGTTGTTGGTTTAGTGAAGTGATGGTGTGCTTTGTGTTTATTCGTTATTAGACGCTAGTGTTGCCGAGGAGGATATTGGAGGGGATTATTATTATCAAGAAGAAGAAGAGAACCCCGGACACTTTGCCAACCAAGGCAAGCCATCTTTTGATTCATACTTCCACTACCTAGTTTTAATATTGCATTCCACTTGTTTTAAGTAAATTGCATGATTGAATTGCTAGAGTAGATTGATAGAAGTAAATTGCATGATTGAATTGCTAGGGTAGAATGATAGAAGCATATTGATGTCTTGGTTATCAAGAGCATCAAGCTGAGTTTATCCAACCATAGTAGTAGGACTATCACTCAATGTAGTTGCTTAGTCGCTAATAAAAGTTGAGGCTATCTCTGGAGGAACCCCATTTGAAAGGTGGTGACTTGAAGGTTAAACTTGAAATGGGAGATTGCTCCTCCCTGATGGCTTTATGAAAGAAAATAATCTCGATTAAGAACTATGAAATGTATTTCTCAATTGACAACGAGTGATGTACATGGGTGCCAATTATACCGTACAACCACGTTACCCCTATATGGGAAGGGGCTTAATCCGTAGCTTGTTTATCTTAGTATGGGAGGTCTTGTATTAAATCTTCATGGGAGGACTCCATGGGCGGATACTTCTTGACCAAGTGGATTCACTAACCCGGTACCCGGGATGGGCAGAACTAGAGGCGCCGGAGCGGGAAGTCCGTATCCCGGGCTCTAGGGAAGGATCCTATACTAGGATGAGCAAGTGAAAGAATTTGTTTGATTATCTGAAAGCCGCATACCTTTGTGTATAGCGAACCGTGGATTTCTCCCGGCAGATGTATCGAATCTTGTGGGTAAAGTGTACCCCTCTGCAGAGGTTTCAAACTATTCGAATAGCCGAGTCCTCGGTCATGGACGGTTGGCAAACTCTACCTGGCTTTTGTCAAGACTAAAAATAACAAGGGTGAACTTGGTGAATGACATGAATTTGAATTGACATGACTTGACCTTGATCTTGACACATTGAAGTCCCCCTTAGAATGAACTTAGAGAACTAAACCTCTTTTCTACAAATGAGCATTCTTGGGAAATAAAACTAGCTTTTGCAAATCAACTTAGTGCTTAGTCCACTATACCCAACCTTGCATATCTACTTCATCTTTTCATTTGCAAGATGGTTTGCGAGTGCATCCAATGTACTCATGGCTGTGTCCCTGGCTATCAACTTGGCCAGACTATGGGGAGGAATACCAGGAGGAAGGGTATGAAGAAGAGTACCAGAACTAAGCTCGTCTCCGTGAGTCGCCAATTGCCTGTAGGGAGAAGGCATGGGCCGAAAACGTTATTTCCGCTGCTATATTGTGTTGTAATATGACTTGGTCTATATGACCATTGTATTTGAATCATCGTATTGTAATGTCTATGGAACTGGTTACCAACTACGTTATGTATATCGCAACAATGATTCTGGGATTGCGGTGGAATACATAACGGGCACTTCGAATTTGTTATCAAATTTGAGGTCGCCACAAGTTGGTATCAGAGCCTAGGTTGACCATAGGAGACCTTAGTTAGAATGGGCGTTAAAACAAAACCTTGATAAAAGAAAGATACAAGAACGGTTGCAAAAATTGCTTAGTCTTTCCTCTCTAGTTACAAAGTTTTATACATACTTCAGTTTGAGCTTACTTAAAATTTTGCACACTTGAGTTGATCACTAACTTGAACTAATTTAAAATTTTGTAGATGGCCCTGGTATTCACTGAGCAGTACCAGTTGGGCCAAGGTGGCAGCCTTTGTTTCGAGCGCGACCTCACCACTTTGACCTTGTTCCTGAACCGTTTGTACCCGGAGTTCAAGGGAGCCGTGCTCAATGAGCACCCGGATGGAGAGCTACGGTGGCTCATCCGAGCTAGTTGCCGTGGCAAGAAGGGGATGTTGGGTTCTCCAAGGGTCAAGTTTGAGCTTGTGGAGAACACTTGGGCCGATGGTTTGGTCCGAGCGATGCAGGAGATGCACGCCCGCTTAGGCGGACTGCACGTTGAGGAGGTTCAGGGAGGACGCTTCAAGGACTTTGCTCGGCGTGATGCGGATGGGCGTCCCGCAAACATGCCCGGGCAGAATGAGCCGAGTACCTACATCGACCACATGGACTTCTTGCTATACTCCACTCAGCAGGAGGCCGATCGTGCCCGTACTAGGGCCAACCTCGAGCACGTTGCACTGGTGGAAGCAAGGAGCACTATCAGGATTCTTGCGAAGGAGCGCAAGAGCCTTCGTCGCCAGCGCGATGAGAAGGAACAGGACCTCGAGGAGTTGAAGGCCAATGTGGCGGAGTTGAGTGCGTACATTGAGAGTCTTGAGGATCACCTTGGTGAGGAGGAAGGCATTGATCTTCGCAAGGAGGATAATGCCCTCATTAGTGATGAGGATGACTTCATGGAGGACCTCGATGATCCGGAGGATGGTGGACACAATGGATTCATTGTGAGTGACGAGGAGGAAGACCCCGAGGAGCCCGCTGTTTAGATCCAAGATCCACGTACTATCTAGCTATGAGTTCCACTTTATGTTCACTTCGTGTAGGTGTGAGTTGTATCCCCCTCTCTAGTAGACGAGTCGCAATGGTTTGATGTAAACCATTTGTAATGTGTGAACTCGTATGTATGATATGTTTGATGAGTGATGAATGAAATTTGAATTTGGCCTCTAAGGCCTTAGTAAAACAAAATTGCATCATCCATGTACCTTTAAATCTTAGCAAATTAGCTTTTCCCTCTTATCTTACACACCTTATCTTCAGATGCCGCGAGCACCCCCACCCCCGAACCCGGAAATGGCCGAATTGTTAAGGTTGATCATGGAAGACCGGGAAGCAGCCCGAGCTGAGCGCCAAGCCAACTTGGCCACTCTTCAGCAGTTAACCCAGATGGCAATGAACCACAACAATGGCAATGGCAATGACCATGGTGAAGGAGAAAACAATGGCAATGGTGATCACCGATCCAAGTTAAGGAGTTTCCAGAACACCAACCCTCCTATATTCACTAAGTCCGAAGAGCCCTTAGATGCCGATGATTGGCTTCGTACTATGGAAAACAACTTGGCAGTCGCCGAAGTTGGTGAAAATGAGAAGGTCTTGTATGCCACCCACTATCTTGCTGGAGCAGCGAGAGCTTGGTGGGACAGTACCCGTGCAATGCAAGCCCCAGGGTATGTGATGCCTTGGGAGGAGTTCAAGAGCAAGTTTAGCAAAGCCCATGTCCCTATGGGATTGGTTAAAAGGATGAGGGATGAGTTCAGAAATCTGAAGCAAGGTTCCATGTCTGTGGTGGATTACCGTGACAAGTTCCTTACCTTGTCTAGGTATGCCCCAGATGACACCAACACCACTGAGAAGAAGCAAGAAAGGTTTCTGGATGGACTTCATGATGAGATGCAATGTGTCCTGGTTAGTATTCCCTTTGCCGACCTGGAGTCATTGGTTGACTCTGCCATTCAGATGGAAGGCAAACTCAAGCAAGCTACCGAGAACCGCAAGCGCCGTATGATGTATCAAGGCAACTCGAGCAACTCGCAGAAGCCAAGGGGAAATGCGCCAATGAGTTTCACCCCTAGACCAATGAGGCCGTCTGCACCTGCTCCGCGTCCCAACTATCCTAACCGCCCCCCCGGCAACAACTTCAACCGTGCACCCCCAAGACCTAGTGGCAACAACTTCAACACCAATACTCCAAGGCCAAATGGCGCCCCTGTGTTACCCAAGCCTGGTGACAAGTCTGGTGTTACATGTTATGAGTGTGGACAAAAAGGGCACTACTCCAATGAGTGCCCCAAGAAGCTGAATGATGCATCCAAGACTACTGCTCCTGCTCAGCAACAGCGCCGTGTGGGAAATGGCAAGAACTATCCACCAAGGAACCAGCCTCACTCTCGAGGCCGTCTGAATCACATGAATGTTGAAGAAGCTCAGGAAGCAACCGACGTGGTGCTTGGTATGTTCCCTGTTAACTCAGTTCTTGCAAGAGTTCTGTTTGATTCTGGAGCTTCGCACTCATTTGTTACCCAATTATTCGTTGATAAAAGTGGACTTCAACCCACACCCTTGAAAGATGTCATGTCTGTACAAATTCCCGGGTCAGTAACCAAAGCCAGTTGTACCTGTTTGGCAGTACCCATAGAAATCCATGGGATCTCATTCTTAGCCAGTTTGATTGTGTTAGGAACCAAAGGATTGGAAGTAGTCTTAGGTATGGATTGGATGTCCCAACACCAAGGAATTATAGATTGTGCCAAAAAGACCATCACCATGAGGAGTAGTCATGGAGTTTTCGTGAAGCATGTGTCCGTTAAACCCATTCCAATCCCCAGATGTCATAAGAGTATCTCAGGACCGACTTTGGAGCAAGTCCCCATCGTCTGTGAATACCCGGATGTCTTTCCCGATGAGTTACCCGGAATGCCACCGGATCGGGATATTGAGTTTATCATTGAGCTTATCCCCGGAACTGGATCAATAGCCCAACGGCCCTATCGTATGAACCCAGCGGAATTAGTTGAGTTGAAGAAGCAACTGGATGACCTGTTGAGTAAAGGATTAATTCAACCAAGTTCTTCTGCTTGGAGATCACCCGTTCTGTTTGTGGATAAAAGTGACGGTTCTAGCCGACTGTGCACTGATTATCGCAAGCTTAACGATGTGACCATCAAGAACAAGTACCCTCTCCCGAAGATCGAAGATTTGTTTGACCAATTGACTGGAGCCAGAGTATTCTCAAAGATAGATCTTAGAACTGGATACCACCAATTGAAGATCCGTGCAACGGATATCCCCAAAACAGCCTTCACTACCCGATACGGATTGTATGAGTACACCGTAATGTCATTTGGATTGACCAATGCCCCTGCTTATTTCATGAATCTTATGAATAAGGTTTTTATGGAGTTCTTGGATAAGTTTGTTGTTGTCTTCATCGACGACATTCTTATCTACTCCAAATCCGAAGAAGAGCATGCAACCTATTTGAGATTAATTCTAGAAACCCTAAGAGAGCATCAGCTATATGCTAAGTTCAGTAAATGTGAGTTCTGGTTGAAGGAGGTTGGATTCCTAGGCCATGTGCTGTCAGCAGGAGGAATATCGGTAGATCCCAAGAAGATCAAATCAGTCCTGGAATGGGAAGCCCCTACCACTCAAACGGAAGTTAGAGGTTTTCTCGGATTAGCGGGATATTACCGCAAGTTCGTCGAAGGATTTTCCAGTATTGCCCGTCCGATGACCCAATTGTTGAAGAAGGACAAGAAGTTTGAATGGACCCCTAAGTGTGAAGAGAGTTTTCAAGAGCTCAAGAAGCGATTGGTGACCGCCCCTGTCCTAACCATGCCCGATATCACCAAAAACTTTGATGTCTATTGCGACGCTTCCAAACTTGGGCTTGGTTGCGTATTGATGCAAGAAGGAAAGGTCATAGCTTACCTCTCTAGGCAGCTTAAACCTCATGAAGAAAATTATCCAACCCATGATCTAGAGTTAGCAGCCGTGGTTCTAGCTTTGAAGACTTGGAGGCATTATTTGATGGGAAACCGCTGTGAGATCTATTCGGACCACAAGAGTTTGAAGTATATTTTCACCCAGAAGGAGTTGAACATGAGGTAAAGGAGATGGATAGAGTTGATCAAGGATTATGATCTGGAAATTCACTATCACCCCGGTAAGGCCAATGTAGTGGCCGATGCGTTGAGTAGAAAGCCGTGTTCGTTGAATATGAGGATCAAGGAAGAGCAACCTATGTTGTACCAAGAGTTTGAAAGATTTGGATTGGAACTAGTCAGTCAAGGATTTCTCGCCAACCTTGAGTTCCAACCCACCTTGTTGAACCAAATCAAAGAAGCCCAGAAGGGAAATGAGAGTATTGAAGGAATCAAGCGCAGAATTGGTTCCGGCAAGGTGCCAGGATTTGAAGAAGATGATCAAGGAGTTCTTTGGTACAAAGGCCGTATTTGTGTGCCCGCTGACTCAGAATTGAAGGAAGTAATTATGAAGGAAGCCCATGAGACACCTTACTCCATCCACCCCGGTGGAACTAAGATGTACCAAGATTTGAAGGAACAATTTTGGTGGCATGGAATGAAGCGCGAGATTGCATCGTTTATATCCAAGTGTGATATCTGCCAAAGAGTCAAGGCTGAACATCAACGTCCTGCTGGTTTGCTGCAACCTTTGCAAGTTCCGGAATGGAAGTGGGAATCTGTTGGAATGGATTTCATCACTGGATTTCCAAAGTCTAGCCGTGGAAATGACTCTATTTGGGTCATTGTGGATAGACTAACCAAAGTGGCCCACTTTATTCCTGTCAAGACCACTCATCGCTCAGATCAGCTAGCAGATCTGTACCTATCCAGAATTGTCAGTTTGCATGGAGTTCCTAAAACCATAGTTTCTGATCGAGGAACCCAATTCACCTCGAGATTTTGGAAAGCTTACATCAAGCTTTGGGAACCAAGTTAGCCTTCAGCACCGCTTACCACCCTCAGACTGATGGACAGACTGAAAGAGTAAATCAAATACTTGAAGATATGTTGAGAGCCTGTGTCTTAGCTTATGGAGCTAAGTGGGAAGATTGTCTGCCTTTCGCGGAGTTTTCCTACAACAACAGTTATCAAGCCAGTTTGCAAATGGCCCCCTTTGAAGCTTTGTACGGAAGAAAGTGTCGAACCCCTCTGAATTGGTCAGAAACCGGAGACAGCCAGATTTTTGGACCAGATATGCTGCAAGAGGCCGAGGAGAAAGTTCGCGTGATTCGTGAATACCTCAAGGCAGCCCAGTCAAGACAAAAGAGTTATGCCGACAAGAGACGTCGAGAACTGACCTTCCAGATTGGAGATTTTGTTTATCTTAGAGTATCACCTCTCAAGGGAATGCAAAGATTCCAAGTAAAAGGAAAGCTTGCCCCAAGATATATTGGACCTTTCAAGATACTAGACCGCAGAGGAGAAGTGTCTTATCAGTTGGAAATGCCCCCTGAATTGTCTGAAGTACACGATGTCTTTCACGTGTCATTACTTCGGAAATGTCTTGAAGTTCCGGAGAAGCCCGAAGTCTTCAAGAATATTGGTCACCGTTCTGTGGACATCAACAAGGACTTGACCTATCGTGAAATGCCTATCCGTATCCTCGAGGAAGCTTATCGAACCACTCGAACCCGAAGCATCAAATTTCTGAAAGTTCAGTGGAGTAATCACACCAAAGAGGAAGCCACTTGGGAACGAGAAGATTACCTTCAGAAAGAATTTCCCAATCTTTTCAGTTCTTAATTAGTGAATCTCGGGGACGAGATTCTTTTTAAGGAGGGAAGATTGTAACAACTCAGAATTTGTAACCCAACTCTTATTAAATAAAGAGTCAAAAATTGGACCCAAATAAAACTTTTTCATCAATATTGCATGCATACATGTATTCTCTTTATTTGTATTTCTATGATTTTATGTGTGTTCTTTTGCTTGAGCATTGGTTAGATAATTCTAAGTGAACCAATAGAAACAACTAAGAAAGATATTAGGAACCAAAAGAACCAAAAATAAAAATAGGTAAGAAAGAGATAAAGTTAATATGATCTAGAAACTGTTAATGACTACACCACTTTGAGCCCTTAGATTAAGAAATCTACAGCTCACCTGCAGGTTTAACCTTTTAGTTGAGCTTAACCAAGTTATGGACTAACTCAACCAACAAAGAGCTACCAAAATTTCAAACCAGAACACCACTCAAACTTGAGCCAAAGTTTGAATCTGAAACAGAGACCATTTCAAATTTGAAATATAAATTTTTGCAAAACTCATTATTTCTCCAGAACAAAAATATGTCTGGGTACCTTATCCAATATGATGAGCACCCAAAGTGGCAAATTTGAAAAATTCGAATTTTGAATTCTTGTAAGCATTTCGTCGAACACTGGCAGCAGAAAATAAAAATCAAACCAAACTTCACTGTGGTGCACTGTTCCAGCTCGCTGCAACCCTGTTGCCATGCTCCTGGACGGTGCCCTGGTCGAACCCAGTCCCCTCTGCCCCGACCCAAGCCCTGGAAGAAGGAGGAGAAGAGAAGCCAGCAACCCCGGACCCCCTCTTCTTCTTCCCAGTAGCCTGCACGTCGGCGACCACCCTGCCCTCGCCAGCGCCGACCCACAGGACCCCGCGGCCGAGACCAACCCCTTCCAGCACGCGAGTAACGCCGACGAGGCCAGTGTCGCCCGTGCACGCCGCCAGCATGTCCTGCGCCGGTCGTTCACTGGACGCGCTCGCCCCCGTCGCTCCGGCCTATATAAAGCCCCGTCGATCAAACGCAGAGACTCACCCAGCCACCAGCTACCTCCCAGACATCGCCGCTTACTCCCTCGTGCCCTAGTTCGCCGTAGCCGACCTCGCCGGCGCAGTACTGGACGGGCGGAGCGCCGCCGCGTCCGACCACCTGGAGGCCAGCTTCTGCAGGGAATCGGAGGAGGAGGAGCACCGCAGCCGATCCCGAGCGTCGCCGTCGAGTTTCGTTTCCTCTACGCCCCGCCGTCGCCGTCGAACGCCGTCGCTGCTCGCAGGTGAGCTCCCGCCCGTGCTGAGGAAGAAGAAAGACCCTGAGCCGTTCGATCTAGATCCGACGGTAACTTACCGATTCGGGTTTCGTAATTAGATCTGACGTCGCGGCCCCACCTGTCAGCACCCTTTTATTTTTCCCAGCCGCAGCGAATCGTTTTCTGGGCCGGCCCGTTCGGGTTTCGTCTGGACTGGGCCTGGCTAGTGAAGTTTCGGTCCGAACCGTTTTAATTAATTCCCGCCCTTTTTCTTTTATTTCAAAACTGTTTCAAATGGGATTTTCAAATTCAAATTCCTAGAGTTTTATAAGTCCAAATTTAGCAAATAAATATTCGTTGAAAAGCTTAGAAAATACTCTATCCAATAGTACTGGTTAGATTTAAAAATCAGTTAAGAATAAAATTGGATATGAATAGTGTGACCCTAGCTTGTTAATTAATGAAAGATTTCTAGAAAATTATTTAAGCTATCAAAAATCATGAAAATTAAAATGTGAACTTACTAATGACCCCTCTTACTGTTAGTCAACACTAATCTACCCCAAACCATATTAGTGTGATCATTTAGATCCTAACCCAAACCTATTGGTTAGCATAAAATGATAGATCACTAGTGCACACTTAGAATTAATTGCCCTCTTTACCAATTCACTTAGTGGACCCATCCCACCTAAACCTGTCTTAGTAACCCTAAATCAACACCAATGCTGCACAAGTGGACCACCTATGCTCCCTAGTAGAGAAACTAGCTTGCACACTTGAAGAAAAACTTAGAAGAAAAACTTACAATCCAACCCCATAGCAATGCAACCTAAATGCTTGGTTAGCAAACAAGAATGTGTGCTTGGTGTGTTGTTGGTTTAGTGAAGTGATGGTGTGCTTTGTGTTTATTCGTTATTAGACGCTAGTGTTGCCGAGGAGGATATTGGAGGGGATTATTATTATCAAGAAGAAGAAGAGAACCCCGGACACTTTGCCAACCAAGGCAAGCCATCTTTTGATTCATACTTCCACTACCTAGTTTTAATATTGCATTCCACTTGTTTTAAGTAAATTGCATGATTGAATTGCTAGAGTAGATTGATAGAAGTAAATTGCATGATTGAATTGCTAGGGTAGAATGATAGAAGCATATTGATGTCTTGGTTATCAAGAGCATCAAGCTGAGTTTATCCAACCATAGTAGTAGGACTATCACTCAATGTAGTTGCTTAGTCGCTAATAAAAGTTGAGGCTATCTCTGGAGGAACCCCATTTGAAAGGTGGTGACTTGAAGGTTAAACTTGAAATGGGAGATTGCTCCTCCCTGATGGCTTTATGAAAGAAAATAATCTCGATTAAGAACTATGAAATGTATTTCTCAATTGACAACGAGTGATGTACATGGGTGCCAATTATACCGTACAACCACGTTACCCCTATATGGGAAGGGGCTTAATCCGTAGCTTGTTTATCTTAGTATGGGAGGTCTTGTATTAAATCTTCATGGGAGGACTCCATGGGCGGATACTTCTTGACCAAGTGGATTCACTAACCCGGTACCCGGGATGGGCAGAACTAGAGGCGCCGGAGCGGGAAGTCCGTATCCCGGGCTCTAGGGAAGGATCCTATACTAGGATGAGCAAGTGAAAGAATTTGTTTGATTATCTGAAAGCCGCATACCTTTGTGTATAGCGAACCGTGGATTTCTCCCGGCAGATGTATCGAATCTTGTGGGTAAAGTGTACCCCTCTGCAGAGGTTTCAAACTATTCGAATAGCCGAGTCCTCGGTCATGGACGGTTGGCAAACTCTACCTGGCTTTTGTCACGACTAAAAATAACAAGGGTGAACTTGGTGAATGACATGAATTTGAATTGACATGACTTGACCTTGATCTTGACACATTGAAGTCCCCCTTAGAATGAACTTAGAGAACTAAACCTCTTTTCTACAAATGAGCATTCTTGGGAAATAAAACTAGCTTTTGCAAATCAACTTAGTGCTTAGTCCACTATACCCAACCTTGCATATCTACTTCATCTTTTCATTTGCAAGATGGTTTGCGAGTGCATCCAATGTACTCATGGCTGTGTCCCTGGCTATCAACTTGGCCAGACTATGGGGAGGAATACCAGGAGGAAGGGTATGAAGAAGAGTACCAGAACTAAGCTCGTCTCCGTGAGTCGCCAATTGCCTGTAGGGAGAAGGCATGGGCCGAAAACGTTATTTCCGCTGCTATATTGTGTTGTAATATGACTTGGTCTATATGACCATTGTATTTGAATCATCGTATTGTAATGTCTATGGAACTGGTTACCAACTACGTTATGTATATCGCAACAATGATTCTGGGATTGCGGTGGAATACATAACGGGCACTTCGAATTTGTTATCAAATTTGAGGTCGCCACAATGCCCCTGAGGCACCCCTTCTTCATCGGCAAAAATCAGGTCACCTTTCAAAACACTATATTTTTATTGCTTCATGCACTATGTGTTTTTCTTGGAGCGTCAGTTGTTTTAGCTTTCTTAGTTAGTTTAGTTTGTTTGCTGTAATAAATGGTTGGACCCAACAAATTTCTTTTGGAGAAGTTGCCTTGCTTTTCATTTGCCAAGAACGCTCTAGTTTTCACTCTTATCAAAAATCGAGTGTTCTTCTTTTTCCGCTACTGCTTTTGGTTTTCGTTTTCGCCTTGATTTGTGTTCAGACCTTGTCATATCTTTTCATCAAGGTGTATTTTTGCCTCTGATCTTTATTGGTTTTCATCAAAAGAGGTGTCTATAAAAATTTCAAATGGTGTTGGAAAAGAGAAAAAGCTTTGTGCAAAATAGTGGTACAAGAAGGAGCTTGTGTAGACTGCGGCTTAGGCTTTTTCATGTCATGCTTGATGTCTTTTTGATAGTATGCTTAGTGGTTTTGCTGTAGCATGACTTGTCTCAAATAACTGAGATTGCTTCATGAGCCTTTGAAAAAATCATGCGTTGTTTTTATCGTTTGGAAGCATTATTTTGGTTTTCTCCTTGATGCTTTATTTGGATTGACTTGGCGCATGCTCACACATGTTAGACTCTTACAAAGTCGCCAATAGCCTTCATGATCATTTAGTTTTTGACTTTTGATGCCATCTTATGCTTCTTTTAATGTCGCTTTGTCGCTTTGCATGATTATGGCCATTATTGCTCTCTTAGTTGGTCGCTCCCAGTCTTTTGCTAGCCCTCGCCTTGTACTGAGTATGAGCTCTACTCGTGCATCCAACTCCTAAAAGCCAAAGTTTACCAAAGTGTCCACCATACATACCTACTAGCAATTTGCTATTCCAAGTAAATTTGACTTGCTTTTATCTTCTCTTCAAATTAAACTCTTACCAGTGTTATGCGAAAATTGGTCAGTAAAGCTCTCACGAACCGGAAGGCACACTTTACTTTTTCCTGTTCTTAAAATTTTGACATTGTGGTCTCTTATGTTGAGTTGTTATGCTTGCAAGTTGTAAGTTGGATTCTAGCCCAACCATGCCGTCATGGGGAAAGCTTTCAACATTGCACTTCTTATTTCAGTTGATATCGTGATCTTTTGTTTATGGATGCCCGCGGTGTGAAATGAATTGGGAATCTTGTGGGGATCATGGAGTTTGTATATGTGTTAGGGAAACGCCTGGGCCGCCAATCTAAGCCATGCATAATTCATGGTGGAAATTTGCAGCATACCCATGGTGGACATTCGACGACGCATCTCACAATAAAAAGCTAAACAAATGGCAAATAAAAGAGATGTCGAGGTGTTCATTGTCTGCTTGTCCTGTCATTTTGATGTGGGCTTGTTCCATGTCATCGGGCACGGAGGCACCCCATTGGCGGTTTTCAATGATACATATATACTTACAATGACAAGAGCCTTGCTTGGGACTCTAAGTTCAGTAGCATGAGGTTTGGGTACTCGTATTCACGGGACACGAGGTTTTCAACTTATGATTTGTCAAGCATATGCATCATAATTGTTCTCACATTAACTCTAACCATTCAAGATGCTTATGATGGGGGCAATGAGAGCTCAAAGCCGGTAAGTACCATAATTTTTGAAGGTTATAAAACTTGCAATCACTGCTTCCCTCTGCGAAGGGCCTTTCTTTTACTTTTATGTTGAGTCACCACCTTCTATCTTTATGCACCATAAGAGAGCAAAGTTGTCATTCTTAGTGTAATATGCATTGTCCCAAAGTTCATTGATTGATTCATATTGTTGGTTTCACTTGTTCTTAAATTATTTGTATCTAGTCGCCCTCTTAAACTTGAAGGTGTCCTATACATTTATGTTTTGCTCTCTATGAAGGACAAGCTGGAAACCATTTGTATGTTTTTCCTTATGATTTGAACACACGTTTGACTTTCATTGTTTCATTTTCATGATCTTTTGTTTGTGTTCATTTGCATGTTTACAACATGGTTGCTAAGTTTCTATTGTCAAGATTATATCTTCATGCCCATGTTTTAAGTTCTTTTGATCCCAGCTCACAAATGCTTACATATATGATCAAGATTGTGTAGGTGCATGTCACCTCAAAAATTATTCTTTTGTTATCACTTACCTACTCGAGGACGAGCAGGAGTTAAGCTTGGGGATGCTTGATACGTCTCCAACGTATCTATAATTTTTGATGCTCCATGCTTGTTTTTACACCATTTGCCTACTGTTTCGTTACACTTCGTGGCACTTTTATGCATTTTCCGGAACTAACCTATTAACAAGTCGCCACAGTGCCAGTTCCCTGTTTTATGCTGTTTTTGTGTTTCAGAAGTGATACACAGGAAATATTCTCGGAATTGGACGAAACAAGTTCCTGAAGTCTTATTTTTCCCGGAAGCTTCCAGACATCCGAAGAGAAGTTGGAGGGGGGCCACGAGGGCCCCACACACCAGGGCGGCGCGGCTAGGGGCCTGGACGCGCCCCCTATGTGTGAGAGCCCCTCGGGCCACTTCTGACGATGCCCCTTCGCCTATAAAGACCCCCCGACGGAAAAACCTAAGTACCCGATCAATTTTCCAGAACACATCGTGATCCGCCGCCGCCGTCGACCCGAAGACCGAGAGGGTCCAGAAGCTCTTCCCGGCACCCTGCCGGAGAGGGGAATCGCCACTGGAGGTCTTCTTCATCGCCATGCTTGCCTCCGGAGCGATGAGTGAGTAGTCTACCTTGGACTATGGGTCCATAGCAGTAGCTAGATGGTTGTCTTCTCCACCATGTGCTTCATATTTAGATCTCATGAGCTGCCCTACATGATTGAGATCACCGTTATGTAATTCTACATGTTTGGTTTGTTGGGATCCGATGAATATTGGTGTTATGATTGAGTTGCTATACTGAAATATATCTTATGTTATCTCTATGTTGTTTATGATCTTGCATGCTCTCCGTTGTTAGTAGCTATCTTGGTCGAGTAGTTGCTAGTGACTCCAAGAGGGGGTATTTATGCTCGATAGTGGGTTCATGCCTCTATTTAATCTGGGGGAGTGACAGAAACCTCTAAGGTTGTAGATGTGCTGTTGCTACTAGGGAGAAAACAACATTCATATGCTCAAGGGCATATGCTTTGTTTACATTACACACTTTGCTTAATGCAATTATCTGTTGTTCGCAACTTAATACTTGTGGAGTTCTCGGATTGATTCGCCACAAGTGGATTATTAGTCATAGATGCAGTTGGATGGCGGTCTATGTATTTTGTTGTAATGCCCAGAGTAAATCGCATAGTGATCTTCTCAACATATCATGTTTATCTTTATTCTATCAATTGCCCAACTGTAATTTGTTTACCCAACATGTGTTATTTATCTTATGGAGAGACACCACTAGTGAACTGTGGACCCCGGTCCTATTTCCATCATATTGCTATCACCTGTTTACTTTACTCGCACTGTTTACTTTACTCGCATTCTTCTACTGCTTTCCACTCGATACGCTCATACCCTTTGTTTCAAGCAAACCGGTGAGATTGACAACCTCATCGCAAGTTGGGAGCAAAGTATTTGGTTGTGTTGTGTGCAGGTTCCGCGTTGCAGTTAGTAAGAAAAACTTGGACGAGGCGCCATATATAAATTGTCTGAAGCTGTCGCAAACTAGCAAGCATCACTGCTATATTCATCACACCTTCCTCTTGGGGTTCCCAACGGGCCGGTTATTTACTTCATCAACTCGGTAGCATCAGAGAGTCTGTAACATCCCAGGATGTGAGGCTAGAAATAGAGAGAACACAGAAGTGTGCATTGCATTCATGCATAGAAAATCTGGGAAATTTTCGCGCTTTTAAATAAAACTTGTCAAAGTGATTGAAGCTTCTCTTGAGTTGATGGAATTGAAGTAGCTCATCGACTGAAGTGCGATAAACTTCAACATGACCTTTGTTAACAACCTTGTTTTGGGTAGAGATAATAACAACAATCAAAGGAGATGAATGTGAGGCAGGATTAATATGTTAACATCATTTTAGGACCTTATAACCAATTCTACCATGATCACCATGGTATTTCTTAAACCTAAATCATCGAAGCCATTTCTAGCTTAAAGGAAGACAACACAAGTCTTACCTTGACTCTTAATCTACTTTATTCTCATATCTTGATTATCATAATCTTTCACATCTAAATCCATTCATCTACAAGACAAGAGGAGAGAGTCTATATTAAATCAAGTATCATTCTCATCTCTTAAGATGATACTTTAGGATCTAATCCACAAATTCAGAAGAGGGAGAGACCAACCTAGTACCAAGATGGTTAGAGGAGTTTACAATAGAGTTTAACTACTTAAATAATTAGCCAGTACTTCTGGGTATAATTTAATTCACTCTTAAACTTGTTACCAAAATTGGTAAACCACAAGGTCTAAAGTGCATAAAAGCCACCCATTCTTATTTAAATCATAACTTATTAACTATATGAGATATAACAAAACTAAGCTCATTTACATTACATTAAATAGTTCAAACTATTTGAATAAAAATAACTATGACCATTTTGAAACTCTTATGATCATGCCTTGGTGAAATCAAATAAAATCATTCAAAGTTTGAACATGACCTTTGCTAACCTTGGATATTTTGAGCACAACTTATAATAGGAACAAATAAGATATGACAATAGGCATAATTCACAATAACATGATCATTTCAAATATGAACTTTGGAAGTTAAACTTCCAAATAATTAATACAATATCCATTAATAACAATTCAATTATGAATTACAAATATGTATATGAATTGATTCAGCCACAAGTCCCTTTAGTGCCAAATGCCACTTCGCTATTCAAAATAAAGATTATTAGAGGATAATCATCATGCCACTTAGGATAGTTATCCACTTGAAAATATCTTAGGATAGTTATCCACTTGAAAATATCTTATGATAGTTATCCACTTGAAAATATCTTAGGATAGTTATCCACTCGAAAATATCTTTCTTTACTTGAACCCCAAGTAATGATCATGCATGAGAGCTTGACAACAAGTAGCTTACTCACCTTGCTCAAACAATTGTCATCACTTGAGGTGTCAACTTGTGGTGAGCCTCAAGATACTATAAAAGGAACCCCTTGGCATCCATTTTGACACCATAAAATCATGGTAGGAGGACACCAACGAATTTGGGCCTTATCATACATTAGATAGGGCCAAGAAACACCACCATCACACCAGTAACACCATCACACAATCCACCCTGCTCATGAGTTGAGCAACATGGCAGGATTCACCACCACCAGTACAATCACAAGAACCAAACCAGCAAGACCAAGACCAAATGGTTACTTAGTTCAATTAGGAACTAGGTCAAGTAGCTAGGAGGTGCAGGCATGCCACAAGACGCAGGTTATCATATTTCCCGAAGAACATGCTTCACAAGACCACCAGGTTGGTCTAGTATGAGAGGAGAGGAGTGTACTTAGAGGGATAAGGGAATAACTCACCATAAGCAAGAGAAATATATGCCTTTGATCTGAAATCATATACTAAAAACATATACATGATCCAGGGGCATATCACATGCATCTAAATGATCATATGAACACCAAGAACAAACAAGTAAATTTAATAGAAAGCAAATTAAACCCAGAAAATGTAGAGTAGCTATTCATATCATGCATATGTTTGTACCAAGAAATCACTATCAACACATGCACATTATTCACACACCTACACTTGCATAACAAAGGTTAGAACATTATCTTTAGCTGCCATTAGTTAGTGAACACACCAATAGTTAATTGTTTGAATGCTTATATAGCCTAGCATGCAAATTAGTAAACACTCTAATACCTCACTTACACATAATTGAGATGCATCTTTGCATATAGCCAAACCAACTAGATAGCATATCCTTTGCAAGAGCATGGGTGGAATTAATTGCCAGAACACTACATTAAGAAAAGCACCCCTTTTATGAGACACTTCTATGATCTTTCATATTCTTTCCACCTGTCCATTTGGAACCCTTCTTCTATACATATATCAACTTATGCATCA
Source organism: Dactylis glomerata (assembly GCA_007115705.1). Lineage (NCBI taxonomy): Eukaryota > Viridiplantae > Streptophyta > Magnoliopsida > Poales > Poaceae > Dactylis > Dactylis glomerata. The sequence goes on from QXEO01000531.1 coordinate 13,420,051, forward strand.
CTTAGTGATCTTGGGTAACACCTAGAATCATATCTCCTCTCTGAACCCCATAAATCTGCCCCAACCCTAGTTCTTTATGATCAACTAAAACCTTTGTCTAGTGCTCAACCCACCTCTTATAATATATCTTGACCCAACTAAATAAACCTTCCCTGTGGTAAATGCCATTATCAAAATTGTGAGACATATAACCATGCCTTTGCACCAATTCCTTAATGGGAAGACAAGTATTAGCTAAACCCATTTCCTTGTTCCTTTATGGAATAAGAGGGAAGGTAAATTTTCTTCCATCTTACTATCTTCTGATTAAAAACCTAGCATGATATTTTGAGAACCCCACACAAGTTATGTGGACCTATCCATTAAGCTCCAATATTAAAAACCCAATGGTATTTAAAATACCTTATGTGCCAACGCACCTATAAAATAGCCCTAATAATATATGATGGACCAATAGTACCATTTTTTTTTGAAACCTCCAATAGTACCATATTCATATTTTGTAGGAGGTTCAAACCTCAATAATCTGCAAAACAAAATTGAAAATCAAATTAGAATTTAAAACAACAAAACAGAAAATAGAAAAAGAATAAGAAGTAGAAAAAAAAGAAAGGAACGCTTACCAGACCAGAGCCCACCGAGCCGGCCCAACTAGCCAGCCCACTCGGGGCCCGACCTAGATACCGATTCGGTATTTGACTGACGGGTGGGACCGACGCGGTGGAGGTGGTCTTCTTCTTCCTCTCCACCTGCGCCTGGCCACCACTGCGACGTCAAGCTCCACGTCCCCGCTGCCGATAAGAACCGCCTCAGACTCTGATGACCTGCTAGGGTGTCGTCCTGATCCGTCCGCGTCCACCGCCAGTAGGATTGCGAAGATTCGTGCCCAAATCTAGTTATGACACTGCCGATGAATCCTAGCCACTGCCGCCACCGTGACATCGATACCGACCATGCCGAGGCCTATAAAGCTTCCAGGAGGGCCGATGGGAAAACCCTGATGCCTCCACGCCATCTCTCTATCTTCCAACCTCTCTCTATTACTCAGAATCGACCGAAGCCTCACCGGAGCTCTCTCCGATTAGCCGTCCTTCTAGACCACCCCGAGCTTCGGTGCTTGTTCCTGAAGGAGAGCCTGGTCTTCTTCGTCGTTCTGGTGTAAGCAATCGAGCAGGAGGGCTCGGAATCGGGCGCATCTCGTTGTTCCCTTCCGCTAGTCATTGCCGGAATTTCTTCGATTTTGATCAACTCCGGCAACCATCGCATCATCCGATCATATTATAAGCTTCAGGGTATTCATGCGCATCTCTGGAACACCTTATTGCATCATTTCGACATCTGTAGCGAGATCTTGATCATTGGCTGGAATTCATCGCCGCGGGTGTTCTCGCCGGAGTTATCTCCGGTGAACAATTGCCGGTTGCGCCGCCCCCATATGGTTCCTAGTTGATTCCCGGTTCGATTTAGCTAATCCACGCGTCCGTGGAAGCCTCTGAGAGTCGCTGACGTCGCTTTGCTCGCCGGTGGTGAGCTTCACCGGCCAGTCAACTTATTTGACTTGGGCTAGCCAACGTAGCTGGTGATGTGGCGCTGGCCCACTTGTCAGCTGTGCAGCTAGAACTCATCTAGGTATGAAAAGTTTAACCAGTCAAGCTTTAACTTGTCTCTGCCAACGTGGCAGTTGACCTGGCCAGGGACCCCACTGGTCAGTGTCTAGGTCTAGGGTTAGCTCGGTATAAAAAGGAATCTGTCTGATTAATTCAGAATTCTAGAAAATAATTGAAACTTAGGAAATTCATACCAAATTCAATTAAATCAGAAAAATGCAAATAATATATCAAAATGATCACAAAATAAGACCTATCTGTTTGTACTATGATAGATTATACTTCTGTGGAATAATTTTGAGTGAAATTTAAAAACATGCTTAAGTACTATTTTTTGAATATGAATTTGAATCAAATTTTGGAATCAAATCATTTCTCTAATTATGTAGTAAATATTGTTACACTTAAACAACTCTATTGTAATTATTACTTTAGTATTTTAGGATCTTAATTTCAACTTTGCCATTAACACTTAAAACACTAGAACTATTTTTCCATACATAATTTTAAAATACTAAAATTATGGAAGACATCAACAACTAAATTAGTAACTTGTACTTAAGGTTATTTCTCAACTTTCATTCAGTAAATATGTAGTTAGCTCTAAGTGCTTAATTCAACCATGAGGAATAATGTAGTCAATTACTTCAACATTTTAAGTTAAAACCTAGAAACTTATAATAAAAAGAATCATGCCCTATTAATTAACCCAACCTCCTAAGAATAGTTGTGATCACTTAAAATGAGTTAAATACCAATTACCCTTAAAAAAATATGTTCTTCAAAAGTTATTCTTTTGAGATACCTTGAAAATAAGCATCAAACCATTTCCTTTTAATTATTAATTAAAACCCTAAGTTATATTACGATTGTTGTCAACCCTAGAACTACTTAGATATTGCTATACTTTACTTTGACTTTGCATATCCATGATCAACCAAGTGATTGCTAATTATAAGATACAACCTAAAAATGTTACCTTCATGTCTTCACCATTAACCATCATTCCCTTCTAGCAAGGAATGATTATAAAACCCTAAAACAATAACTCTTGTTAAGGTCTTATTCTTTTAAGAGCACCTGATAGTGATCTAACCTAAAATGCTTAACAACCATGTTATGGTGTGATTTAAAAGTGCAACACATCATAAATAAATCACCATAACTCAATGATAACAAATCATCAGGGTTAGGTTACGCTTAGAGTGATGCATATCATGCTGCAGATTTCTAACATCATCCCTACCGGATGATGGTTGCTATTTTAGAATTGGGATTTCTATCATATCGAAGACCTTGACTCGCATAATCTTGCGGTCAAAAAGGCAAGTTCACTCTTGCTCATACCTCTTGATTATCTTTAGCAAATTACTTGCAAATATACCGGTGGTATTATGATTATTGCATTTAAAAGAAAAGGTTCTGTTTTCTGAATTAACATGACTAGTGGTTAGCAACCACGGTGGTTGATGACCTAGGATGGTGGGCAGTGGGGCCATGGTATGAGTATTGGTGGAGGTCCCACTTCAACTGGAAAGTTCACCTAGGAATTAATAACCAATGTCGCCAGTGATTCTAGCGCCGTAAATAGCGGCCAACCATAAGATCTGGAATGGGACGGAGAAGTCAGCTGTACCAACTTCCTCTTGCATATCAACGGATGCACCATACCGTAGCTGCATCCTGCTGGTTTGTAGTAATGGGTGGGACCCCTTAGCTCCCACGTGTATCGGTGGTCTATGATGGATTGTACGAGACCAACGAGGGAAGCCCGAGGTTGGAAGTCTACCAAAGTGTAGTAGACCGGCGTGGGGTATATCTGTCGAGGTCGGGACTACCAAAGGGTAGGAGGCCGGCGTGGGTAAGTTAAATCGAGGTCGGGACTACCTTCGGGTAGGAGACCGGCGTGGATTGTATCAATCTTGGTCGGGACTACCAAAGAGTAGGAGACCAGCGAGGATTGTTTCCGAGGTTGGAACTACAAAAGGGTGGGTATGCAAGGTCACGGAGGAGGACAGTGATTGGCTTGGATCATTGGCTGGGCCCCACACATGAGAAGTGTGGACGGGAAAGCTACTCGGATGTGCAACAAGGCTTTGATCTCTTATGGGTACAAGTGACCACCTCTGCAGAGTGTAAGAAAGTATCTGGATACTCCCTGTTCCGGGAAGGAGCTGCGAACGCAGTAGGAAAGGAGCCCATCGAAGCTCTAGTCAACCTGTGAAGGCTGACGGACATAGTTCTTCTGAATAAAAGCAACCTCTTGAAGAAATATTTAGGAAAACTTGCATTGCCAAATGACTCTTGGGTCTAAGGCTGTAGATAGTGCATCAAACACCTTATTCCTTATATGAACTTGCTGGGTAACACTCGTTACTCACCCCACTCCCTCGTAACCCTTGCTTAGATTGGAGGCAACATAAGGAGGCAACCTCGAGACATTGAAGATGAAGATGAAGCCTTCTACCAATGTCAGAATCATCAATGGAGTCAACAGCTATACCAAGAGATTGGTGGAAAACTAGAATAGGAATAGAAGGGACCCAATTCCCTAATCCTAGAACCTACGTAGCTAGAGTAATTCTGTAGCAAGCCAACTGCATTAGTTGTAGCTCTAGTTTAGTCTTCAGCTTATTCTTTCTCGTTTGTAATCGCCAGAACTACACCTCTACCTGTTGAGGAGGTTCTGAAAATCTTCTGTATGATAAAATTGTAATCCTATAGACATACCTTGGACCTATGATGTTTCTGTTGTACCACTCTGATCGATGTAATACTAGTGAGATGGTGTTTCATTGGTGTTATGTCAACGACTTGCATACTACACATGCAGTGGTATGCTGGGTCACCACATCCTTCTTGAGGAGTAACGCATCTTTGCAGGACGCCTGTTATACTTTTCTTATACAGCTTCCCTTGTAACACGACAAAAGCCTTGGATCGTCGTATTATTATTTTTGCTTCTACTGTATCTTCGGGTAGCGTTTTGTTTATCATGTAAGCCAAGTATGGTTGCATCCAAGTTTCTTCGATCATCATAACTTCTTCGGGTTCTGCTGTGCCTCTATTGCCAGCCCCCGAGCCTGTTGCTTGGTGCTGGACTTGTTCTTCTGTAATCAAAGTTTTGTTGTTCTTTATTGACCTCTCTATGATTTCTTCCCAAAACACTCCTTGCGATATTGGTAAGCATTGGGACCCGATATTTGCTAGACTGTCGGCTTCCTCATTGCTGGCCCTGCTGACGTGCGAAACTTCGCATCCATCGAATGTTCCTTCTAGATAATCTATACTACTATTAAACAAGCAAACATAAACTTTTCTAAGACCACCCCGAAAGTATACCCATAACGACTACAACCGCCAGATTCTCCCACCAGGTTTAATCAAACGGTACAAGCTAATCTATTAATTTACATGTGTGCATTTAGCAATTATTTTGGCAGAACATGTTTCGGCAGATGAAATCCTCCGCATCCGCATTCTGCTCGCGAGGGAAGAGGCGAAACTAACTCCCAGTCTTGCACGATCCGATCTCCGCCCTTTTACACAACGCCAATGCCCCCGCCGCTGCTGACTCTCTACCACCGACCTTCATGCACCGTCCCTTCCACCACCGGCGGAGCCTCCCACGAGCAGGCTCCTGCACTGCTAGCCCAGACCCTGCAACCCGCGTGAGCCATGCTCGGACCAAAATCGCGGTCCGAGAGCCCCGCCGCCGACCCGGAGTACAGCCGCACGGATGCCCAGGCGCCCAGCTCCCTACCGTCATGGCCCTCCTCTCCCAAGTTCTGCTTGCAGCCGTGCTCCAAGGGTCCAAGCCGTCATCACCCAGGTACCCGCCGCTGCTCAAGCTCAAATTGCCTCGAACCGCGCCACCCACATCCCCCATTGTCGGTCCCTTTCCCCCGTGCAACAGCTAGCTCGCCGGCTGCCGACAAACTTCCCTGCGAAGCATCCGGCAGCGCTGTCGCCTCAATGTTTTGTGTTCAAAATGCTAAAGCTTCCATGATGAAGCAATCAATTTTGGTTCTATGTTGTGCACTTCCTGATCGGGAATACTTCATACTTATCTAAACAGTTTTACTTTTGTTGAAATCTGGTCAAAGAAATTTATTTTTTGACATTCTCTGAACCGACTTGAACAGTACACTACTCAACCCTAAGCAAGGGGCTTGGTGTTTTTTCAGGGAATATTGAGACGTTACATTCTGAAAAGTACAGAGAAGTTGACAGTAAGTACTTTGCTTTCTTAACCTGAAAACCTAGAAGATTTACTCATTGCATTGGAATTGATTTTGTGTTGGTGTTGTATATTACTGGACTGTATCAGTATTTAGTACAAGGCTAACTCGGATGGCATTGTCAGGAACTATTTATTTGATGCTACCCGCTGCAGCTAGCTTCTAGATTTGAGGATTTCTTAAGAATTAAATTTCTAGGAGCCTGCTTTATAAAAAATGGTTATAAAAACATGTATGATGGTTTGCTAAATACCAGCAACTAATTAGATTGCCTCTGTCTTCGTGAGTTGAGCAACACTGTTTTGGTTAGTGTGTTGAATAACACAATATTAACTGATGCTACTCCATTACTATTGTAGTCTTGGAGAATTTACTTATAAGTCAAGTTAGTTCTACTACATCTGTTAGCTATGTTTTTCCTTGAAACATTGTCAAACTAACTTGACATATCAAAATGTAGTGTATTCACCAAGACAACAATTGATTCTATTTGGCCCTTTTTTGGAGAACATTGTAGGAGTTCATGTATAGGATTACATATTCTACGCTATGACGTTTGTTACATCTTAAAAAAAATATAAAGGATAAACGTGGATCGCCTTTAAGTTCTGGCTATATTTTATTGCAGGAAACAAATTTTCCATGTGTTGGTATGCTTAAGTAGTATTATGTTTTTTACTTAATGTTTATGAGAAATAATACATATGCTTACTATGAATATGAAGTGATCAAGTTTTTCACAATATTTACATGTTCTTGATATTAAAGAATTTGATAATTCCGAGTGCTGGGATAGAAGGTAAATTTGTGAGAAATTAAGTTTATCTCGATTTTAGGTTTTAAACACAAGAGTTATCATCCAAGCTTATTGATTTCTTTTGATTGTCAAGACGTGCGTTGCACGTGCCTATTTACTAGTAGTATAAATTTCTGTATGATGTCATGTTGTCACTGATGGCGTCACACCTGTTCATCACTTGTTGAACGACGAGATTCGAGTCCCCGAATATTTTCAGTCGAGTTGCTCCGCATGATTTGGCCATTTTCATTCCGTGGAGCAGAGCCTCATATTCGGCTTCATTATTAGAAGCTTGGGGAAAAATCATCCTTAAAACATATTTCAATTTGTCGCCTTGTGGTGATATCAGGACTACTCCTGCTCCTGCGCCTTGGATTCTTTTTGATCCATCGAAGTACATTGTCCATACGCTTGATAGGTCCGGCGGTCATGTGTTTTGTAACTCTAGCCACTCTACTGTGAAATCTGGGAGAACTTGTGATTTTATCGCCTTTCGCTTTTCATACGTGATGTCCAGGGGTGATAATTCGATTCCCCATAAGGAGACACGTCCTGTCGCTGAAGGATTGTTCAATATGTTGGGTAGTGTTGCTTCATTAACTACTATAATTGGGTGCACCGCAAAGTATTGTCGTAGCTTCCGTGTTGTTGTGATTACACTGTAGCAAGCTTTTGGTAGTGCGGGTACCTCTATTTTGTTGGAGATAGTACTTCGCTAACGAAATATACTGGCCTTTAGATGCCATGAGCTTTTCCTTCTTCGCTTCTTTCGACTACTAATACTGTGCTCACCACTTGATGTGTAACTACAATATATAGTAGTAGCGGCTCCTTTTCCTTTGGCGCGACCAACACCGGTGGTGTGGAAAGCACTTTTTTCTGTTGTGCGAAGGCTGTATCCGCTTCTTCTGTCCTCTCGAATTTGTTTCATCAATGCATAGAAAGGAAGTGCCTTTTCTCCCAATCGTGCAACGAATCGACTTAGTGCCGCGACGCGTCCTGTGAGCTTCTGTACGTCGTGCAGCTTTGTTGGTTTTCAAGGGTTTCGCAGCATAGTAAAACAAAAAATTTCCTACGGAGCGAACAAGAAAGCCAAGATCTAATCTAGGAGATGTAATCAACGAGAGAGGTAGATGAGATCTTCATACCCTTGGAGATATCGCATAGCAGAAACGTTCAACAGAACGTGGTTGACGTAGTCGTACTCGCCGTCTCCTCCTCGCGATCCGATCCGATCCGATCCTATGCCGCAAGTGGCGGCGCCTCCGAGAGATGCACACGTACGGTGCAGCGACGTCTCCTCCTTCCTTGGTCCAGCAAGTATGGTGGAGAGATAGATTGGATCTGCAGCACGACGGCGTGGTGCTTATGGTGGAGAGTTTCTGTAGCAGGGCTTTGCCTACACACAGTCGCGAGAGAGAGAGAGGTGGAGGGGCAGCAGTTGGCCGGCGGCTAGGGTTGGAGTGGGAGGGGGCTGCGCCCCTGCCCCCCCTTATATGGGGGGCAGGCCGGCTGCCTTGGCCCCTCCTCCAAGCCTCTAGGGCGGCGGCTAGGGGGGAAGAGTAGGGGGCAAGTCTTCCCCCCCCTTTCTGGAAGGTTCCCCTAGGGTTTCCCCTAGGGCTGGCCGGCTGGGCCTTTGGGGCCTTGTGCGCCTGGCCCAAAGTGGCCAGGGCACTTCCCCTTAAGCCCACGCAGGCCTCCGACAAGTGGGCCCACGTTGGTCCCACTCCGGAACCTTCTAGAACCTTCCGGTACAATACCGATAAACTCCGAAACGATTCCGGAATCCAAAAACTGCTTTCCTTTATATGAATCTTATTCTCCGGACCATTCCGGAACCTCTCGTGATGTCCTGGATCTCATCCGAGACTCCAAACTAAAACTCATAAACCAATTATCCATTCTATCCTAGCGTCGATGCACGTTAAGTGTGTGACCCTACGGGTTCGAGAATATGCAGACATGATCTTCTATCAATAATCAACAGCGGGATCTGGAAACCCATATTGACTCCCACATATTCATTGATGATCATATCGGATGAACCACGATGTCAGGATTCAATTAATCCCGTATATGTATTCCCTTCGTCACACGATATTTTACTCGCCCGAGATTCGATCGTCGGTATCGCCATACCTAGTTCAATCTCGTTCACAGCAAGTACTTTACTCGTTCCGTAATCCGATATCACTTCGTGATTAACTCCTTAACCACATGCTTGCAAGCGGTGTTGATATCGATTACCGAGTGGGCCCGAAGTATATCTCTCTGACTTGGGAGGGACAAATTCCATCTCGATACATACAACCCAACAAGTACTTTCCGATCACCTGAGAGACACCTTTATTATCACCCTCACATAGGATGACGTTTGATGACCTCAAAGCTTTCTTCCGATACTAGGGAGTTGTATTATCTCATGGTCTAAGGAATACAATACTTGACATAAGAAAAGCTTCGCAAAGATGAACACGATGACACGATCTAATTGCTCTGCTTTATTTGGGTCTGTCCATCACACCATTCTCCTAATGATATGATCTCATTATTAATTGACAACTCATGTCTATGGTTAGGAAACCTTAACCATCATTAATCAATGAGCTAGTCCATAGAGGCGTACTAGGGACACGGTGTTGTTCATAAACCAGACAAGTATTAATGTTTCCGCTTCATACAATTCTAGCATGGAATATAAACATTATCATGAACAAGAATTAAAATAATAACATCTTTATTATTGCCTCTAGAGCATAATTCCAACAGTCTCCCACTTGCACTAGAGTCAATAATCTAGTTTACATCTGGCAACAATCTAACACCCATGGCATTAAGGTGCTGATCATGTTTTGCTCGTGGAAGAGGTTTAGTCAACGGGTCTGCGACATTCAGATCCGTATGTACTTTGCTAATCTTCAGATCTCCATCTGCTATATAATCTCGAATTATATGGAACCGGCGGTTGATGTGCTTGGTCTTTGGATGATATCTTGGTTCCTTAGCCAGTGCTATGGCGCTAGTGTTGTCACACAATATCTCCAGTGGGTCCAAGGCATTTGGAACCACACCAAGCTCAGTGATGAAGTTTCTGATCCAAACTCCTTCACTTGATGCTTCTGAAGCAGCCATGTATTCCGCTTCTGTTGTAGATCCCGCGATCACGCTTTGCTTGCAGCTTCTCCAGCTCACAGCTCCACCATTCAAAATATAAACGTATCCTGTCTGAGATTTAGAATCATCCGGGTCGGTGTCGAAACTAGCATCGACGTAACCTTTTACGACGAGCTCCTCATCACCTCCATAGACCAAGAACATTTCTTTAGTCCTATTTAAATACTTTAGGATGTTCTTTACGGCTGTCCAGTGTTCCACTCCTGGATCACTTTGGTATCTGCTCGTCAAACTAAGAGCATTGGACACATCCGGTCTAGTACACAGCATGGCATACATGATAGAACCTATGGCCGAGGCATATGGCACTTTGCTCATAGTATCTCTATCTTTTACCGTAGCTGGACACTGAGCCTTGCTCAATATCTTACCTGACAACATGGGCAATGAACCTTTCTTTGCTTTATCCATTCTGAACCTCTTCAGAACTTTGTCCAGGTATGTACTTTGGCTTAAAGCTATTAGGCGTCTTTCTCTATCTCTATAGATTTTGATGCCTAATATATAAGCAGCTTCTCCTAGGTCTTTCATTGAAAAACTTTTATTCAAATAACTCTTCACATCGTTAAGCATACTGATGTCATTTCCAATAATCAATATGTCATCCACATATAGTACTAAAAATGTCACCGAGCTCCCACTCACTTTCTTGTAGATACAAGCTTCGTAGCAATTTGGAACAAATCCAAAACTCTTGATCACTTGATCAAAACAAAGGTTCCAACTCCGAGATGCTTGCTTCAGTCCATAAATGGAACGCTGAAGTTTGCATACCTTATTAGCATCCTTAGGATCGACAAAACCTTCGGGCTGCATCATATACAACTCTTCATCAATGTTGCCATTGAGGAACGCAGTCTTGACATCCATCTGCCATATTTCATAATCATGAAACACAGCAATTGCTAATAAAATCCGAATGGACTTAAACATCGCTACGGGAGAGAAAGTCTCATCGTAGTCAACACCTTGAACTTGCCGAAAACCTTTTGCGACAAGCCGAGCTTTATAGACAGTAACATTACCATCCGCGTCCGTTTTCTTCTTGAAAATTCATTTTCACTCAACGGCCTTACGGTCGCTAGGAGGGTCCACCAAAGTCCACACTTGGTTTTCGCTCATGGATCCCAATTCGGATTTCATGGCCTCTAGCCATTTCTCAGAGTCTGGGCTCATCATCGCTTCCTCATAGTTCGCAGGTTCACTGTTGTCTAACAACAAGACGGATAAGACAGGGTTGCTGTACCATTCAGGAGTGGTACGTGACCTTGTCGACCTGCGAAGTTCAGTAGTAGCATCGTTCGAAGTTTCATGATCTTCATCATTAGCTTCCTCTCCTGTTGGTGCAGGCGGCGCCGGAACAATTTCGGGTGCTGCGCTACTCTCCAACTCGAGAGAAGGTTCAATAACCTCGTCTAGCTCTACCTTCCTCCCACTCACTTCTTTTGAGAGAAACTCCTTCTCAAGAAAGGATCCATTCTTTGCAACAAACACTTTGCCTTCGGATCTGTGGTAGAAGGTATACCCAATCGCTTCCTTAGGGTATCCTATGAAGACGCATTTCTCCGCTTTGGGTTCGAGCTTGTCCGGCATCAACTTCTTGACGTAAGCTTCGCATCCCCAAACTTTAAGAAACGACAACTTAGGTTTAGCACCAAACCATAGTTCATACGGTGTCGTCTCAACGGATTTAGATGGTGCCCTATTTAAAGTGAATGCAGCGGTTTCTAATGCATAACCCCAAAATGATAACGGCAAATCTGTAAGAGACATCATCGATCGCACCATATCTAATAGAGTTCGATTCCGGCGTTCAGACACACCATTGCGCTGTGGTGTTCCGGGTGGCGTGAGTTGCGAAACGATTCCGCTTGCTTTAAGATGCGTGAGAAAATCATAACTCAAATATTCACCTCCACGATCGGATCGTAGAAATTTAATTTTGCCGTTACGATGGTTTTCCACTTCGTTCTGAAATTCTTTGAACTTTTCAAACATTTCAGATTTATGTTTCATTAAATAGATATACCCATATCTACTTAAGTCATCAGTAAAAGTGAGAAAATAGCGATATCCACCGCGCGTCGAAATACTCATTGGTCCGCACACATCGGTATGTATGATTTCCAACAAGTCCGTTGCTCGCTCCATTTTACCGGAGAATGGGGTTTTGATCATCTTGCCCATGAGGCACGGCTCGCACGTGTCAAATGATTCAAAATCAAGAGACTCCAAAAGTCCATCAGAATGGAGTTTCTTCATGCGTTTTACACCAATATGACCTAGACGGCAGTGCCACAAATAAGTTGGATTATCACTATCTACTTTGCATCTTTTAGCCTCAATGTTATGGATGTGTGTTTCATTGCTTTCGAGATTCAAAAGAAATAAACCATTCACAACAGGTGCATGACCATAAAAGATGTTATTCATATAAATAGAACAACCATTATTCTCAGATTTAAATGAATAACCGTCTTGCAATAAACACGATCCAGATATAATGTTCATGCTCAACGCAGGCACATAATAACACTTATTAAGGTTTAAAACTAATCCCGAAGGTAAAACTAAGGAGAGCGTGCCGACGGCCATCACATCAACTTTTGATCCATTGCCAACGCGCATCGTCACCTCATCCCTTGCTAGCTGCCGTCTATTCCGTAGTTCCTGTTTCGAGTTACAAATATTAGCAACTGAACCAGTATCATATACCCAGGCACTACAACGAGCGCTAGTAAGGTAAACATCAATAACATGTATATCAAATATACCTTTAATGGTGCCAGCCTTCTTGTCCGCTAAGTACTTCGGACAGTTGCGCTTCCAGTGACCCTTGACCTTGCAATAGAAGCACTCAGTGTCCGGCTTAGGTCCAGACTTGAGCTTCTTCTCAGCAGGGGCAACGCGCTTGCCGCTGCCTTTCTTGAAGGATCCCTTTGCACCCTTAGCTTTCTTAAAGCTAGTGGTCTTGTTGACCATCAACACATGATTGTCTTTCTTGATATCCACCTCCGCAGCTTTAAGCTTTGCGAAGAGCTCAGTGATCGTATCAGTGGAACCAGTTTGATTATGAGTAACTACAAAACCTTTGTAGCTAGGAGGGAGTGATTGCAGAACTCTGTCAATCTTGAGCTCCTCTGGAATCTTGCAGTCCAGTTGCTCAAGGCGTTGAGTGTAGCCCGACATCTTAATGGCGTGCTCACTAACGGAACTCCCTTCCTCCATCTTGCAGTTAAAGAACTTCTCAGAGATCGCATATCTCTCAGAACGGGCTTGAGTCTGAAACATGGTTTTCAGTTCCTCAAGTATCTCATAAGGCCCGCGGTACTTCTCAAAACGATTTTGAAGTTCCGGTTCCATAGAAAACAACATGGTACTCATAATCGCATCACAATCATCTCTGCGAGTATTGAAGTTAGCAAGTTCTTCAGTTTTCGCTGTTGCAGCAGGGGTGTCACCTAGCGCTTTCTCAAGTACATAGGCTTTTTGTCCGCCAGCAAGAATGATTCTCAGATTGCGGAACCAATTGGTGAAGTTAGACCCATTGTTCTTAAGCTTTTCTTTCTCAGCAAAAACGTTGAAGTTGAAGTTGGACTTAGCCATTTGATCTACAACATTGCAAGTACAATTTAGACTATGTTCATGAAAACTAGTTCAACTTAATCAAATTACTAGATGAACTCCCACTAAATTCAACATCCCTCATGTTGTTTAGTGAACACGATCCAAATTCACCACACCTAATCCGATCTTCACGAGAAGAGATGTGGTTTCAATGGTGGACAACTAAGTGTCGATCATATCATTCATATGACTCATGTTTAACCTTTCGGTTCGTGTGTTCCGAGGCCATGTCTGTACATGCTAGGCTCGTCAAGTCAAACCCAAGTATCTCCGCATGTGCAAAACTGGCTTGCACCCGTTGTATGTGAACGTAGAGTTTATAGCACCCGATCATCACGAGATGCTTGAAAACGACGAACTTTCACAACGGCGCATACGAGGGGAGAACACAATTTTATCTTGATCTTTAAGTGAGGAATCATCTTATAATGCTACCGTCGCGATCTAAGCATAATAAGATACATAAAAGGATAAACATCACATGCATATAATTTTATATGACATGGTATAGCCAATCTCCGCGCCATGATCTCCATCTTGTGCGCGCCGGCATGATCTCCATCACTCCACCATGATTGCCTCCACCACGAATAGCAACTACAACTATTGCTAACTACTTAGCGATAAAGTAAAGCTATTACATGGCGTATAAGAAGTTGACACGCAGGTCATACACAATTATAAAGACAACCATATGGCTCCTGCCGGTTGTGAACTCATCGACATGCAAGTCGTAAAAGATTACAAAACATGATCATTGCATACATCTCAATTCATACACATCATGTCTTGGGCCATACCATATCACAAAACACTCCCTGCAAAAACAAGTTAGACGCCTCTACTTTGTTGTTGCATGTTTTACGTGGCTTATGGGAGCAACAAGCTAAGAACGATTCTTACCTACGAAAAGCCACAACGGTGATATTATGGTTGCTAACATCCGTTGTAAATCTCATGACTACTATAGTGAGAGAAACTGGCATCCACCAGCCGCATGTGTGGAACAAGCCACACGTCAAGTGCGGAGCCGGTCTCGCGAACGAGGTCGCGTAAAGTTGGCCTGGACCGCTTCGATCTCACTATGCCGCGCCATAAGAAATACAAAACAAGAGGTTTGCAACAGAAAACATCAACGCCCACAACAAGCATGTTGCGTTCTACTCGTGAAACACATCTACGCATAGATCTAGCTCTGATACCACTCAAGGGTTTCGCAGCATAGTAAAACAAAAAAATTCCTATGGAGCGAACAAGAAAGCCAAGATCTAATCTAGGAGATGTAATCAACGAGAGAGGTAGATGAGATCTTCATACCCTTGAAGATATCGCACAGCGGAAACGTTCAACAGAACGTGGTTGACGTAGTCGTACTCGCCGTCTCCTCCTCGCGATCCGATCCGATCCTACGCCGCAAGTGGCGGCACCTCCGAGAGATGCACACATACGGTGCAGCGACGTCTCCTCCTTCCTTGGTCCAGCAAGTATGGTGGAGAGATAGATTGGATCTGCAGCATGACGGCGTGGTGCTTATGGTGGAGAGTTTTTGCAGCAGGGCTTCGCCTACACACAGTCGCGAGAGAGAGAGGTGGAGGGGCAGCAGTTGGCCGGCGGCTAGGGTTGGAGTGGGAGGGGGCTGCGCCCCTGCCCCCCCCCCCTTATATGGGGGGCAGGCCGGCTGCCTTGGCCCCTCCTCCAAGCCTCTAGGGCGGCGGCTAGGGGGGAAGAGTAGGGGGCAAGTCTTCCCCCCCTTTCTGGAAGGTTCCCCTAGGGTTTCCCCTAGGGCTGGCCGGCTGGGCCTTTGGGGCCTTGTACGCCTGGCCCAAAGTGGCCAGGGCACTTCCCCTTAAGCCCACGCAGGCCTCCGACAAGTGGGCCCACGTTGGTCCCACTCCGGAACCTTCTAGAACCTTCCGGTACAATACCGATAAACTCCGAAACGATTCCGGAATCCAAAAACTGCTTTCCTTTATATGAATCTTATTCTCTGGACCATTTCGGAACCTCTCGTGATGTCCTGGATCTCATCCGAGACTCCAAACTAAAACTCATAAACCAATTATCCATTCTATCCTAGCGTCGATGCACGTTAAGTGTGTGACCCTACGGGTTCGAGAATATGCAGACATGATCTTCTATCAATAATCAACAACGGGATCTGGAAACCCATATTGACTCCCACATATTCATCGATGATCATATCGGATGAACCACGATGTCAGGATTCAATTAATCCCGTATATGTATTCCCTTTGTCACACGATATTTTACTCGCCCGAGATTCGATCATCGGTATCGCCATACCTAGTTCAATCTCGTTCACAGCAAGTACTTTACTCGTTCCGTAATCCGATATCACTTCGTGATTAACTCCTTAACCACATGCTTGCAAGCGGTGTTGATATTGATTACTGAGTGGGCCCGAAGTATATCTCTCCGACTTGGGAGGGACAAATTCCATCTCGATACATACAACCCAACAAGTACTTTCCGATCACCTGAGAGACACCTTTATTATCACCCTCACATAGGATGACGTTTGATGACCTCAAAGCTTTCTTCCGATACTAGGGAGTTGTATTATCTCATGGTCTAAGGAATACAATACTTGACATAAGAAAAGCTTCGCAAAGATGAACATGATGACACGATCTAATTGCTCTGCTTTATTTGGGTCTGTCCATCACACCATTCTCCTAATGATATGATCTCATTATTAATTGACAACTCATGTCTATGGTTAGAAAACCTTAACCATCATTAATCAATGAGCTAGTCCATAGAGGCGTACTAGGGACACGGTGTTGTTCATAAACCACACAAGTATTAAAGTTTCCGCTTAATACAATTCTAGCATGGAATATAAACATTATCATGAACAAGAATTAAAATAATAACATCTTTATTATTGCCTCTACAGCATAATTCCAACAGGTTTCCCCATTGTTAGTATTGCTTGGATCTTCTCTGGGTTTGCCTCTATTCCCCTTGCTGATACCAGGAATTCCAGAAGTTGACCTGCAGATACCCCAAAGGAGCATTTTGTCGGGTTATGCTTGAGCTTATACCTATTTAAGTTGTCAAATGTTTCTGCCAAATCACTGATTAGGGACTCTTCTTTTCTTGTGGTGATGACCACGTCGTCGATGTAAACTTGAATGTTGCGCCCTATTTGACTTCCGAGGCAGTTTTGCATCATCCGCTGGTAGGTTGCTCCTACGTTTTTTAAGCCGAAAGGCATGACTTGATAGCAGAACATGCCATAAGGTGTGATGAAGGCTATTTTTTCCTCCTCTTATTTCTTCAGTTTGATCTGGTTATAACCAAAATATGCGTCCAGGAAGGAAAGCCTTGCGCAGCCCGCCGTTGAGTCTATTATTTGATCAATGCGAGGTAGAGGGAAGGGATCCTTTGGACAGTGTTTGTTGAGAGACGTGTAGTCGACACATACTCTTTGTACGTCTGTGTTTTTCTTGGGGACAATAACTGGATTAGATAGCCAAGTCGACATTTTGATTTCTCGGATGAATCCTGCGTTTTCTAGCCTGTGTAGTTCAGACGCTACTGCTTTCCTTTTGGGCTCGTCAAATCTTCTTAGTGGCTGCTTGACTGGCTTTGCTTTGGGATCCACGTTTAGTGCGTGCTCGACGAGTTCCCTGGAAACCCCTGGCATGTCTGAAGGACACCAGGCGAAGATTTCCCAGTGCTCATGGAGGAATTCAATGAGCGCGCTTTCCTATGCGGGATCCAAGTTTATTGCTATGGAGGTGGTCTTGCTCGGGTCCGTGGGGTGGACTTGGATTTTCTTTGAGTCTTGGGTTACGTCGAAAGCCTGATCTGGCAGGGATCGTCCAATGTCGGGTAGCACATTATGATTGGTTTCACCTTTCAGCCTTGTGTATTCTGTTGTCATGCCGAAAGTTTGCGCCAGCCTGTTGAATTCCTTGTCACAAGTGTTGGATACTTCGAAGCTGCCTTGTACCGTGATTGTTCCTTTGGGTCCTGGGATTTTGAGCATGAGATATGCATAGTGAGGTACTGCCATAAACTTTGTAAATGCTGGGCACCCCAGGATTGCATGATACTGTGAAGGCCAGTCCATGACTTCAAACTCCAGCTTCTCTCTACGGTAATTGTTGCTATTGCTGAAACAAACATCGAGTTCTATTTTCCCGAGAGGATAGTTTGCACCTCCTGGTACTATTTCGTGGAAAGAGCAATCTATTGGCTTTAGACTTTCCAGTGAGATACACATTGCCTTCAGAGTTCTTGCATATATTAGGTTTATGCCGCTTCCTGCGTCCATGAATACTCGCCCGATATCATATCCTCCAATTTGCGCCTTTAGTACCATCGGTGAGTGCCCTGGCCTGGGCACTTTCCTCGGGTGGTCTGCTCTGCTGAACCTGACTGGTTGATCGGACCACTTCAGGTACTCTGTAGTAGCTGGTGGTGATGATATTGCCAGGTTTACTTGTCTGGATATGCTCTTCCGGTCTTTCTTGGACTTTGGCACCGGTTGGATCATTGCAGATATATATACTTTTGACTCCAACTGCTTTGCGAGTCGTTGCATTTGGTATCCCTGGCTCATACTTTTTCCTCCTTGTCGTGCTCCTTGGTTTGAGTCCATGGCATTTTGCAACCTTAAAAAGGTTCTGCAATCCTTCATCTGGTGGTTGGAAACTCTCTTCCCATCTAGGTACGCATAATGGATGCGGCAAGGTCCATATAGCATGTCTTCCGCCGACGGGCTGGAGTACTTTTATTTCTCTGTTCCCCGATTGTCTCTTGTCTAAAATTCCTTGTTTTCATAGCCTTCCTCGTTCCTTCTGTCATATCCCGCGGCCATCTGATTTCGCCTTGCATGACTGTCTCCGTTGCGGTATCTTCGCCTTTGCCTGCTTGCTCTGTCGACCTCTGGTGAACGTCCCCTTTTGTTGTTATACACGTCCTCTCCGTCGGCAAATCTGTTGGCTACTTCCATTAACTCTGACACCGTCCTTGGCTTTGTTCTCCCTACTTCTTCCACGAGGTCCGAACGACGAAGGCCAGCTCAAAAAGCATCTATTGCCCTCTCATCGGAGACGTCTTCTGCAGAATTTTTGATTACACTACAGCATTGTATGTAAGATCGCAAAGTTTCACCTTTCCCCTATACGCACGATTTGACTTCTTCTAGTGAAGCTGGGCGTTTGTACGTTGAGCAAAAATTTCTTGCGAATTAGCTTTCTAGTTCTCCCCAACTCCCAATGGAATCGTTGGGTAGAGTGTTCAACCAGGACCGTGCTGCGCCGGTGAGGTGTAGCTGCAAACTTTGCATCGCCGTTGCTCTTGTTCCTCCGAGTATTTGTACTGCTTGGAGATAGTCTAATAACCATAGCGTGGGTTCTTGCGACCCATCATATTTTTGCTGATCGTGTGGTAACTTGAATCCTTTGGGTACTCGCGTTCTGCGAACCCTGCGGGTAAAGCATAACGCGCCCATCTCTTTTTCGTCGTCTTTGTAGTTTTCTTCTTTCCACGCTTGGCGCGCTTTGTTTACTCTTGCTTGTGCTATTATATTTCTTGTGTCTTCCTTCCGTTTTCGACGCTTTTTGTCGGCTGACGACTCGCTTGTTTTGTTTTGCGAAGGTTGGCGCTTGAGTCCCTCCTTTCTCTTCTCCTTACGATATGTCGCCTTTTCTTCTGGAAGATGTTTCCTTAGCCTGTCTTCTACCAACCCGAGGCTTCATATTGTTGCTTGGTGCATATGCTCCCATGGATCTCCGGGCTTTGGTTGTGTAGTTAATAAATAAGCCTGTGCTGCTACCAATGCTGCTTCTGGTGTTTCTTGCACAAAGTCCTCTTCCTCATCTGATGGGTGTGCACTTTCACTTTTCATATGGCTTTCTTCTCTTGTCCGTGCTGTTATCCTCCTGCTGTGCTTCGGGTCTCTGCGCCTTTCTATGCTGGACTCTGATGCATCACTATATTCATCCCAGTATCCTCCACTTGATGTGCTGTTGTTGTTTTGGCTTCTCATAAGCATGTCTTTTTCCTCCCTCAACTTCTTTCTGCGCTGGTGCAGTGCATATTGATATCCCATTAGAACTTCTCTTCTTGAATCTGCGGCTACATCCGTACCAAGATTAATGGCTGACATGATCATCCTCCACTCTCCGGCGGAGATGTGAACTTTCTCCTTCTCCTTATTGCCGTTGCTCCTCAGTTTGTCGACTTGCATGTCGACCTCTTCATTATCTGCGTGATTATTTTCTTCTACTGCTTCAGTGATAATGACGCATAACTGGTGTATGCTTCTGGAGACGCCGCTGCTTCCGTTGGCGAAATTCCTTGAACTGTCGTGTGGCTTATCCGGTGTTACTTCCACGTCAGGCTCTCCCCGAGTTTCGTCGAATTCTTCGAGTTTCTTTTGCAAATTTTCTGTTGCTGCAGGACTGACTGGCGAGTTTACCTCGCTAGAAGAGCCCATAGATGATCCAGACTTGTCGACGGACCCAATTTCGTCAGATCCAAAAGACGAGTTGATCCCGGAGGTCCGACGTAGAAGCTCAGACTCCCGATTGTCAACTCTATCTCTCGACTTTCGTCGACTATTGGATTGCTATTGGCTAAAAGCAAAAAAGCCGTCGAATTCATGATCCCAACACCCAGGATCCCCACGGTCGGCACCAATTGACGAGGGTTAACTCGACAAATGTCCTAGATGAAGGACTTATGATCGGGGGAGTAGGGCGTCGGATGAACTCGAAGGTAAGATCAGTCAAACAAGGTGTGTATCGAAAGTAAACATAAGAATAAACTTGGCTTGCTTTCAATCTGTCCCTTATCGTCCTCTCATGGCCCCTATATATAGGTGGCTAGGTCTCAAGGATTGGGAGGGATCCGATACAGATTACAATATCGACATACGACATGAACTCGTATATCGACTAGTATTACAATTGGGCCTAGATTAACGGGCCTTAGGGGTACTTATCTGACGGGCTCTATTATCTATACCCTTGTCAGTGGGACAATCTAGTTTGGGGAAATGCGAACTTTGAGGAGTGCTTCGTAGCCCTACGCATGATTAGTGTTCGTTATCCATTGGAGAATAGTTTAGAGTGGCATATTGAAGTTATTATCTATTGGGTCAATTATGTTATTTTGTTGAGAGTGTCCACTAGTGAAAGTATGATCCCTAGGCCTTGTTTCCAAGCATTGCACACCATTTACTTTCAGTTTTGTTACATATTTGCTCACAGCGACATTTATTTCAGATTACATTTACTACTTATAATCATCACTACTACTTGTATTTCACTATCTCTTCGCTGAACTAGTGCACCTATACATCTGACAAATGTATTGGGTGTGTTGGGGACACAAGAGACTTTCTGTATCGTAATTGCAGGGTTTTTCGAGAGGGGTAGCTTTGACCTCCTCCTCCCTGAGTTCGATAAACCTTGGGTGATCCACTTAAGGGAAACTTGTTGCTGCTCTACAAACCTCTACACTTGGAGGTCCAACACTGTCTACAAGGATAGAAGCGTGCGTAGACATCAAGCTCTTTTCTGGCACCGTTGCCGGGAACGTAAGGTAAAAGGTACTCACATCCTTTGGTTACTAAGACTTTTAGTTGCTGGTGAGTGCTTGAAGTTATTTCCTTTAGATTCTGCAATTATATCTTTTTGTTTCTTGTTTTTATTTTCACTAGTTAGGCTTAATGGAAAATAAAGAGTTTTATATTGTCTTTCCTGAGTTTACATTTTAAGTGTTTGAAAAACCTTTGGAGCTTATTTCGCATAGCAATGTTATTTGTATGAATTCTTTGAACACCATTATTGCTAATGCTATAGAAAGGTCTAAGCCTGGGGAAGCTGGTTTTAATAAGCATGATATTTTTAGTTCCCCGGGTTTAGTGGAGAAAGTTTGCTCTGATGATATTTTATCTCCCATATGTGATGTTTCTAATGATGTTTGTGATCTTCGTTCTTTTAAAATACCTACGAAAATTATTGAATGTGCTATGAATAACTGCTATCTAGGGGATGGAACTGTCCATCCCAGTGATCATTTGCTCTTTATACATGAATTATGCGAGTTGTTCAAGTGTGCAGGTATTTCTACAGGTGAAGTTAAGAGGATGCTATTTTCTTTATCACTAAAGGGCAGAGCTGCGGAATGGTATAAGACGCTGAATGATGGCCGACCTATTGGCTGGGAGGAAATTGTACCTCTCTTTTATTCTAAATTCTATCCTTCTCATGAGGTTGATAAAGATACTAATTATATTTATAATTTTCATCCTCATGATGGAGAAAGCATTTCCTAAGCGTGGGGAAGATTGAAGTCACTAATGCTTAAATGTCCTATTCATGATCTTCCCCGTAATATTGTTATTAATAATTTTTATGCAAGGCTTTCAGGATATTACAAGGACTATCTAGATGCATGCTTCGATGGGTCTTTCACAAGCAAGGAGGTTGATGCCAAGTGGGATCTGCTTGAAACAATTCAAAACAATATTGAAGATTGCACTACTAGGAAAACGTCTATAGGTAGTACAGCTACCCGTAGCGCACCGTATATGTGGTGCGCTGCGGGTATTTACCCGTAGCGCACGTGTGTACATGCGCTGCGGGTATGTCACATACCCGCAGCGCACCATATATAAAATGCGCTACGGGTATATGTAGGCCCGGATGGGGAGCTCTGCCCACACTTACCCGTAGCGCATGGGTCAAAAATACACTACGGGTAATTGCATTACCCGTAGCGCATTCTGTCCCGTGCGCTACGGGTAAGTGTGGGCAGAGGCAGTGCTATGTTACCCGTAGCGCATGTGTATTTTCGAAAATACACATGTTAATCTGGCAGCAGAAATAGAGTATTTTTGAAAATAAAAAAAATACCCATAGCGCATGTGTCTGGTGCGCTATGGGTAATATGCATACCCGCAGCGCATGCGTCTGGTGTGCTACGGGTATGCATATTACCCGTAGCGCATGTGCCTGGTGCGCTACGGGTAATATGCATACCTGTAGCGCACCAGACACATGCGCTACGGGTAAGCATATTACCCGTAGCGCACCACACATGCGCTACGAGTATTTTTTTACCAGTGGCGTGCTACCTGCAGCGCACAACATATGCGCTACGGGTAGCCATATTAGGTGCGCTGCGGGTAAGCTTTTTTCTAGTAGTGTTGGGATAGCGACAAAGGTAAAGGATCAGGTATAAAATATGAGTATGATTGCATTAAGTCTTTCGCTGAAACTTCTGATTTTCAAGAGCTTAGTGCTAAATATGGTCTTGATCCTCAAATTATGGTTGATTGCTTTAGAGCCTTTGCTTCCCATATTAATACCTAAGGGAAATGGGGATGTGTATCATGAACCTTTTAAAGACACTTGCATAGAAAGTGATATTGTTATTGATGATTGCAATAAACATGCTCAAACCTCTGAAAGTACTATTTCTTATAAGCATGTTGATTTTTGGGGAGTACTTAGACCTTGTGAATAGAGTCAAGGCAAAGAAGATTATTGTATCCACCACAGGAATGAAGAAACCCGAATGTGGGATAAGGCTCTAGATGAGCTTGCTAAAAAGGTTTGTGAGCTTTATCCTTTTATTTGTGAACTTTGCCATGAAAAGGGTCATTTTAATTTTCAATGCTCAGGCCATAATAGTGACCCTTCTAATCGAATGAGTACCGCGGGCTTTTATTGTGATAACAAGATCACTCTCAATGAGCATGATGAGCTTACTTTGTTTTTCGGGTGTGAAGAGTTATCTAGAAAAACTTCTTTGGTAGATATGAGCGCTTTTAAACATATTAGCATCCTGCAGGGTTGCCGTCTTTATTGTGTTAAAGATTGCCTCGCAAATACTTACATACAAAATGTTATAAAACTTGATGTTTTGCCAAGCTATGATAGGACTAACATATGTTTCCATCTTATTAATAGAGAGGAATCGTCCAAAGTTTCCTCTGTCGTTTCTGTCAGTAAACCAGATTATGTGGAGAAGATGCCTTTCAAGCCTCTCCCTCCTAAAGAAGAGAGTAAGAAGAGTAAGAAGAAGAAGAAGAAGAGGAGTAAAAGGAGAGAGGAAACGGTATCTTCCCCTAAGCATGTTGCTCCTATTATAGATTATGATGATTCTGAACTTGATGATATTCGTATGCCTGTTACCTATGTTAGTGATCATGATTGGGAAAAGCACTCTACTTTCGATATTGAAAATCTTTTTGGTACCAATTTTGAAAATTATGAGGTTAATAATTGTTTCACCATTAGTACTATCCATGTTCCTTCCTATGATGATATGTTTGATGAACACGCTTTGGAAGATAGCTATTCTATTGCTTATGATGATTACAATGATGAGTATAATATTTTCAGTTCACCTACTATTTAGGAGGAAACAAGGTATGATTACAATATGCCTCCTATTTTTGATGATTATTGTGATGAGAATAATTTTGTTCAACTTGCTCCTACTACGATTGTTCATGTGGGGAGTATTAATCCTTTTGTGCATGTGGCTCATGATAGGGATGTTTTATGTAATAGTTATATTATTAATTCTATTCATGATGCTACTGAAATTTACTATGAGAGAGGGAAACATGGTTTGATGGATCTCAACAATATTAAGTTTCCCCTCTTTTTGTTGGTGACAAGGGTATAGATAATAGAGCCCGTCAGTTGAGTACCCCTGAGGCCCGTTAAGCTAGGCCCAATTGTATTGCTAGTCGAAATACGAGTTCTTACCGTATGTCGATATTGTAATTTGTATCAGACCCTACCCGATCCTCCAGACCTGGCCACCTATATATAGGGGCCAGGAGGGGACGATGTAGGCCAGATTGAAAGCAAGCCAGGTTCTACACCCACGTTTACTTTCATAGCCACCTTGTTTGACTGAGTTTACCTTCGAGTTCATCCGACGCCCTGTCTCCCCGATCCTAAGTTCTTCATCTAGGACATTTGTCGAGTTAACCCTCGTCAATTGGCGCCAACCATGGGGACTCTGGGCGTCGGCATCATGAACTCGATGGCTTTTTCGCTTTCGGCCAGCAACAACTCGCAAGTCGACGAAATTCAGATACCCTTCGGAACCGTCGATTCTCAACCTCACCAGTCAAGTTTAATGCAAGTATTCAAGAGCATGGATCAAGATATGGATTTGACGATCGGAAGTCTAAACTTTCGCGTTGGATCATTAGGTTCGATTCGCCTTTCAGATCCAATGAAAGCAGATTCGTCGGCAAGTGAACCCAAGACAGTAGCAATGTCGGAATCATCAGAAGGCTCTTCTAGCGAGGCAAACTCACCGGTCAGCTTAGCAGAAGCAAAAGAAGGAAAAATCGCAGAAGGCGACGAAACCATGGAGAATTTTGACTTAGAAGAACAACTCGAAGATCTCACAATCTACCGTGATGACAACTCAGGTCAATCAATAGACTCCTGGAAAATGGGACTAGAACTTTCTGAAGACGATAATTCGATCTTCTCAAGTCACAACAGCAAGCTCGACAATTGGTATCAGATACTCACCATCGCAGAAGATAACTCAGAAGAACTCGACGACAACAACAACCCAGTACTTAATCTAGCGAATATAAACAGGGGAGTGAATCACTTAGCAGAGGGAGAAACCGCTGAATCCCTCGCAACGAGGATAAAAGTTTGACTATTAGAAGAAGAGTGGAGAACAATCAACACAGCTGTGGAGCACGGCATGCTAATACCAACAAATTCTAGCCAAAACATGCTTTTGGGGTACCATTACGCCCTAAGGCAACAGGCGAAGCAATTAGCAAAGGAGAGGATTGAAATACAGAAAAGGAAGGACTCAGCCATTGCAGCAAGCGATGCTGCTCGCAGAGCACGTAGCGATGCATCATACACAAACGGAAGGCACCGTCGACATGGTTCAAGGTATGAGAATCTAGAGCACTCAGAAAGGCAAAGCATCTCGAAAAACCTCGACTCGCCCTTCCTATCGGTCGACGAGCAAGGAAATATCATCCCAAAAACTCTAGAAGCAGCGTTAGTGGCAGCTCAAGCGTACCTGCATACGACACGACCAAATCCAGGAGACCCGAGGGAACATATGCACCGAGCAGCACTAAATGCATTGAAGATGGTAGGCAACAAATTATCAGCAAAAGAGGAAGAAGCGTATCGCAGCAAAAGAACCCACAAACCAAGGTCACCACACCATCACAACAGTCCTCGGCATAGAAGTGGAAGTCGACGATCTAGGACGCCATCACCAGAACGACGCGACAATTCAAAGAACAAAGGAACCTGACGATCCAGAACTCCTAGTAAAAAACGCGACTATGAAGACGACGAAAAGGAGATGGGGCGCCATGCTTTACCCACAGGATTCGCATCGCGCCAGTACCCAAAGGTTTCAAATTACCTCATGACCAGCAAAAGTACGATGGATCTCAGGAGCCACAATCATGGCTTTTAGACTATCTGCAAGCAGTACAAATATTAGGAGGAACCAGGGAAACAGCAATGCAAAGCTTACAGTTGCACCTCACCGGTGCAGCAAGGTCATGGTTAAGCAAACTAGAAGAAGAAACAATTGGAAGCTGGGAAGAACTCACAAAGCAATTCACAAGTAACTTCAAATCGACGTACAAGCGGCCAGCATCTATAGAAGAAGTCAAAGCCTGCGTACAGCAACACGGGGAAACATTAAGGGCATATATCCAAAGGTGGAGTATAATCAAAAACTCGGCAGTCGAAGTCTCAGATGAAAGAGCAATAGACGCATTCATAGTCGGGTTGCGACGAGGAGACCTAGTCGAAGAAATGGGAAGGATCAAGCCGAAAACAGTATCAGATCTAATGGACGTAGCAAACAGATTTGTAGATGGAGAGGATGCGTGCAACAATAAACGCACGCGTTCACTAGAGGATGATAGAGGAAACAGGTATGGAGGGCAACGCAGAAGATCCCGCAACTACAACAACTATGGCTCTCACAACCAAGTAGCCGCAGGATACAAAGATAACAGCTACCAAAGCAACGATCGGAAAAACTCGGGATACCGTAGCTACGGAAAAGAAGATTACTGAAAGTTTCAACCAAGGGAGTCTAGAGAGTATAACCCATCACCAGAAGATATGCTCTACGGACCATGCCATATCCATTCTGTGTTTGTCGATGGGAAACGTGTATCCAGACACGCAATGAAAGATTGCACCACGTTCTTGAAACTGCAGGAAGCAGCACTCAACAAGCAAGACGAAGCAAAACGGCAAGGATACGAAGGAAATGCAAGCAACGCACCTACAACCCAACAAGGAAACAATGGAGCTCCCAAGAGCCAAGATCAACCAAACCAGGGACGCGACGACGATGAAGGGTATATTCCATCTAAAAGGCACATTGCAGCAATGATACAACCAGTACCCAAGTCGAACAAAGAGGAGAAAAGCATAACTCGACAAGTTAACCTAGCAATAACTTCGCCGCCAGCAACAACAGAATATCTACATTGGTCAGAGCAACCCATAGAATTCTGCAGGGACGATCACCCAATAACAGTACCTCGGCCAGGAAACGTGCCCTTGGTGCTCAAAGCACAAATAGGGACGTACGATGTCGACAGAATATTCATGGACGCAGGAAGCAGAATAAACCTGATCTACGCAAAAACCCTATGGGCAATGCACATTTCATTAGAGTTCCTGAAGCCAACTGACTGCTCCTTTCACGGAATAGTCCCAGGGAGTGCCAACTATCCACTTGGTCGAATAGCAACGTTTGCTTCAGAAATTGGCAAAACTACAAAAGGGAAAAACTCGACTTCGAAGTCATGGACTGGCCATCACAATATCACGCGATCCTCGGGAGACCCGCATTTTCGCGATTCATGGCAGTACCTCACTACACCTACCTGGTACTAAAAATGCCAGGACCCAAAGGAATTATCACAGTAAAAGGAATCTTCGAGGTATCAGACCTATGCGACAAGGAGTTCCACAAGATGGCACAAAACTTTGGCATGATAGCCAACTATGGAGAACCCAAAGAGAAAGCGAAAAGCGCGACTATAGAAGTCGACAAGTTATCCGAAGGATGTCCCACGGAACCAGAGATGAAGAAACCACGAGTAGAAGCATCAGGAGAAGACAAACCTACAAGGGAAGAAGAGAAGGCCACGGAGGCATAAGTGTCGAGAGCACCAAAATAGGGTAGAAGAAAAAGGATGTAAAAGCCACAAGTTATCCTAGGGCAATGCCCTCTAGATCGAGAACACAGGTCACAGGCCGGATCTCTTGGGTCACCCCATGTATCTTATATTACAAGTATAATAAAGACAAGTTCCTCATATCTGAGCTTGCATATCTAAACGCGGCAAACGTCAAAACAAACCAAACATCTTGAATACCAAAATTTCCCTCGAGGTAACAACTCAAGGAAAAAGTACTCTCGCGGTACAATAACTATATACATCGAAATCACGGTGCAGGTGGTTCTGAGTCATCGACACCAAAAGGATTCAAGGAATGATACTCCTGGAAAAACCTAGCGTCCTCTTGCAATAGCCTTGAGATAATTCTCCTTGCTGGCTCCAGCGTCGCATCCATGTGAATACCAACCGTAATTTGTCCTGGAGGCAAACTCTGAGACAAGCGGTTAAAATTAAGTCTTGGATTCCACTTTCGCATCCATCCAAGAGCGAAATTAGCACCAGCAATCAAATTCAGCTTTATAAGGAGATGGACTCGCTGGCTCATCCGGAAAGTTTCGAGTAGCTGTCTAAAATCCCTCGGCATAGGGTTACAAGGCAACATGACAGAGTACATGGTTGTCAGGGCCTTACGACAACCATCAACAGCTTCGCCGATGTATTGGGCACGATCCTGAAGAAGCACGATAGCGCGACAACATCGGGGATTGGACCATAAGCTTTCGGTTCCTTGTGCAGCATTTTGAAGAGCAGTAATCCGCTCAGTAACTCGACTTGATTCGCCAACAAGATCAAGGAAAGTACCTGCAGTTCAAGCGAAAATTGGCACACAGAAGACAAGAGGAAAAACAAAGAGAAAAGGATCCCCGAAGACTTACACAGCAGCATCTCGCAAACAGATTCGACGATACCAATCAGAAAAGATTCGCATTCCTCAAAATGTGCGATTCTCGCTACTAGACTCGAAACTTCATCTTGAAGATTGGATACTTGCTTCATCAAATCATGGGACTTACTAGCCTTGTCCAAAGCAACTTGCGCCTGGCGTTTCATAAAGGATAGGCGGCTCTCAAGGTCCGCAACTCTAAAAGAATATTCCTCACATCGACAGGGAGGTCAAGGAGGCGAGGAAATTCCCGAAGCGAATATATCATCAGGGGATGTAGCTCGATCATAACCCGACGATTCACCAGCAAGCAAAGGCTGAAGTCAATCAGAAGAAAAGACATGTCTCAGGAACAGCATTCAAGCATTTCACATTAGAAAAGATATCTACGAACGAGTACAAAAGCCTTTTGACAAGTTCTCAGGCAAAGCACAAACTGGAAGTTCATTACAACAAAAGAGATTAAAAACACAATAGGAAGACTAAGTCTACGCCACCTCAGCGTCCCTGACAAGGGTATAGCTAATAGAGCCCGTTAGTCGAGTACCCCTGAAGCCCGTTAAGCTAGGCCCAATTGTAATGATAGTCGAGATACGAGTTCTTACCATATGTCGATATTGTAATCTGTATCGGACCCTACCCGATCCTCGAGACCTGGCCACCTATATATAGGGGCCAGGAGGGGACGGTGTAGGCCAGATTGAAAGCAAGCCAGGTTCAACACCCAAGTTTACTTTCGATATACACCTATTTCGACTAACCTTACCTTCGAGTTCATCCAACGCCCTATCTCCCCGATCCTAAGTCCTTCATCTAGGACATTTGTCGAGTTAACCCCTCATCAATTGGCGCCGACCGTGGGGACCCTGGGCGTTGGAATCATGAATTCGACGGCTTTTTCGCTTTTAGCCAACAGCAGTACAGAACTCGACGGAAGTCAAGAGATGGAGTTAACAATTGGAAGTTTGAGCATCTTCGTCGGGCCATCGGGTTCATCCCGCCTCTCGGATTCGACGAAACCAGATCCGTCGGCGAGCAAGCCCGAAACAGAAGTAATGTTGGAATCATCAGAAGGCTCTTCCAGCGAGGTAAACTCGCCGGTCAGCTTGGGAGAAGCACCAATCGTAGAAGGCGACAAAATTCGGGAAAATTTTGACTTGGAAGAAAGAGCATGTCAAACACACAACAGCGAAAGGGACTTCGCCGCTGGAAGTAGTAGCGTCTCCAAAAAAGTGCACCAGCTATGCGTCATCATCACTGAGGCAGAAGAAGAAAACAATAACGAAGGAAGCAAAAGGATCGACAAGCAAGTCGATAAAGTAAAAGAACACAACAAAAAAGAGAAGGAGAAAGTTCATGTTTCAGCTGGAGAATGGAGGATGATCAAATCAGCTATCAATCATGGTACAGAAGTACCCGAAGGATCAAGGAGAGAAGTTCTAATGGGGTATTAGTATGCATTATATCAACATAGGAGGAAACTAAGGGAGGAAAGAGACATGCTTTTCCAAGACAACAACAGTATGTCGAAGGAAGAGTATTGGGATGATTATAGCGAAGAATCAGAATATAGCAGAGAAAGGCGCGGAGACCCAAAGCACAACAGAGGGACAACAGCACGCAGCAGAGAGGAAAGGTGCTCAAGGAGCCTTACTCCACATTTAGAAAAGGAGGAAGAAGACTTCGTACAAGAAACACCAGAAGCAGCACTGATAGCAGCACAGGCATACTTATTAACAACGAGGCCAGAACCCGGAGATTCGCGAGAAGATATGCACCAAGCCGCAATACGAAGCCTCGGGATAGTGGAGAACAAGATCAGGGGAAAAGGACCAGAGGTGAAGACGACAAGCTACAAGGAAAAGCAAAAGGGGAAATACAAGCACAATGCCACGCGAAACGAGTCTAGCGAGTCATCAGAAGAAGAAAGGCGACAAAGGAGGGAGGACGCAAGGAATATAATAGCGCAGGCTCGAGTAAATAAGTCGCGCCACGCCTGGAGGGAAGAAAATTATGAAGACGACGAAAGAGAGATGGGCGCGTTATGCTTTACCCGCAGGGTTCGCAAAACGCGGGTACCCAAAGGATTCAAGTTACCACACGACCAGCAAAAATATGACGGGTCGCATGAACCTACCCTATGGTTATCGGATTATCTGTAGGCAGTACAGATATTAGGGGGAACAAAAGCGACTGCAATGCAAAGTTTGCAACTACACCTCACCAGCGCAGCACGGTCCTAGTTGAATACCCTACCTAATGAATCCATTGGAAGCTGGGGAGAACTCGAAAGCCAATTCGCAAGAAACTTCCGTTTGACATACAAGCGTCCAGCATCACTGGAGGAAGTTAAAGCGTGTGTGCAAAGGAAAGGCGAAACTCTACGTTCTTATATACAACGCTGGAGTGTAATCAAAAATTCAGCAGAGGACGTCTCCGACGAACGGGCGATAGACGCTTTTTCGGCTAGCCTCCGACGCTCAGATCTCGTGGAAGAAATAGGAAGAACTAGGCCAACAACAGTAGCTGAGCTAATGGAAGAAGCCAACAAATTTGCTGACGGAGAGGACGCATATAATAACAAAAGAGGACGTTCACCAGAAGTCGACAGAGCAAGTAGACAGAGGAGACGACACCGTAGCAGGGATAACCAAGGAAGGCGAAATCTGGTAGCTGCGGGTTACGAAGCAAGGGAAGAGGAAGGATATGAAAACAGGAAGTTTCAGGCAAAGGGGACAGAAAAACCAAGATACTCAGGCCCTTCGGCCGAAGACATGTTGTACGGACCCTGTCGAATCCACTACACATATCTTGATGGAAAAAGAGTCTCAAATCATCAGATGAAGGATTGTAGAACTTTCCTGAGGCTACAAAGCGCCATGGGATCAAGTCAAGGAGGATGGCAAGGAGAAAAACACATAAGTCAAGGATACCAAGTACAAAGGCTAGCAAGGCACCTAGAGTCAAAAGTTTACATATCAGCCATGATTCAACCGGTGCCTACGTCAAAGAAAGAGCGAAAGAGCATATCCAGGCAAGTAAACTTAGCTATATCATCACCACCAGCCACTACAGAATATTTGCGGTGGTCAGATCAACCAGTTATGTTCAGCAGAGCAGATCACCCAAGAAAAGTTCCGAGGCCTGGCCACTCACCTATGGTTTTAAAAGCGCAAATAGGAGGATACGACATCGGAAGAGTATTCATGGATGCAGGGAGTGGCATAAACCTAATATATGCTAGAACCCTAAAGGCAATGTGTATCTCACTGTCGAGTCTGAAGCCAATAGATTGATCCTTCCATGGAATAGTACCAGGAGCCGCAAATTACCCTTTGGGGAGAATAGAACTCGATGTCTGCTTTGGCAGTAGCAGCAATTATCGCAGAGAGAAGCTGGAATTCGAAGTTATGGACTGGCCATCGCAGTACCATGCAATCCTAGGGCGCCCAGCATTTGCAAAGTTTATGGCAGTACCTCACTACGCGTATCTTACGCTAAAAATCCCAGGACCCAAGGGAACGATCACAGTACAAGGGAGCTTCAAAGTAGCCAACACTTGCGATAGGGAATTCAATAGAATGGCGCAAACCTTCGGCATGACAGCAGAATACGAGAGGCTGAAAGGAGAAACAGATCATAATGTGCTACCCGACGTTGGACGATCCCTGCCAGATCAGGCTTTCGACACAACTCAGGACTCGAAGAAAATTCAGGTCCATCCCACGGACCCAAGCAAGACGACGTCGATCGCGGTAAACCTGGATCCCACATAGGAAAGCGCGCTCATCGAGTTCCTCCGTGAGCGCTGGGAAATCTTCGCCTGGTGTCCTTCAGACATGCCAGGGGTTCCCAGAGAACTCGTCGAGCATGCACTAAATGTGGATCCTAAAGCAAAGCCAGTCAAGCAACCATTGCGAAGATTCGATGAACCCAAGAGGAAGGCAATAGCATCAGAATTACACAGGCTAGAAAACGCCAGATTTATCAGAGAAATAAAAACTTTGAGTTGGATATCCAACCCAGTCATTGTACCCAAGAAAAACACAGACGTACAAAGAGTATGCGTCGACTACACATCTCTCAATAAGCATTGTCCAAAGGATCCCTTCCCTCTACCCCGCATCGATCAGATAATTGATTCAACAGTGGGATGCGCAAGGCTTTCCTTTTTGGACACATATTTTGGTTACAACCAGATCAAGTTGAAAAGAGAAGACGAAGAAAAGACAGCCTTTATCACACCATATGGGGTGTTTTGCTATCAAGTAATGCCATTCGGCCTAAAAAATGCAGGAGCAACTTATCAACGGATGATGCAAAATTGCCTTGGAGGCCAAATAGGGCGCAATATCCAAGTCTATATTGATGATGTAGTCATCACTACAAGAGAAGAGGAATCCCTTATCAGCGACTTGTCAGAAACCTTCGACAACCTGAGCAGGTACAAACTCAAGCTTAACCTGACAAAGTGTTCCTTCGGCGTATCGGCAGGACAACTACTAGGTTTCTTGGTGTCAGCACGGGGAATAGAGGCGAACCCAGAAAAAATACAAGCAATTTTAACAATGGGGAAACCCACGAAATTACACGACGTACAGAAGCTCGCAGGACGCGTCGTGGCTCTAAGTCGTTTTGTTGCTCGATTGGGAGAAAAGGCACTCCCGTTCTATGCACTTATGAAAAAGTCAGATGATAAGTTCGAATGGACAGCAGAAGCAGACGCCGCTTTTGCGCAGTTGAAAAAAGTGCTTTCCACACCACCAGTGCTGGTCGCACCAAAAGAAAAGGAGCCGCTACTACTTTACATCGCTGCAACCCATCAGGTGGTGAGTACAGTACTAGTAGTCGAAAGAAGTGAAGAAGGCAAAGCCCACGGCGTCCAGAGGCCGGTATATTTCATCAGCGAAGTACTATCTCCGACAAAACAAAGGTACCCGCATTATCAAAAGCTTGCATATAGTGTTTTTACAACAGCACAAAAATTGCGACAATATTTTGCGGTACACCCAATTATAGTGGTCAATGAAGCACCACTATCGAATATATTGAACAATCCTTTGGCAACAGGACGTGTCTCTTTGTGGGGAATCGAGTTATCTCCCATGGACATCACGTACGAAAAAAGGAAGGCGATAAAATCGCAAGTCTTGCCAGACTTTACAGCAGAGTGGCTAGAGCTGCAGAGCATGGGACCACCAGACTTATCAAGTGTTTGGACAATGTACTTCGACGGTTCTAAGAGAGTCCAAGGCACAGACGCAGGAGTAGTCTTGATATCACCGCATGGCGACAAATTGAAGTATGTTTTAAGGATGAGTTTTTCGCAGGCTTCTAACAATGAAGCAGAATACGAGGCTTTGTTGCATGGAATGAAGATGGCTAAAGCATGTGGAGCAACTCACCTAAAAATATTTGGAGATTCCAACCTTGTTGTTCAGCAAGTTATGAACAGGTGCGACACAATCAATGACAACATGATGGCCTACAAGAACTTATATCACTATCTCGAAGGAACATTTGATGGATGCGAAGTCTCGCACATCAGCAGAAATAGCAATGAAGAAGCTGACAACTTAGCAAATATCGGGTCACAGTGTTTACCCGTACCATCTGGAGTATTCTGGGAGGAAATAGTGGAAAGGTCAATAAAAAGTGTCAAAAGTTCGACTACTGCAGCAGGCTCGGGGGCTACGCCAGAACCCGAAGAAGTCATGATGATAGAAGAAACCTGGATGCAGCCATATCTCACATACATGATAAATAAACAGTTACTAGAAGATGCAGTGGAAGCCAAGAGGATAACTCGACGATCAAAAGCATTTGTCGTGTTGCAAGGAAAATTGTACAAGAAGAGCATTACTGGCGTTTTGCAGCGTTGTGTAACGCCTCAGGAAGGACAAGCAATATTAAAGGATATACACGGCGGAGTGTGCGGCCATCATGCCAGCAGCAGGGCAATAGCGGCAAAAGCATTTCGAGCGGGATTTTATTGGCTAACAGCCATCGAGGACGCGAAAGATATAGTCCGGAAGTGTGAAGCATGTCAAAGATTCGCATCTCGACCGCACATGCCAGCAGCAGAGCTACAGCCAATACCGTTGTCCTGGCCCTTTGCACAATGGGGCCTTGATATGGTGGGAAAGTTGCACAAATCCTGGCCAGGAGGACATGTTTACGTGTGAGTGGCAATCGATAAATTTACCAAGTGGGTGGAAGCGGCTCCGGTAACAACTCAAGATTCGACAGCAGCAATCAACTTCATCAAGTCAATAGTTTTCTGTTTCGGTGTACCATATAGCATCATCATGGACAACGGGACAAACTTCACTTCGAAGGAATTCAAGAGTTACTACGAAGGACTAGGAATCAAGCTCAAATTTGCATCTGTGGCACACCCGAAGACAAATGGGCAAGTCGAAAAGCCAATGGCTTGATATGCAGTGGGATAAAAAAGAGGCTCTTAGCACCTCTCGAGAAAGCCAAGAGCGCTTGGGTAGATGAATTGCCCTCCGTTCTTTGGAGCCTAAGAACCACGCCTAACGCAGCAACTCAAGAAACTCCTTTCTTCCTGGTCCATGGCGCAGAAGCCGTGCTTCCAGTCAAAGTTACACACGAAGCTCCAAGAGTAACGGCATACGACGAAGCAACATCAACAGAAGCATTGCAAGACGATGTCGATGCACTAGATGAAGCAAGAGATAAAGCATTAGAAAGAGCCACGCAGTATCAACAGAGCCTGTGAAACTACCATAGTAGTCGAGTTCGTCCATGATCTTTTGTGGTGGGAGATCTAGTTTTGCGACTCAGGCAAGACAGCCATGGCAAATTGGAGTCCCCTTGGGTGGGACCTTACATCGTCACAGAAGTGATACCAGGAGGAGCTTATCGACTACAAGACAAGAAGACAGGAAAAGACGAAAGCAACCCGTGGAATGCGGAGCAGCTACGACGTTTTTATGCGTAGAATAAATCTAGTGGTATCAGTAAACTCGAGTTAGCCTTCTGAACCCAGAACATGAGGCCATAGGTCGGGTTCCTTGGGTTGAACTCGACAAAATTGTACAAATATTTCTACTTCTCCGCTCGGGGGCTCCAACCCTCGGGTCGTACGAAAGAAACTTTTATCACGACAAGGAGATCTTTTACACTACTAGGTTGTGCAGACAACCCGATATTCTTCAAAATAATTGGTTCACAAAGAACCCGATATATATAAAGCGTACCTCAGAACAATGATTTGTTCTCATGGTACTATTAAAAGCATCAAAAGCAAAGTACGAGTATTCATTATAGATAGTACGGAAGCAAGGACACTATAAAAAAAGATTACATAAAGCAGATCCTAATGAAAGTGGACTTCCGCTTCATATTCCTTCTGGCACTGGGTGCCGTCGTAGATCTTCACATCGAACTTTGACGTACCGATGTGGTAGTCGAAGGTCATGAAGAAGCCTTGGTGGAGGTCGTGGTCTTCTGCAAACTGCGACCAGCCACCCTTGAAGTATTGCTCGCCGTCACCATCATACCAAACCTCCACTACGTACAGAGTTCCTCCACCAGATTGTTCGCGAAGAACCGCTTCTCGCAGTTCTCGCCCATCCATGAACTTGGTAAAATTCAGCGGCAGGCGCTGAATCTCACGGCATTGCGCCATGGCAATGCAGAAGAAAGAAAAAATTCTTGGAGAGGCAGAAGGAGCAGTAGGCGGAGGAGCGCTCGGACCTGGGGCGACGCGAGTCACCTTGGGTTTGTTCTTGCTACCAGGTGGGTGGCCAGGACGACGCTTCACCGGAGCGGCCGATGACAAACCTGCGGCGGCCGGAGTTGTTTTGTTTGTGCTTCCACGAGGACGGCCGCGACCCCGCGGTGCTACCGGAGAGCCAAGGTTCAGACGAGAACCATCTGCATCAGCCATGTGGAAGAGTGGGAAAACTAGAAACCCTAGATGAAAAGAAGAGACGATGCGGCGGAGGAGGAGTCTGATTAGGATTTTTCCCCTTGCCAGAGATGCTTTATTTATAAGCACATATTATCGGGCCCCCGTGATAAGCAAGGCCCATAAACATATTTACAAAAGAGTTAAATTCTGCATATAGCAGACGATAATAACAAAGGGAAAAAAACAGAGATCGAAGGATACGAAAAACCTCGCCTTAGGGCTCGGGGGCTTCCAAACAAGAGAAACTAGAAGAAGAAGAGAATTTTGAGACTATGATTGACTACAAGTATCCAACCATAGCCTCGGGGGCTACTCCCATCGGGAGCACTGAGCGCACACCCGATAGAAATTAAGACAAGCAACAATGAAGATGAAGAGAATCTACCATGCAAACTTCGACTACGTAGTCGACAAAATATAGAGCAATTACTCCCATCGGGAGACAGTGGGAAGAAGTTAATTCAAAATTCTTTGATTTTATCAGTCAAAAGAGACTACGACATGAGATTCTCGAGTTGCGTTATCGCAACGAAACTCGAATGCCGTGATTTATCACGAAGGTAAGACCCCGGGATCCGTCCTGTGTGGCCTGGTATACGCACATGGATGCGCTCTGCTGGTATGTATCCATGTCTACGACGTGAAGAAAATCCTGGTGGACGCACTGGGTACCCTGAGAATCACTGGGATTCATTCTTTGTAAGACCTAAATGCGGTAAAAGAATGGGTCTGACCGGTATCCCAAATTCAAATCCAAGGGGATTGAATTTGAAGTAGGTGGCAAGTATCTGTTCCGGCAGTTAACTGACCTCTTGATCCGTCAGAGTTGTCAGGCTTGTTCATCAAAACCCCTTGCGAAAAATTATCATGAAAATAAGTTGAAAGACTAAGTCGAAGATTTGAAGATATGAAGAAGTCGAAGAATTGATCAAGTTGAAGATTTAAAGATTAGAGATTCAACCTGAACCTGCAATTCTGGTAGAATCTCAGGGGCTACTGATAAGGGTATAGCTAATAGAGCCCATTAGTCGAGTACCCCTGAAGCCCGTTAAGCTAGGCCCAATTGTAATGATAGTCGAGATACGAGTTCTTACCGTATGTCGATATTGTAATCTATATCGGACCCTACCCGATCCTCGAGACCTGGCCACCTATATATAGGGGCCAGGAGGGGACGGTGTAGGCCAGATTGAAAGCAAGCCAAGTTCAACACCCAAGTTTACTTTCGATATACACCTATTTCGACTAACCTTACCTTCGAGTTCATCCAACGCCCTATCTCCCCGATCCTAAGTCCTTCATCTAGGACATTTGTCGAGTTAACCCCTCGTCAGTCCCGCTCCGTGGCAGAAGAAGGCGTGGCAGAAGCAGCACCAGTAGTTGGAGGAGGCGCAGATTCATTAGTCGCTGGAATCGAAGGAGTTGGCGCAGAAGAAGCAGCAGAGGCCGCTGAAGGAGAAATCATCGCCACGATGGCAGGCGAAAACTTCTTCGCCTTCTCAAAGAAAGCCTTTAGCTCTGAGCGGGTACGGCCGTGGGAAGAGCCAATCTTCTCCCAGTCCAACTCCGCGCCATGTGCATATGAAAATGCAATGGCCCCCTCGGTACCTCGTTTCAAAGAAAGGCCTTTCATTTGAAGAATGGGGTCTTCAGTAGTGTCGAAGGCTTGGGCGAGTTTCTTCACATCATTGTTTGGAACCTCCACCTTCTGCTTGGGCCATAACCCGACAAAAATCCGCGTAAGAACGCGGTTAACTAACTCGAAGATTTCCTGGACAGATATCCAGTTCGCCTCAAGTAAGCTAACCGCAGCCATGAGAGGATTATTGTTTGGTTGCAAAGTCGACGAAGACACCTTGGTGCATTCTGTAGAACCAAGGGAACAGAAAGCAGCAGAAGAGGAAAATATCAGTGATTAAAAGAAAGCAAGTAAAATAACAGCAGAAGAAGAAGAAAGATATAGTATATACCTCCAGCAGCAGCAGACATCGTGTTCAGCCGCTCAGCCACAGCTTGCTCCCTCTGGAGGTGCTCCTTTTTAGCATCAGCCAAGGCTTTCTCTGCTTTCTTCGCCTTGGTCAATGCTGATTTATTCGACTTCTCAGCACTGACCTTGGCAGCAGTTGCGGCATCAAAAGCTTTCTGAGCAACGTTGAGTTTAGCTTCCAGCGAATAAATGCGCACGTTGGTTGTCGCTAAAGCATCTACAAGACAATAAGGAGGAAAGAAAAAGTCAAGCAACAAGCAAAGAAGAGCGTGCACGATAAGCAATATAGGAAAAGGAGTTCACCTTCGGAAGCTCTAGCAGCTTTCAAATACTCAGCACACTCAGCGCCCAAGACAGCAAACTTTTTCAACAATATCTATAAAATAAGAACACGTAAGTATATGGATGACACAAGGAAAATAAGTCAAGGACAATTACTCACATCGTCAGGGGAGCCCGCGGATTCGTGGGCTTCAAGAGAAACATCGGCTTCCTTCAATTTTTTCGACCGTTTGGTGCTCCAAGACACGGGAATTTTCTTGATAGGAGCTTTGGAGGCCTTCGGAGATTTCACGGCCGGCTCAACTTCTGGTATGGGAGGTTCATCAGCAGTTATATCCTCAGCAGAAGGAGCAGTGGTAGCATCCCTCTTTGGGTCCTCATCATCACTGCAAAGAAAGCAAAAGAAAGCAGGTTTTGTATAACTCAAAAAGGAAAAAAGCAAACACAATAAAATCATAGAGTACACAGAACATTTACGATGCCATGTAGTCGAACAGCTCTAGATCATCTTCTTGAACAAGGGCCTCACCGGCCACAGTTCTCTGGATGGAAGTACTCGAAGAAGCGAGCTCTTCGACACGTTTCCTCTTCTTATCAACAACAAGATCTTCAGACAGTGCAGGAGGAGGCGGCATCGTCGAGCTCGTCTCATCTTCCGATATTTCGACATCATCTCCGTCCTGATTTTCTTCAGCCTCGGGGGCTTCGGAAACAGCAGAAGCTAGATCCGCCGGAAGAGGCCCCTCCTCTAGAAGGGGAGGGCGTGAAACAAGGAACTGATGATCCTGCAAAAAGAAGTAAGTCAGTAAAATCATCGAGACATGCCAAATGACAGCAGGAAGATGATGGGAAACACGAAAGTTGAGAACGCAAAGAAAACATACCTCGGGCAAAGGGTGCTCGAAGTCAAAATAATGGGCGGCCAAGTCCGCAACTACGTGATCCTTGGTGAGATTCCTGACTCGCTTGTCGACATCTTGCTTCTCAATTAGATTTACAGAGACTCGAGAAGAATCCACCAAGCCAGAGTAACTCCAAAGCTTGGAGAGACGATGCTGCAGGGGTTGAACCCGACGTTGTACGAAAAAAGCCATGAGTTGGATACCCAACAGAGCACCTCCTCTACCTCCTTTCAGAGCTTGGATGCGGTCCAGCAGTGGTGCGACCTCCTTCATCTCAGCATCTGTGGGGGGCGAATCCCACGATGCCAATTTCTTCAATTATTTGGAGGCATCAAAAGGGGCTAGGCCGTACTCATCTTCAGAGGAGGCTTTACGATCCTTGATGTAGAACCATTTGGTCCTCCAACCCTGGACTGATGCAGACCTGGAAAATTCCAAATACTGAGCTTCGGCACGCACAGAGACGACAGCCCCGCCCAGTTCAGGCTTATGTGATAAAGAAACATTGGGGCGGAGCCGAAAGATGGACCTCCAAAGCAGAAAATGGGTTTCGATACCCAGAAACGACTCACAAAGGGTCACAAAACAGGCAATGTGGAGGATAGAATTTGGGGTGAGCTGGTGAAGCTGCACACCGTAAACATAAAGAAGCCCATGAAGGAATTCGTGGGCAGGAAGAGAGAGTCCACGGAGAAGGAAAGCGAGGAACATCACCCGGAAGCCGCTCGAGGGCTTGGGGATCCGCTCGGTGGTAGGGAAGATGATGGAATCCTTGTCGGAAACGAGATCATCCGCCTTGGCCTTGTCCAACTCCTTCTGCGTGAGAGTAGAGGGCACCCAGCTCGTTGCGGAGTTTACTTTACCCTTGGTCATCTTGTTCTTCGCCGCCAAGTGCTTCACGCGCATCTACGAATCTGCGCTCAGGAGCTATGCAGGAGAAGAACAGGGTGCAGAGATTGACAATGGTGGTGGCGGCGGAGACAAAGAACTGGTAAACAGTACAAATCCCCACGCTCCCCTAATATACCTTCTCGGTGAAGGAACGTGGGCTGACATGTGGCGCAAGGAGAGGAAGCGGCAGCCCACTAATGGGCAGGGAAAATACAAAATTACTGCGCTACCCACGAAACGGTTCGCGCTCAGTTTATGTGACGTATAGGGAAATTTGGCCATTGACGTCATGAAGAAGATACAAGACCAACGGTATACTCGACAGATGCGTATACTCGACAAATATTGAATATGGTGATTTGTGAATAAAGAATGACAAGAAAGTAGAGGAAAACGATTGGCGCCGACAATACAGGAGTCAATTTTGGAGACTATATCCGAAAAACATTCGACTATAGCCTCGGGGGCTACTACCATCGGGAGCGCTGAGCGCGCCCCCGACGATATTACTATCAAATTATTTCGAGTTGAAGTATAAAGATGGAGCACATTATATTTGAACCTATACTCGAAAAATGCATTTTCGACTATAGCCTCGGGGGCTACTCCCATCGAGAGCGCTGGGCGCGCACCCGATGATGTTTATTCATGAGCTGGAGCAAGGAAGGTGAAGAAAGAATTCGTATATGATGTTACTCCCATCGAGAGCGAGGTTTTTATAAATCATGGTTATCTAACCCGAATATTTTGTGTGTTGGATCAGTCAAACAAGGCTGCGACAAATGATTCTCAAGTTGCGTCATCGCGACAAAACTCGAATGCTGTGATTTATCACGAAGGTAAGACCCTGGGATCCGTCCTATGTGGCCCGGCATACGCACATGGATGCGCTCTGCTGGTATGTATCCGTGTCTACGACGCGAAGAAAATCCTGGTGGACGCACTGGGTACCCTGAGAACCACTGGGATTCATTCTTTGTAAGTCCTAAATGCGGCAAAAGAATGGATTTGACCGGTTTTCCAAATTCAAGTCCAAGGGGATTGAATTTAAAGTAGGTGACAAGTATCTGTTCCGGCAGTTAACTGGCCTCTTGATCCGTCAGAGTTGTCAGGCTTGATTCATCAAAACCCCTTGCAAGGTACTATAATGAAAATAAATCGACAGACCAAGTCAAAGATCTGAAGAGACGAAGAAGTCGAAGAATTGATCAAGTCGAAGATTTAACGATTAGAGATTCAACCCGAATTTGCAATTCTGGTAGAATCTCAGGGGCTACTGACAAGGGTATAGATAATAAAGCCCGTCAGTTGAGTACCCCTGAGGCCCGTTAAGCTAGGC
Organism: Dactylis glomerata; assembly: GCA_007115705.1. Taxonomy (NCBI): domain Eukaryota; kingdom Viridiplantae; phylum Streptophyta; class Magnoliopsida; order Poales; family Poaceae; genus Dactylis; species Dactylis glomerata. Next base: position 13,461,943 of record QXEO01000531.1, read on the forward strand.
CCAATTGTAATGCTAGTCGAAATACGAGTTCTTACCGTATGTCGATATTGTAATTTGTATCGGACCCTACCCGATCCTCCAGACCTGGCCACCTATATATAGGGGCCAGGAGGGGACGATGTAGGCCAGATTGAAAGCAAGCCAGGTTCTACACCCACGTTTACTTTCATAGCCACCTTGTTTGACTGAGTTTACCTTCGAGTTCATCCGACGCCCTGTCTCCCTGATCCTAAGTCCTTCATCTAGGACATTTGTCGAGTTAACCCTCGTCAGTTGGAATCCTTGAAGTTGTACTTATTTTGCCTTCACATGCTTGTTACTATGTGCCTCGTTGATTTATTTTCTTATAAGATTCCTATGCATAGGAAGTGGTTTAGATTTAAAAGTGTTTCATATTTGCTTTTTGGTGCTCTCTCTTGCTTCAAGTTCTTTTATGGCGCCTTTGCCTTAAGCTCCTTTATGGCGCCTACATGAGCATCTTCTCAAATTACTGCGCCTAGCTCAAAGGCGTTAAAGAAAAGCACTCTTGGGAGATAACCCAATGTTTTTTTAGTACTTTTTCTTTTATTTGAGTCTTGGAAATTATTACTACTATAATGACCACTCCTTATCCTTTTTATTTCGTTGTTGTGCCAAGAAGAACCTCTAATTTGAGGGAGGTAAGATTTGGGGAAGTTGCTGTCCTAAAACAGATTTCAGTGCTGCACCGTAAAAATTCGTGAAAATTCTCAGAATATCTTTTTGACCTGCGATTTCTTATGCATATGCCCCAGGTTATATCCAAACTTTCATTAGTTTTGCACTTTTCGATTTGAGCAACAGAAGGTCCCCGAAAAAATTGACCTTTGTCAGCTGTTTTGTTTTGACAGATTTCTGCCACTATTTGTGTTTGCCTCTCGATCGCTTTCTTTTTTAGTTCTTTTGATCACGGAACTTTTGGGGAAGTTGCTAAAGTAGTATATGCTTTATATGTGGTGTTTTTGAGTTTAAACCTAAACCAAAAGGGTTGATTGACTATTATGTTTATGCTAACGTTGCTAATAGAATTGTGTGAAGTTTTGTATGAAGGAAGTTTTGAAGTGTAGGGATTGGAGAATGATGAGATGAGATGAAGAATGGACAAAAGCTCTAGCTTGGGGATGCACGTGTCACCCCAAGAAATATCCAAGATGTACAAGCATCAAAGCTTGGGTATGCCCCCGAGGCACCCCTTCTTCATCGGCAAAAATCAGGTCACCTTTCAATACACTATATTTTTATTGCTTCATATTCTATGAGTTTTTCTTGGAGCGTCAGTTGTTTTTACTTTTAGTTTTCTTTTGTTTTGGTTGCGGCAATAAATATTTGGATCACATCATGCTTTTGGAGAGAGACTTGCTTCCTTTTTTTAATTGCCAAGAACACTCTACTTTTCACTCTTATCGTTCAACGAGTGTTCTCTTTTTCTAGAACTGCATTTAGCTTTCATTTTTTGCCTTGATTTTTGTTCAGATCTTGTTATATCTTTGCATCAAGGTGTATTTAGACCACTGGTCTATGTTGGTTTTCATCAAAAGAGTTGTTTCAAAAAGGTTTGAATGGTGTTGGAAAAGAGAAAAAGTTTCATGCAAAAAAGTGGTACAAAAAGGAGCTTGTTTAGACTGCGGCTTAGACTTTTGCATGTCATGCTTGATGTCGTTTTGATAGTATGCTTAGTATTTTTTGCTGTAGCATGACTTGTCTCAAATGACTGAGATTGCTTAATGAGCCTTTGAAAAAATCATGCGTTGTTTTTATTATATGGAAGCATTTATTTGGTTTTCTCCTTGATGCTTTATTTGGGTTGACTTGGCGCATGCTTACAACACGTTTGACTCTTACAAAGTCACCATAAGCCTCTATGATCATTTGGTTTTTGACTTGTGATGCCAGTTTATGCTTCTTTTAATGATGTTTTGTCGCTATGAATGATTATGGCCGTTATTGCTCTGTTAGTTGGTCACTCCCAGTCTTTTGCTAGCATTCATTTTTTACTGAGTATGAGCTCTACTCGTGCATCCAACTCCCAAAAACCAAGTTTGGAATGTGTCCACTATAAATTCCTATGCATGGTATTTGTAAGACATTCCAAGTAAATTTTCATGTGCTACCTTTCAAAAAACCTTCAAAATACTTCTCGTTTTGTGACACTGTTTTCAGCTCATGGGGACGTAGAGGTCGGATTTGCTATCTTCCATATTGTTTTATTCCAAAAAGAAAAAAAATGAGGAAAAAGAAAAGAAAAAAGGCACTCCTCCATGGTATGTGAATGTTGGTGGGCACCCAATGGAATTGGTTAACCATGGTTTGAGAAAGGAAAAAAGGTGGGGAGGAGTGCCAAGCTTTATAAAAGAGCACAAAAGTGCCAATCTCTCTCAAAAACTTGCTTCATTTTTGTATGGAAGATAGTAAGAACCCCATTGCCAGTCGTTGACAAAGACAACCACCTCTCAAAACCAATTTTTATCTCTCTGTTTTAGAAATGAAAAGTTCTAGCACATGTTTAGTGCCTGCTTCCCTCTGTGAAGGGTCTTTCTTTTACTTTTATGTTGAGTCTCCACCTTCTACCTTTATACACCATCTAAGAGAGCATAGTTTCCATTCTGAGTATAATGTGCATTGTCCCAAAGTTATCATTGATTGATTCATGATTATGGTTTCACTTGTTCTAAAATTATTTGTATCTAGTCGCCCTCTTAAACTTGAAGGTGTCCTATGCATTTATGTTTTGCTATTCTATGAAGGACAAGCTGAAAACCTTTTGCTATGTTTTTCCATATGATTTGAACACACACTTGACTTTCAATGTTTCATTGTTCATGATCTTTCGTTTGTGTTTCTTTTCATGTTATAACAAGGTTGCTAAGTTTTTATTGTCAATATTATGTCTTTTATGCCCATGTTTTAAGTTCTTTGATCCCAGCACTCAATGCTTTACATCGTTGATCAAGATTGTGATGGTGCATGTCACCTCAAAAATTATTCTTTTGTTATCACTTACCTACTCAAGGACGAGCAGGAGTTAAGCTTGGGGATGCTTGATACGTCTCAAACGTATCTATAATTTTTGATGCTCCATGCTTGTTCTTACACCATTTGCTTTGTGTTTTGTTACACTTTGTGGCGTTTTTATGCATTTTCTGAAACTAACCTATTAAAAAGATGCCACAGTTCCAGTTCCCTGTTTTCTGCTATTTTTGTGTTTCAGAAAAGTAACACAGGAAATATTCTCGGAATTGGACGGAACAAAAGTCGAATCTCCTATTTTTACCGAAGCTCTGCGAAGACCGAAGATGAGACGGAGGGGGGCCAGGAGCCAGGCTCACCACAGGGGGGCGCGGCCCAGCCCTTGGCCGCGCCCACCCATGGTGAGGCCGCCTGGTCCCACTTCTGACAATGCCCTTTTGCCTATATAAAGCCTCAGGACAGAAAACCCTAAATCAATCTGCGTTTTTCCTAGAACAGTTCCGCAGTGCCGCCGCCATCAAAGACAAATTTCGGGGGATAGAAGTCTCTGTTCTGGCACCCTGCCGGGACGAGGAAGTGCCCCCGGAGCCATCTCCATCGACGCCGTCGCCTCCTCCGCTGTCTCCACCGACTTCACCGCCGTCTCCACCAACCTTGCTGTCTCCTATGATGAGGAGGGAGTAGTTCTCCCCCAAGGCTAAGGGCTCTACCGGTAGCTATGTGGTTCATCTCTCTCTCCCATGATGTGATCTTTATGTGATCGTGAGCTTTGTATCTAGTTGAATTAGTAGATGCTATTATTCAGATATTATGCTACTCCCATGCTTTATTATTGTAATCGCTGGAGATACCTTGTATCATGGTGTGATGGTGACGGTGTGCGCATCATGTGTGTCTCTTTTGGCTAGTATCTCTATGAATTGTAGGTGTTTGTTGAAACCATCTAGTGCGTTCATGGTGATAGTGTGGGACAATCTAGTTTGGGGAAATGCGAACTTTGAGGAGTGCTTCATAGCCCTATGCATGATTAGTGTTCGTTATCCATTGGAGAATAGTTTAGAGTGACATATTGAAGTTAGTATCTATTGGGTCAATTATGTTATTTTGTTGAGAGTGTCCACTAGTGAAAGTATGATCCCTAGGCCTTATTTCCAAGCATTGCACACCGTTTACTTTCAGTTTTGTTACATGTTATCTCGCAGCAATATTTATTTCAGATTACATTTACTACTTATAATCATCACTACTACTTGTATTTCACTATCTCTTCGCCAAACTAGTGCACCTATACATCTAACAAGTGTATTGGGTGTGTTGGGGACACAAGAGACTTTTTGTATCATAATTGCAGGGTTGTTCGAGAGGGATAGCTTTGACCTCCTCCTCCCTGAGTTCGATAAACCTTGGGTGATCCACTTAAGGGAAACTTGCTGCTGCTCTACAAACCTCTGCACTTGGAGGCCCAACACTGTCTACAAGGATAGAAGCGTGCGTAGACATCAAAGACTTCTGCAAGGGGAGTCTCGCACGCACAATCTTTTACTTTGTTTTTTTTTTGCTTTATTTTATTTTTGCTTGCATCTTTTTATCAAAAATACAAAAAAATTAGTTTCCTTTATAGTTGTTTTTTTATGTCTAGTTTAGTTGTTGTTACTATGTCACCCGAGGAAATGATCTTCACTTTCAAACAAAAGAGTGAGGAGAATTTGAAAGAAGCTTGATCTAGAATTTATGATTGGCATGGAAAAACTGAGCCGAAAATGACTTTGAGTTTGCTTCTTAGTAGCTTTTACTTTGGACTTGCTCTTCGTTATAGATATGCTTTAGATGCTACAGCAGAAGGAGATTTCCTTCATTGTGATGGAGATCAAGCTTTCAATATTATAAAAAAGTTGATTAGAATTTATAGCATGCCAACTGATTTTGATTCCTCTCTTGTGAGCATTTTTGCTAGACTTAATACTCTTGAGACTCACACTGCTTGTTTGGGAAATTGCTATAGTACTTTGTGCGAGCATTTTGATTATGTTCCAACAAATTTTGAACCATCAAGTTGGTTCCCTACGGTGAAAATCACCATTAGTGGTGAAACTTATCATGCTCGTTGTGATATTATGTCTAAATTTTGTCTTATGTCAAAGGATGTTTATGAATCTTTGAGTCTTTGGAAACTTTCTGAGGGGGGAGAAGAAATTTCCCATTGGAATAGCTGAAGGAATTTATACAAAAGTCCTAGGAAGAATGGTATCTACTGATTATCTTGTTATTGAATGTGTAGGAAAAGGACAAATCACGCTTGAAAGGTCTCTACTAAAGCTCTTGGGCGCCATTATAGATGTCGGAAAAGGCACTATAAGATTAATCTCTCCACCTTGCAATAGTCATGTATTTCCTAGAGTCAAGAGCAAAGGTAAGAAAGGAAGACGTAAGGCATCCGTTGATCCTAATACTTCATCACTTGATAATACTTGATTTGCACTTTCTGCGCCTAGCTCAAAGGCGTTAAAGAAAAGCACTCTTGGAAGATAACCCATTATTTTCTTTTCAGTACTTTTTCTTTTATTTGAGTCTTGGAAGTTATTAATACTGTAATAACCGCTCCTTATCCTTGTTATTTCGTTGTTGTGCCAAAAAGAACCTCTAATTTGAGGGAGGTAAGATTTGGGGAAGTTGCTGTGCTGAAACAGATTTCGGTGCTGCACCGTAAAAATTCGTGAAAATTCTCAGAATATCTTTTTGACCTGAGATTTCTTGTGCATATGCCCCAGGTTATATCCAAACTTTCATTCGTTTTGCACTTTTCGATTTGAGCAACAGAAGGTCCCCAAAAAAATCGACCTTTATCAGCTGTTTTGTTTTGACAGATTTCTGCCACTATTTGTGTTTGCCTCTCGATCGCTTTCTTTTTTAGTTCTTTTGATCATGGAACTTTTGCGGAAGTTGCTAAAGTAGTATATGCTTTATATGTGGTGTTTTTTAGTTTAAACCTGAACCAAAAAGGGTTCATTTACTATTATGTTTATGCTAACGTTGCTAATAGAATTGTGTGAAGTTTTGTATGAAGGAAGTTTTCAAGTGTAGGGATTGGAGAATGATGAAATGAGATGAAGAATGGACAAAAGCTCAAGCTTGAGGATGCCCATGTCACCCCAAGAAATATCCAAGAGGTACAATCGTCAAAGCTTGGGATGCCCCCGAGGCACCCCTTTTTCATCGGCAAAAATCAGGTCACCTTTCAACACACTATATTTTTATTGCTTCATGCACTATGCGTTTTTCTTGGTGCGTTTTTACTTTTGCTTTCAGTTTTCTTTTGTTTTGTTTGCTGCAATAAATGTTTGGACCCCAACAAATTTCTTTTGGAGGAGATTTACTTGCTTTTCATTTGCCAAGAACACTCTATTTTTCACTCTTATCGTTCAACAAGTGTTCTCTTTTTCTAGAACTGCGTTTAGCTTTCATTTTTCGCCTTGATTTTTGTTTAGATGTTGTTTTATATTTTCATCAAGGAGTATTTGGACCTCTGGTCTATGTTGGTTTTCATCAAAAAAGTTGTTTCAAAAAGGTTTGAATGGTGTTGGAAAAGAGAAAAAGTTTCATGCAAAAAAGTGGTACAAAAAGGAGCTTGTTTAGACTGCGGCTTAGACTTTTTCATGCCATCCTTGATGTCATTTTGATAGTATGCTTAGTGATTTTTGCTGTAGCATGACTTGTCTCAAATGACTGAGATTGCTTAATAAGCATTTGAAAAAATCATGCGTTGTTTTTATTTTATGAAAGCATTTATTTTGTTTTCTCCTTGATGCTTTATTTGGGATGACTTGGCGTATGCTTACAACATGTTAGACTCTTACAAAGTCGCCATAAGCCTTTATGATAATTTGGTTTTAGACTTGTGATGTCATTTTATGCTTCTTTTAATGATGTTTTGTCGCTATGCATGATTATGGCCGTTATTGCTCTCTTAGTTGGTCGTTCCCAGTCTTTTGCTAGCCCTCATTTTGTATTGAGTATGAGCTCTACTCATGCATCCAACTCCCAAAAACCAAGTTATTGCAGTGTGTCCACTATACATACCTATTAGTAATTTGCTGTTCCAAAGTACATTTGACTTGCTTTTATCTATCCTTTTAATTAAACTCTTTTGGTGTTATGCGAAAATTAGTCAGTAAAGCTCTCACGAACCTGATGACACACTTTACTTTTCTCGCTTTTAAAATTTTGACATTGTGGCTCTTTTATGTTGACGTTATGCTTGCAAGTTGTAAGTTGGAAATTAGCCAAACCATGCTGTCATGGGGTAAGCTTTCAACATTGCACTTCTGTTATTTGAGTTGATATCGTTATCTTTTGTTTATGGATACTCGCGATGTGAAACAAGTTGGTAATCTTGCAGGATCATGGAGTTTGTATATGTGTTAGAGAAACGCCTGGGCCGCTAATCTAAGCCATGCATCGTTCATGGTGGAAATTTACAGCATGCCCATAGTGGACATTCGACGACTCATCTCAAAATAAAAAGCTATACCAATGGTAAATAAAAGAGATGCCGAGGTGTTCATTGTCTGTTTGTCCTATCATTTTGATGTGGGCTTGTTCCATGTCATCGGGCACGGAGGTACCCCATTGGCAGTTCTCGATGATACGTGTATACTTACAATGACAAGAGCTTGCTTGGGACCCTAAGTCGAGTAGCATGAGGGTTGGGTATTCATACTTCACGGGACAAGAGGTTTTCAACTTATGATTTGTCAAGCATATGCTCATAATCGTTCTTGCATTTACTTTAACCATTCAAGATGCCTATGATGGGGGCAATGAGAGCTCAAAGCTAGTAAGTACCATAATTTTTGAAGGTTTATAAAACTTGCAATCACTACTTCCCTCTGCGAAGGGCCTTTATTTTACTTTTATGTTGAGTCTTCACCTTCTACCTTTATGCACCGTCTAAGAGAGCATAGTTGCCATTCGGAGTTTTATGTGCATAGTCCCAAAGTTTATCATTGATTGATTCATGATTATGGTTTCATTTGTTCTTAAATTATTTGTATCTAGTCGCCCTCTTAAACTTGAAGGTGTCCTATGCATTTATGTTTTGCTATTCCATGAAGGACAAGCTGAAAACCATTTGCTGTGTTTTTCTATATGATTTGAACACACGTTTGACTTTCATTGTTTCATTGTTCATGATCTTTCATTTGTGTTTCTTTTCATGTTATAACATGGTTGCTAAGTTCTTATTGTCAAGATTATGTCTTTTATGCCCATTTTTAAGTTCTTTGATCCCAGCACTCAATGCTTACTTTGATGATCAAGATTGTGATGGTGCATGTCACCTCAAAAATTATTCTTTTGTTATCACTTACCTACTCGAGGATGAGCAGGAGTTAAGCTTGGGGATGCTTGATAAGTCTCAAATGTATCTATAATTTATGATGCTCCATGCTTGTTCTTACACCATTTGCTTTGTGTTTTGTTACACTTCGTGGTGTTTTTATGCATTTTCCAGAACTAACCTATTAACAAGATGCCACAGTGTTAGTTCCCTGTTTTCTACTGTTTTTGTGTTTCATAAAAGTTACACAAGAAATATTCTCGGAATTGGACGAAATAAAAGCCAAACCTCCTATTTTTACCGAAGCTTCATGAAGACCGAAGATGAGACGGAGGGGGGCTAGGAGCCAGGCTCACCACCAGGGGGCGCGGCCCAGCCCCTGGCCGCGCCCACCTATGGTGAGACCACCTGGTCCCACTTCTGATGCAACCCCTTCGCCTATAAAGTCCCCTCGACGGGGAAAATCTAAGGGACGGATCTCTTTTCCACGAAACATACTGCAAGCCGCTACCGTCATCATCGCGAGATCAGGAGGATCCAGGAGCTCTTCCCAGCACCCTGTCGGAGAGGGGAATCCCTGCCGGAGGCTTTCTCCACCACCATGGTCATCTTCGGAGTGATGTGTGAGTAGTCTATCTTGGAATACGGGTCCATAGCAGTAGCTAGATGGTTGTCTTCTCCAACATGTGCTTCATGTTTAGATCTTGTGAGCTGCCCTACATGTTCAAGATCATCTTTATGTAATCATACATGTTGTGTTTGTTGGGATCCGATGAGTATTGGTACTATGTTAAGTTGATGTGCTGAATTATATATCTTATGTTATCTCTATGTTGTTTATGATCTTGCATGCTTTCCGTTGCTAGTAGCTATCTTGGCCAAGTAGATGGTAGTGACTCCAAGAGGGAGTATTTATGCTCGATAGTTGGGTTCATGCCTCTATTTAATCTGGGGGAGTGACAGAAACCTCTAAGGTTGTAGATGTGCCGTTGCCACTAGGGGAAAACAATATTCTTATGTCCAAGGACATTTGCTTTGTTTACATTACGCACTTTGCTTAATGCAATTATCTGTTGTTCACAACTTAATACTCAAGGGGTACTCGGACGACTCCCCGCGAGTGGATTATTAGTCATATATGCAGTTGGATTACGGTCTATGTATTTTGTCGTAATGCCCAAAGTGAACCTCATAGTGATCCTCGTGACATATGTACGTTATCTTTACTCTATCAATTGCCCAACTGTAATTTGTTTACCCAGCATGTTATTATTTATCTTATGAAGAGATGCCACTAGTGAACGGTGGACCCCGGTCCAATTTTCTTTACATTGTTTTACCATTTTACTATTACTCGCTTTGTTTACTTTACTTGTATTACTATTATCCTTTTACCACTCGATACGCTCAATCCTTTGTTTACAGCAAACCGGTGAGATTGACAACCTCATCGTAAGTTGGGAGCAAAGTTCTTGGTTGTGTTGTGTGCAGGTTTCACGTTGCTGCTGGTGAAAAGCTACGCGCCGACAAGCAGTTGATCTGGCGCTCTTGTCCGGACTGTCGCAAAGCTAGCAAGCATCACCTTCTGAAGTTTGGCTTTCTCCTACTGGTTCAATTAAACCTTGATTTCACAACTGAGGGAAGACTTGCTACTGTGCTCATCATACCTTCCTCTTGGGGTTCCCAACGGGCTGTACTTACACGCCATCAGTATCGACTACCAAGGATCAATGATCTGTTTGACCAGTTGGAAGGAGCTAGTGTGTTTTCCAAGATCGATCTTAGGTCTGGATATTTTCAGCTCAAAATTAGGGAACATGATATCCCCAAAACAGCCTTTGTCACTAGATATGGCTCATATGAGTATACGGTGATGCCTTTTGGTTTAACCAATGCACCGTCATACTTCATGAACATGATGAACAAAGTGTTTATGGAATTTCTAGACAAGTTTGTCGTTGTCTTCATTGACGACATACTAATCTACTCAAAGAGTGATGAAGAACATGAAACACACCTTCGTGCGATATTGGAGAAACTTCGAGAGCACAAACTGTATGCTAAGTTTAGCAAATGTGAATTTTGGCTCAGCGAAGTAGGATTTCTTGGACACATCGTAACCAAAGATGGAATTGCAGTGGACCCAACCAAAGTGACTGCAGTGACAGAATGGGAACCACCCAAAAATGTTGGAGAAATTCGTAGTTTCTTAGGACTAGCCGGATATTACCGGAGGTTCATTGAGAACTTCTCAAAAATAGCTAAATCAATGACTGAGTTATTGAAGAAGGAAAAGAAATTTGAGTGGACTGAATGTTGTGAAAACAGTTTCCAAGAATTGCAGAAAAGATTGGTGTCTGCACCTGTTCTGTGCTTACCTGATCTAGAAAAGGAGTTTCAAGTGTACTGTGACGCTTCACGTCAGGGTTTAGGTAGTGTGTTGATGCAAGGAGGCAAAGTAGCAGCGTATGCATCTAGACAACTCAAGAAACATGAAGTCAACTATCCCACACATGACCTTGAGTTAGCTTCAGTAGTTCATGCCTTGAAGATTTGGAGACATTATTTCATGGGAAAGCGATGTGAAGTTTTCACCGACCATAAAAGTTTGAAATACATCTTTACCCAGAAGGATCTAAATATGAGACAAAGAAGATAGCTAGAACTCATTAAGGATTACGATTTGAGTTTGCAATACCATTCTAGTAAAACAAATGTTGTGGCTGATGCCTTGAGTCGTAAAGCCTATGTGAATTGTCTATCGACATAAGTGTTACCAAAAGATCTGTGTAATGGTTTGAGAGACCTCAGTTTGGAAGTAGTACCGAAAGGATTTGTAGCCTCACTAGTAGTACAGCCAACGCTGATGGACAAAATACGAGAAGCTCAGAAAGGAGATAAAGAGTTAGAGAAGATTAGAGAAGACTTGAAGGAAGGCAAAGCTAAAGGCTTTAGTGAAGATGAACAAGGAACCACCTGGTTCGAGAAGCGCATTTGTGTGCCCAATGACTTTGATCTTAGAAAATTGATCTTTCAAGAAGCTCATGAGACACCGTATTCTATTCATCATAGTAATACCAAGATGTACATAGATGTGAAAGAAAGATTCTGGTGGAATAATATGAAGCGAGACATCGCTGAATATATAGCCAAGTGTGATGTGTGCAGTACAGTAAAGGCTGAGCATCAAAAACCAGTAGAACTACTGTAGCCACTGAGAGTGCCAAACTGGAAATGGGATCAAATTGGTATGGACTTCATCACTGGATTACCCCGAACAAAATCAGGGTATGATTCTATTTGGGTAGTAGTTGATCGTTTGACCAAGATAGCTCACTTTATACCAGTGAAGACCACCTACACTAGTGCCAAGTTGGCTGACACTTAAATGAAGAGGATTGTGTGTCTTCATGGTGTTCCAAACAGTATTGTGTCTGATAGAGGAACCCAACTTACCTCTCATTTCTGGAAGCAACTTCATGAGTCCTTGGGAACTAGGCTAGAATTCAGCACATCATTTCACCCGCAGACAGATGGTCAAACTGAGAGAGTGGACCAGATTTTGGAGGATATGCTAAGAGCATATGACCTAGACTATGGGTCTAGTTGGGATGACAACTTGCCTTACGCAGAGTTTTCCTACAACAACAACTATCACTCTAGTATCGAGATGGCACCATTCAAAGCCTTGTATGGTAAGAAGTGTACTACACCTTTACTATGGAGTGGTGTAGGAGAAAGAAGTTTCTTCGGACCTGACATCATTCAAGAAGCTGAAGAGAAGGTTAGATTAATCAAGGATAGGTTGAAGATAGCACAAGCTCGACAGAAGAGCTACGCTGATAATAAGCATAGGGACGTCACCTATGAAGTAGGAGATAGAGCCTATCTCAGAGTATCGCCCCTTCGTGGAGTCAAGAGATTTGGGATCAAAGGAAAGTTGACACCGCGATTCATAGGACCCTTCAAAGTCTTATCCCGCAAGGGAGAAGTAGCATATGAATTGGAACTACCTGAGATTCTTTCAGCTGTAGACAACGTGTTCCACGTTAGTCAGCTAAAGAAATGCCATCCAAAAATGTCAGAGACACCGTTGAGAGATATAGTGCCCCTAGAGGAAGTACAACTAGAAAGTGATCTAACCTACGAGGAGAAGCCTATCAAGATATTAGAGACAACAGAAAGAAATACACGTACCAAGACCATCAAGTTTTGCAAGGTGCAGTGGTGTCACCACACCGAAGAAGAAGCTACCTGGGAGCGTGAAGATAACCTTCGAGAAGATCATCCACACCTATTTGCTAGCCTTTCCGAAGCTCGAGGGCAAGCTTCATCTTAAGGGGGTTAGTCTGTAACATCCCAAGTTTTTAAATACAAAAATTCATCATGCATTCATGGCATATTGCATAACATTGACTCTTATAAAGTTTTGCATCATATTTCTTCAAATACTACTGTTTCATTTACCCTTTTTTATACCAAGTTTAGAAACAAAATGATATCACAAAGTGATTTATATTAATTCCTCCATTTGTTTATGGAAGCTATCTTATATTTTCTAGCAATTATCTTTATTTACAAAACTTCACTATTTGGGGTTTTACAATATACTTAAATGTTATTTTACCAAGAACATTATTGTTTTAGCATTATTCTTTAAACCTTGGATTCAATTGAAAACTAGAAAATAAATTATTTGCATAACCCTAATAGTTATGGGGGCAAATTCTATATTTTCATACAAATATTTGATCTCAAATTTCACCAAACAGTACTTTTTGGTTTGCCACAAAGTACCTTGACAGAATTACAAAAGTTTTCAAAATTTAAAAGTTAACCAAAACCAAACAGATTTGTTTTCAAACAAGTCAAACAAACAAAACAGAAATCAGAAAAATAGAAAAAGAAAGAAGAAGAAAAAAATAAAGAAAGGGCAACCTGGGCCGACCTGGGACGGAATCAGCCCACCAGCCGAACCAGCCTAGCCCCGCAGCCCCCTTTCTCTTTCTCTCTCTGACTGACATGGCCCACCTATCAGCCCTTTCTTCTCCAACCTTCCTCCTCTTTCCCTGGAAACCGCCGACGCACTCCCCCACTCGCCCCGCTCCTCCTGCACCGCAAACTCCCCTGCAATCTCTCCCCCTTAAAGCCCTCTCACCCCTCTCTCATCTCCCCTTGTTTTCCCCTCGCATCGACGCCGCCAGGCCGTCCAATTCCCTCGACGGCGACCGCACTGCTGCAGGTATACCTCGCCAAATTACGGTGCAGTGAAGCACCCCGCAGCCTCTCCCTTGCGCCATTTTCTTCCCCTCTCTCTGGCGCATATTCTGATCCACCGAACTTGTCCTATTTCGCAGCGGAGCAAGCTCTTCGTCGACACCCGACGCCGTCGCCTGCCTCTAGTCATCGTTCCCCGTCGCCACGGGAAGCCGATGTCGTCGCCAACCACATTTTCGGGATCGCCATCCTTCGCTGCACATCGTCCGTGTTTCCTTCACCATTGCCACCCACCGGAGCTTCGCCGTCGATGACTTCCAGTGCCGCAACGTCCCCGGTGAGCTTCTTCCCCACCTTCTCCTGACCGTCGGATTAATATCGCACGGCCCTGTTAGAATGAATTATACCGAAACGATATCAGCCAATAGGAGGTTGCCACGTAGCGAGCCAGTCAGCCCCCAGTCAACTGAGTCAAAATCGATTTGAATTTGAATTTCAAATCTTTGTTTCTGTCCTGAACTTGTAAATTGCATAGAAATTGTTCTGCTTGGCCAAAAATTACAGACTTGGTATCTCTGGAATCCTACAAATGTGTAGAATTGATCTATGCAGAGAAACCATAGTGGTACTGTACAAAGTTTTGGGATGAAAATAAAATAGCAAAAATGACTTATAAACACCATAAAATTCATAACTTTTGTTCTATGAATCCAATTGCTACAAATTTGTAGTCTATGGACTCCTCAGAACATGTAGAATACTCTAAAACCAAAAAAATTCAAACTTGAAATGTGCACACACTTGCAACTGTTAATTTTATGCAAATCACTATTTTGACCACCATTTGAATTCTAAAAACTATTTTGGAGTGAAACCACTTGCAGTAGCTTCATATTATTGTCCTCTATCTAGTGGGTTGATAACCTAATATTCTCAGAGCAATGCCAAACCAGAACCATTTTTGGGAAGTGTTAGCTCAATTTTCAAATAACTAAATTGACCTATTGCTTTGCAAATGAACTAAAAAGCTTTTTCAACACCACACTTGTTTTCTAAACATCATGGTTCACTAAATACAACATTTCCACACACTAACTTAGTGTGTGAAATTAAATTGACATTTGCATACATGCATACATGTCTATGGTTGCCATTTAGAAATAATGTGTTTATGCTTGTTTATATGTGTTTGAATAGATTGTGAAGAGGAGCTGAATAACTCTTGTGACTGCTGTGAGTGTGCTGGTTGCTACCAAGGCAAGTGACACACATACTCCCCTACCCATTTTACTATATGCATTAGTGTTTTATAGTAGTGTGCATGATAGGTTGGTTTCTCAAAGTGAAATGATGCAATGCTAGATCCTAGTAGTGTATAGCCACCCCTGAACCAACTCCTGGTAGGTTGTACCAATGTTGAAAAATGATGCCAATGCTTGTTTCTTAGGTTGATGAATAGTTTGAAATTAAATTCAACCCAATGAAACACCTGGGTGGAAATGGCATTGCTTGGTTTATGTTGAGTGGCTACTTGGGGCCACATGCCTGATGGATTTAACCATGGTATGTGGTATTTTCCTGAGGGTTAGTACACTTGTGGGATGCCACCCAGGAACAAAAGAGACTACCATGTCTTCCTTGCTTAGTGAGCTTCCAATGCAGCCTTATGACAATATGGGCTCTGTCTTGACTAACTAGGATGTGAGGGTTCAACTTGTGTGCAAGACATTGGCTGGTAGCAGAATTATAGGTGGGAACAGGTCTTGCCAGTATGGTTGCTCTCTCCTTCTAAAAAGTTTTGTCTCATTCTTCTCTCTGGGTAGAATGGGTCTTAAGGTGAAAGTGCACAACCCCTGCAGGATGTCAAACTAATCGATTAGCCGTGTCCCTGATTATGAACAATTTGAGTTCCTAGACATTGATGTACGGAAGAGTCTCCTCACCTTTTCAAAATGAATAAAACTTGTTTAGAAACAGTCTCAGGACCATGTGGTGGATTTAACCTCATGAGGTCATCTTGGTGGATTTAACCAGGTGACTTTGGTGCCATGGTGGATTTAACCATGTGCCCCTTCAAAGTCTTTCAAAGATTAAAAGTTTGTTTTGAAAATGATAGGATACATTTTGCTTTATGTAAATCAGTCGGAAGCTCCACCGGCCAAATATCATATACTCCCTCCGGTGCGTTTTAGATGACGCAAACGCTATTTTCTAAATACACGCCTCGATAATTCCCGACCAAATCCAGGGTCCCTTATCCCCTCCGCATCTTCTTCCCCGTCGCACCGCGCGACCGCGCCTGCCCTGCTCCGTCGTCGGGCCACCACGCCTCGCCCGTGCTCGCGCCGCGCTGCTACCCCGCGCAGCACTGCTACCCCGCGCTGCGCTTCTCCCGGAGACTCTCCCGGTCAATCCCCGCTCAGTTCCCCTGCCCCCTCCTCCCGGTCCATTCCCATCGATAAATACCGAGAATTTATCACGCGATTCCGACGGCTCATCGTCTCGGTGTACTCTGGCGGTACAACAACAACAATTTTAGGTGGCGCAGACTATGGCCATCACTTCGGAGTAGTGGCGCTCGATCTGGAGGAAATGGGGAATAAGGGAGGCGATGAGCTGCTGCTGCGGTGCGACTTGGTGGATGAAGCTTCCACCTTTTTCCTCCATGGAGGGCGGCGGCTCGGCCGTGGGTGGTGGTGAGGCCAATCGGTGACCTTCCGGCAATCTTCCTCTTTGTCGCGCATCTCCTGCAGGCTACTGCACACCATCTCCTGACATGGCCGCTAGGTTCGTGGTGGAATTTCTCATCGACCTGCTGCTGCTGGCGCCCGTTCCTCTACAAGAAGAAGGTGAGCTCTCTTATGTTGTAGCTGCCGCTTGTCGATTCGGCCGTGTGCGCGCGGCAACTGCTCTGTAGCTGCTCGTAGCACATGCGGTGCCTTTGCTTGGGGTAGTTGGATTGGTGCTGATTGGAAGGAGCAGCAGTGCGCGTGCGTTCGTGCTAGTTAGGTGGTGAACCGGTTACTGTATTACTGCAGTTTATGCTTTCTTTTAATGTGTTTATCTCATGCTAACCTAATTGAGAACTTAATGTTTTAAGAACCTAATTTGACTAGTGTATTGTACTGAGTTGTATGATTGCAAGAAAATCCTGTAAAAGTAAACAACTCAAGGCAACATAGCAAATGCTTTGTGATCATAATATCTGTTCTCTTTGCATTTCAATTAAGGCATTGTAAAAGTAAACAACTCAAGGCAACATAGCAAAGGCATTAAACCTTCATTCTCATTATATTCACCTCTAAGTCTTCTGTTAAAGGACTATAATTTCACCTACATAATGATAAGGCAAAATCTCAGACATGCATTTCTCCGAGTATCAATTAACTTCTATAGGCCCAATTTACAAGTAACTAGGGGTAACACTATGGTAAGTATAGTAACTAGGGAGGGGATTGTGCTTGCTTTCTCCAAGGACTTGAGGAGATCATATTTGCTTTATCCGAGCATTTGAGGACGGGGCCGTATAGTAACTAGGGAGGGGATCTTGTTTTCTTTCTCCGGGGAGTTGAGGAGGGGACCTTGCTTGTTTCTCCTAGGACTTGAGGAGGAGACCGTGCTTGCTTTCTCCAAGGACTTGTTGAGGAGGGGACCTTGCTTGTTTCTCTGAGGACTTGAGGAAGGGACCGTGCTTGCTTTCTCCGGGGACTTGAGGAGGGGACCTTGCTTGTTTCTCCTAGGACTTGAGGAGGAGACCGTGCTTGCTTTCTCCAAGGACTTGTCGAGGAGGGAACCTTGCTTGTTTCTCTGAGGACTTGAGGAAGGGACCGTGCTTGCTTTCTTGGGGGGACTTGAGGAGGGGATCTTGCTTTCTTTCTCTGGGGAGTTGAGGAGGAGACCTAGCTTGTTTCTCCGAGTACTTGAGGTAGGGACCGTGCTTGCTTCTCCGAGGACTTGAGGAAGGGATCTTGTTTTCTTTTTCCAAGGACTTGAGGAGGGGACCTTGCTTGTTTCTCTGAGGACTTGAGGAAGGGACCGTGCTTGCTTTCTCGGGGGACTTGTTGAGGAGGGGACCTTGCTTGTTTCTCCAAGGGCTTGAGGAAGGGACCGTGCTTGTTTCTCCGAGGACTTGAGGAAGGGATCTTGCTTTTTTTCTCCGGGGACTTGAGGAAGGGGCTTTTCTTGCTTGTTTCTCCGCTGACTTGAGTTGCTTCTTCACCATATCAGACTTCTCTATCTCCGCCTCTCCTTCTGCTATAAGAGCTAAGGTATCTGCAATAAGCTCCGATGTGATTGACAGATTGCTCGGAAGCTCTCCTTTTGCCTGGAGTTGTTCCTTTCCAATGTGTGGGATCTTATAGCCTATCCCTCCTCCTTCCTTCATTACCTCGATCATGCATGACTGTAATGTCAGGAAGCTTCGGGCTAGCTTGTCGACCTCATAGTTGTTATACTCTTGCTCGACATTTTCAATTAGTAGTTCATGAAAATGCATAAGTACCTGCTTCATTATTGCCTTCTTCTTCATAAGGATGCACATTCAAATCTAGAGGAGGCGCATTCAAATTTAGTGGAGGTGCATTCCGAGGGAATTCAACCTTATGCGTATTATGTAGGTCACTACACATTCCTGTAAAAGAGCGACGAGATGGTGTCATGAAAACAAGAATGCACCGGCTAAATCCATGAGAAAAAACAAATCATGAACTAGATTACCTTGTACCATCGGTGTAGAGAAAATGTTGTCCTTTCGGTGCATCCTGTTATACCGCCACACATGCAGTGCGATCCCGGGCAAACTCTTTCTCTTGCGAAGCATCTTGCATAGTTTTTTCTTGTTATTAATTTGTTCATCCATCTGTGCATTTAGTAACACTACGACCTCATCGATTTTGGGGCATTTCTTTTTCTCTTGTACTTCCATCATTTTCTATGATTCTATGAGCCAAGCATAACTTTATCAGTATATCAAAATGAGAAGTATAGGAAAAATGAGAAGTATAACTAGTGCAGCTAAGATACTGATTGGAACCATCATGGTCTTGAGCGGTGGTTTTATTCTGAAATTACATACTCCAGCTTGCTCTAGCTTATTTTTTTTTCTGAAATGATATGAAAACAGTAGGACAATATTACTGTAAAATCAATTCTTGATTTTTGTATTAGTGTTTGTGTAGTGATGTCAACATAATATCTGCTTGTTATTATCTGAAGGATTTTGTCTCAGTTCACTGCCTATGGTAAAATGGTCTATTAGTCTGAGCATTACTAAAATACATCTGCTGAATAAAACTAGAGAGAATGTTCCTGATAAGAAAGTGTCATCCAGAGAAGAAAGTATCATCCTCATGTTCTTGCATAGAAGGCATGTTGATATTTTTCTGAAAAAAAACTAGAGAGAATGTTTTATATGACTTGGTACAAAAGGTTACTGCTAAAGGTTGCTTGTATAGAAGGCATGTTCCAGTATTTTTCTTGTATTTGAGAAACTAGATGGGAAGTCCGGATGGTCGTTTCTTGGTATGGTCCACACGTTTGAAGGTTGCTGCTAAATGTCTAGCTTTCCTAAACTGAATGCTTGCATCTATTCTTTCATGCAGAGCTAACTGAATGCTGATACAAGCATGTTGCTTCTATGCAGGAATCCCTTCCTATCTTTTTTGTAAAGGCAGTAACAATGTTGTTAATTCCATGTCTATCAGTAATTTGCATGCTACTCATACTAGTATGCCAACCTGCTACCGTCCCATTGTTGCACTCCTTTACCTGTAACCTGAACACTAGCAGATGCTATCAGTGCTTAGAATATACTGCATTTGCTTTGCTTCAGTGCTTAGATTCGGTTGATTTTACATGCTGCATGCTGCATACATAGTACGGTCATGGACAAATGTGTAACAGCTGATGTAGGAGTCTAGGAGATGCATGCCTTCATCTTCCCTGTACCTTATAATGAATGAATGATCCTATCTGAGTTTTCTGAACAATTTCTAACTTCATTTTCAGAGTAATTGCAAACTGAATTTTCAGAGCAATTTCTAACAGAGCAATTGCAAACTGAATTTTCAGAGAAATTGCAAACAAAATTTCTCTGTACCTTATTGTTTTCAGAGAAGAACTCAAGAACTGAGTGTTGGCTACAATTGGGTGGGGCGCTGCCGATTTTTGGTCACCGGAATTGTGTGTGGAATTGGCAGCACGGACTTGGCCGTGGAGGAGCTCGAGCTTGAAGCCGGCGGCGCGAGGGTGAGGACAGGGCCGGCAGGAGCTCGAGCGCGAGGACGGGGCCGGCAGGAGCTCGAGTGCGAGGCCGGGAGGCCGGCAGGAACTCGAGTGCGAGGCCGATGGCGCAAGGGCTGCGAGGTCGGTGGTGGAGGGCGCAAGCTCGAGGGCGGGAGGCTGGAAGGAGCTCGAGGGAGGGAGGCTGGCAAGGCGAGATCGACGGCGGGAGACCTTCGGGAGCTCAAGGGGAAGGCCGGCGGGAGGTCTGCTTGCTTGTCTCCGATGCGAGCGGGAGGCCGACGGTAGCTCAAGAGGGAGGCCGGAGGGAGGGCAGCGGCGTGAGGGACTGCGGCGGGCGGCCGGGGAGGGCCGGCGGGAGCTCGAGCTCGAGCACGGCCGGCCTCCCTCTCGATGGAGAAGAGTTGAATTTTAATTTCAGATTCAGGGACCTCAAATGTGAAGAATCAAAATGTTGAGGGGGTTTTCGCAAAAATGCATTTGTTCTGACAGCACGTCATCTAATTCGCGCCGGAGGGAGTAGATAGTTTTTTCACATAAGCCACTAAATATGTGTCATTTGCCCGTACATCATCGTGTCATTTTTCTTCCCAAATCCGCCAATCTCTCCACCGCCGCCGCCGCCATCCTGGTCTTCTTCCCCAATCCCCCAATCTCTCCACCACCGCCGCCATCTTGCTCTCCAACCATGGCCTCTGATCTTCCCTGCTTCACCTCCCACGCGCTGTCCGCCGCCTCCCCACCTCCTGTGCTTCGATGGCGGACCCTGCGCCCTCCCAACTTCCTGCGTGCCGGCTGCTTCCCTTCCCCAACCTCCTGCACGCTGACGGCCCCTTTGGCCTCCCAACCTCCTCCGGCTCCGGACGTGGCCATTCGAGCACGAGTTCGCCGTGTTGTGGGGCAAGCACGTAGGCGCCACGACGCTGTAATTACCGGGTTGCTCGCGCTCGCGCTCGGGACATTCACCGTCGTGCTCCCTGCAGATGACAAGGAGGAGTCTGACATACAGACTGCCGTTCCCCAATGAAGTTCTCTCATTTCCATTATAGAGCGAGCGAGAGTGACGGGAAGAGTCTAGAAGGGAACGAGGAAGAGCGAGCGAAGCCTGTGTCAAGGACCCCTAGGACGATGGCGATGGCGGCGGCGGTGAGGGGGCGGCATCAAGGACCCAGGCGACGGTGGTGGCGACAAGGCTCGTGAAGGCTTCGTTCCTCCGACGGCAGGCTGTTCGGCGAAGAGGAGAAGGCCGCCGAGAAGGTAGCGCCTCCGCCTTCCTCCTTCCCCCGCTCCATGAATATTCTTCCAAATTCCTTGTGCGTCCTGGCTGTATGATCCGGTTAGGTTTCCTCGCGTGATTTCTGTTATTATTATTTTCCTGTGCAAATACCTGATGGCAACCTAGCAAGGGCTAATTGAATCTGGTAGCATATACGCGTGACTTCTTAGAAATTGGTCATTTCCGTTAGAAGCAAGTGCACGATTAATTTCTGAGTAACAACATTAGAGGAAAACAGCCTTATCTCCTGGTTGCTTCATCTTAAATTTCCGACTTTTAATCATCCCCTTAGTAGATTCCAATGCATAAAATGTTTAACCTGGTTGTTTTATCTTAACCATGTCCATGACGTGTTAATTTGGTCTCTCTTGTGTTGGAAACAAGAGCAATATTACCTGCACAAAGTAGCATTTTTTTTGAAGCAGCCTTATTTCCTGGTTGATCATCTTAAAATTGTGACTTTTACTCAATCCATTAGCAAATCTCAACACATAAGATGTTTAATTTTCTGCTGTGATGTTTTGGTGCCCCTGCCCCTGGAATGCAGGTACGCTGCTCCTGGACTCTCCAAAGAGCAGGCTCTGGACTCCCCTGGAGCCTGTTTGTTCTCCTTTCTATATGGTACACAACGTTGGTTTCTATCAAGATTGCATCTTCGATCTGTCTGCTCCATCTGATCCATTATTTTTGTTGCGCTTCATGTTTCACAGGATATTTTTAGTTGATTTGAGTTGACAGAATACGAGCCTGAGAGCTGATGGATCCACCTCCTCGCGTCGATGCGGACGCTCGCCCTGGCTCCCAACCTCGTGCCGTCAAGCGTGTTGGCCGCCGTTGGGGCGAGCGCGTGGGCTCCATGGTTGTAGTTCCTCACCGAGTAGCCTGCGCTCGCACTCGGGATACTCACTGTCTTGCTCCCCGCAAAAGGATGAGGTGGAGTCCGTTCTCCGGACTGCTGTCGCCCTTGGGCTGGACGGTGGGCACGCCTCTCCTTGACTCCCAAACGAGCAGGCCCTGGAATCCCCTCGAGCAACCGTTGGATCTCCGTTCCACATGATACACAACGTTGGTTTGTGCCAAGACTTCATCTTCAATCTGTCATTTCCATTTATTATTTTTTCATCGGTGAGAAGGATGTATGAGTTTCAGTTCTGGCTAATGACTTTCAGGTGGATGATGGCCTACTTTTTGGACAGACTATCTCTTATGAATTACCTCATGTATACTACACTGCATCCATTGAAAGGAATCTCTTATAAAAATGATTGATAGCACAACATCACAGATATATTTCCATGAATTTCTTGATGCAAAAGCCGAGTCATTTAATGTTTTTAGACAAAGACATGAAGCTGATGGCATGGAGGTACAGTTGATTAGTCAAAACAGTAAACAAACCTGAAGTATGCTTCTGATCAGCCAAAATGAGTGGGGAAATGATTCTTTCTAATAATCTAATTTCTTTTGTTTTCTAGGTAGACGGCAGAGGTCGGGCGCCGTCGCCCGAGTTTTTCGGTTTTCTCAGTCTTCATGGTGAGGCTGTTGCCGTTGTCGGTGACAAGGACATGGTCAAGGACGTCCGTTTGAAGCAGGCCATCCATGCTAACAGTCAGCGAGTCTCCGAATTGGTGGTATTTGCAAGCTTCTATATTCCCTATTTTTTTGTTCGGCGAGTCTTCTAATAAGTGTTCTCAGATATTACTTTTGACAATGCTTATCTTTTCCTCCCTTGATCCGCTTAGGTTTTCCTTGGTGAGGCCAGTTAGAGAAAGCCAGACGATTGTTGCAACCATCGCCGCTGAATCCCATCATCTATCAGGTGAGCCCATCTCCTCTGTGCCCAGCATCACTCTATGTCCAGCGTCAGCTCTCCTACCTTAGTCTGGTAATTCTTTGTGGGGAATTGAGCTGACAGAACCTAGGTAGTAAGGACTAAACGTTGCATACTATTGTTGTTTAATACCCTTATATGCATAGCTTTTCTTCTTCAATGAATATGAGCATGTTTGGATTTACAGGCTTGGAAGACGTGTGTTGTTAGCTACTGTAGGCATGAGCTTTTATTTTACCTTAGATTTTTTTAGGCTCAACGTGCTTGCTGTTCTAGGTTTCAAAGTGGTTGCCCTGATGGCCATCAGATAGATGCAGAACTTCTTAACAATATTGTTTTACTCTAAAATGGATGCAGCCTTTTGAACTCAAATTATATGGTTTCAACTCATTCATTTTCTTCTTTGATTGATAGACTTAGTTTCAACTTTGGCCAGTTTTGGGGTTAACAAAATCGCATGCAATGCCCATGTCGGTAAATGGTAGTTCAACAATTAGTTGACATTTCATACTTATTTGGCCCTATAATATCTTCTTTTCCATTTGTTGTTTCAGTTTGTAGGTAGACTGGTTTACATTTCTTGCTTTTGAGATCTGTACAACCAGTTTTAAAATTTTGTAGGTAGACTCGCTTGCTTATCTTGCTTCTATAGTCTGTGCAATCATGTGATCCAATGCTTCTATAACAGGGCTGCTCCGATAATGTAATAGTAATGCCCTTTATGCAACAGTTTAATTGTCTCTGTAGATCCTGCCAAATAACATTTTCTCCAAGAAAAGTGTAGAAAAACAGTATTCTTAGCCACATACAGGAATCATTTTCTGAAATTGAACGTGTCAAAATGCTACTTTCATGTAGAGTTGTTAACTGAACCATGTATTTTCTACGTCTTCTTCTCAGATTTCTTTTCAGTACTAGAAGTGCACATCCGCGTAAGTTCAGGGTTTCAGAGTTGCTCCATGGTTTTGTTCCATTTATTGCCTACTGTTACATTTCCTACAAGCTTGTTCTGTTTAAGTCTATTTTGTTGTTCAAGGGGCATTCAATTCTGAGTGAGTCATTGGATAATAATTGCATAGCTTTTTTTCAACATTATAATGCTCCATGAGAATCCTGGAATGTAATAGAGATGGTGAAGATCATGTCACTCCAGGCATTGATATCATAAAAGTTGTCGGAGTATTTTCTATGACATGGTGCTGCCAATATCAATTTTAGGATGGGCTACAGATTTAGCATATGCATTTGATTTGCTCTCATCCTTTGTGCAGCTGATCGAGCCGCCTACACGCACGGGGCAGTGAGAGTTGATGGATCCATCAGTTAGAAGTTGCTTTATTGATTTGTTTCCTGTCAAGTGAATTACTGTTGTATTTTTCATAATTCTATCTAGAGAGATTTATCAATATTGTGAGACTTTGAAGCTATTTTTCTTTGGCCAATACAGCGTTATGTAATTAAAGTGCATGCTGATTAATCCTCTCATAATTTCCTTGTGAAATATCTATAACAACACCGGAATAAGAGCCAATAGATAAGTTAATATCTCATTAAACTGCCCAATGTTCTGTAAACATCATTTATGCCTGATCATGATCCGTTTGGATTAAATTTGCATGACGTTGGTCAGAGCTCGCCTATAAACAACTTGCATACTACTATTTCATCTGGGTTGTCTACTCTGCCTCCTGCTATGTGGTTTGCTTTTGAGATTTCAAAACATGCTATTGTGTTTTTGCACTTTCTGTTCTGATGGCATGGTGGTGGTGTAGGAGAAATGGTAGGAGGTAAAAGGAGTTGGCGCTGCTACAACGGATGATGCTAATTCCCCTGTAGGGAATCGCCCGGGCAAGAGGTAGTTGACATGATGTGTTTGACACTGTCTTTGTACCTTGATGGCGACATTTTTCTTTTTTTTTGTACTCACAAGCAATTTTGCAGTGATCCTTGTGGATCGCCTTATCTTCACCTTCTTAACAGCTTTTCAGTGGCAAGCTAGATAGATAGTCTGGCATACCTACCATAAATAGAAAATATTTAACATGTCTCCATCGATTTAGCTAAGAGTAAAATACATGAAATGTACTTGAACTTGTCAACGTGGATCAGAATTGTCACTGTACTTCGAAAATACGACCCGCAGGTCACTGAAGACACGCTGCAAGTTTTCTATGGTCACTGCCTTCGTAGGAGCGAGTGTACGCGGTGACGTGGCAATGTGGAGCCCACCTGGCAGAAAGCGGGAAGTCACTGAACTTTCGGTTTGATTCAGATCGGTCACCGTCTTGGCTGGTCCTTCAGTTTTAGCAGGGGCTTATTTGCAAAATCGTCATTGCCTCCTCTGTCCACGACCAAATCCCTAGCCTCCCTCCCGCCGCCGACGCCGCCGTTCGCCGGATGCCGAGGCTTGAGTACGCCGGCGGCATTGTGCGTGGCTTTCCGAGGTCTATGGCGAGCGCGAGTTCTGCAAGCAGCGCGGGCCGCCGCCGTGGGCCATTCATCCCTACAATCCCGTGCCCCGACTGCTGTAAGGTGTCGACGCGCGGCGTCTTCGGCACGGCGACACACGAAGGATGGGTGTACTACAAATGCAGAAATCATGGGGTATGTGAACTTTTTTCATTTTTGTGCTGTCTGATTCTCGATTGAGTTCGAAATATGACCTGCATTTTGTCTGCTGTGTGCTGTCTGTTTCTGTCGGATTGAGTTCGAAATATAACCTGCATTTTGTCTTGCTTCTTGATTGCAATGTTTAGCATGGATGCAATTTCTGGCACTGGGAACTGGAGTACGTGGAGTATCTTGTTGATCGTGATATCCTTCATGGTGATGATGCTGTACAAGCAATTAGCTGGGTGGAAGAAAGGAGGGAACAACACCTGCTAAGGAAAGCAGAGAAGGCTGCAATTGGGCAAGATGATGCACCAAAAGGAAGAGGCAAGGAGGAGAAGGAGGTGGAGCAGAAGCTGCTAGCAAGCATGGAATCACTCGTGCATGCTGTCAAGGTGGAGCTCCTGCTGTCTGTCAGTGTTGGCATGCTGCTTGTTCTATGTGTGTTGCTGTTAGTGAAGATCAGCAATAGCACCTAGTGTGATCTTTGTATGCAAGGCAATGTTGTTTTATAGCAAGCAGTAACTAGTAAGAATTTATCTATGTAATGTAGCTTCTCTGCTTGGTTCTTTGTGATGAACCTGTGCTCTCTTGTAATATTCTGTGGTATGACTGAAATATAAAATGTTGCACTTGGAAGTATGTTGTTTTGGCCTTTTAGAGCAGTTTGCTTTATTCCATTTCAGAACATGACGACAGAGATGCTTGAAATGATAGATGCATCTATCTGCA
This sequence comes from Dactylis glomerata, assembly GCA_007115705.1. Lineage (NCBI taxonomy): Eukaryota > Viridiplantae > Streptophyta > Magnoliopsida > Poales > Poaceae > Dactylis > Dactylis glomerata. The sequence continues at coordinate 13,488,169 of QXEO01000531.1, forward strand.
TTTTACATAAAAAGCAAAAATATGAATGACCTTGCACTACTACTTTTGATGCATTGTCTGTTCCTACAACAGTGAGCTTGTGATCTTAGATGGCAGTTTGCTTGACAATGCCTGTATAAATAGGGCTGTCATTTGCCTCTAACAGCAACACCCTAGCTAGCATTTTCTGGCGTCCATGGAGAGAATAGGGTGGGGAAAGAAGAATGGGAGGACTGGTGGAGGCAAGTCAAGCATCCTCAGATGGGGTAGCAGGAGGAGTAGGAGCTGTGGAGGTAGTTGTCCTGCTAGAGTCAATATTGTGCAGGAGATGAAGCAAGAAGTATTTGTTTACCATAGGAGGAGTTTGTCTGAGAGGGAGCTAGCAGTGGAGAGAAGGAGAGAGCTGAGAGAACAAAATGCTCTTGAAGCCCTAGGTGGTCTAGGTGAGAGTGAAGCTATGGGATCCATGATACTATGCAAGCTCAGGAAGAAAGTGAGGAAGTGGTTCCCTAACTTGCTCAAAAACTAGTTGGTCGAGGTGAAGGTGAATGTGTGTGTGCTGGTATTGAAATGCAGCTGTGTTTGTTCTTGTTTTAATTTAGTTGTGTTGCTCTGTGTTTCAGCAATAAAACCTCACTTCAGTGAGCTGTGTAGCAGTTAGATGAAGCATGTAATTGTAATTTGTGTGTGTTCATGTGAGTGTACAATGTACTGTGAGTGTAGCATGCAATTGTAATCTGTCTTGTGCACTGAATAAAATCATTTGTGAAGCACATAAGGAGAAGGAAATGACAATTAAGACATATCATGACACACGGAGAAGAAAAATACCAGTTTAAACACTTCAGTCACTTAGTCACAGATCACTTAGTCACACATAAGGTGAAGCACATAAGGAGAAGGAAATGACAGTCACTTAGTCACAGATCACACATGTCTTAAATTTAAAAACAGTATGAAATCATCTAAAATTTAATTTGAAATCAACATCACACATCTCTAGGATTCCTTAATTCATCCATCATGTTGACTTTCTTTGTTAATGGCATTGGACTGACGAAATCATCTTCATCATTAGCTTCCCCTTCATGATCTTTTAGCAGCCTGCAGAGTTTCCATGAGTTGAGCCCTGTCCCTTGCTTCCTGCTGAATTCTTGCCCTGTTTGCAGCATTCTTTGCACCTCTCTCCATATCTCTCTTTTGTTTCTCTGCTTGCTTCTTCAGTGCTGCTTCTTGCTTCTTCTTCTCTGCAACCTCCTTCCTGACCTCCAAAATTATCCTTCTGCTCTCAGCTTTGGCCTTCTTGTTGAGTTCTGCCTCTTGCCTTTCTTCTCCTTTGCTTCTGCAACTTGGAGTGCCCTTGCAGCTACTTGCTCAGCCTTTCTCTTCTCTTGTTCAGCTCTCTTTACTGTTGCCTCCTCTGCCTTCTTGATCCTTGCAGTGTACTGAGCTTCAAGTATAGCAATCTTTCTTTCTTCCATTGCTCTATTCTTCTCAGCTTGCAGTGCTAGCAATCTACTAGCTAACTCTCCCTGTCTAATAGCGCTTGAAGAAGCTTGTCCTGAAGAACCAGTGCCATTGACCAGATCATCTCTTGCAGCAGAGATGAAGGTGGACTCAGGAATGGCCATTTGCTCCATATTTCTCACAAATGGTCTCTGCATTGTTTAACAGTACAAAATTACACATTGCTAGATAATGTGAGTAATAAAAAAAGTACAAAATTACACATTGCTCCATATTACCTGCTGAGCCATAGTATCAACAAGAGTCTCCTGGTATGTCCTCCTCTCCATGTTAGTTGATTGTTGAGATGTTACTGGTGGCATAACTGGCTGTTGAGTTGAAGGTTCAGTTGGAGGAACATTAGCTTCTTCTGGAGCAGGAGGTGTCAGCCCATGTTTGAACTAGTATCAGCCACTCCTGTTATGGTCAGGTAACCCACAATAACTACAGTGCATGATTACTCCTCTCCTGCACATTTTCTTACCACCACCCCTGTTATCCACTTCACTTGGGGCCTTTCTCCTGTTTTTAGTAGGTCTTCCCACATGCTTTTTGTATAATGGAGGAAGAATTACTGGTCCATTCATGCATTCCCACTGTGACTTGTCCTGGCAAGGGAACACAATATTGCCATAAGCCCTGTTGTGCATCTCAACTGAGTAGCATCTATCAACTAGTGACAGTGGGTCAGTTCTTTCATCCCTGATAGAAGAGAGGACATGTGGACATGGGATTCCATATTTTTGCCACCTGTTGCAGCTGCATGTCTTTGATTTGAGATCCACAATGTAGTCAGTAGGAGTTGCATTGTACATTTCTGCAACAGCAAACACTCCATCACCAGCTCCATCAACATAGCAGTTCTTTGCCAACTCTATGTTTTTATCAACTCTCTTCTTGATCTTAGGGCATATAGCACCATTCCATTTCATCTGCTCTTTTTGCTTGTTGTAATTCCTTGTCATGATTTGAGATTTGATCCTCTCTAACATTGACAACACTGGAAGCACTCTAGCTTCAAGAATGTATCTGTCATAAAATACAGAGGAATTAAGAACAATATAATTTTATCAAGCATTATAGGAATGAAACATATGGTTCATGACAGATAACTTACTTATTGAAAACCTCACACTTGTTGTTCAGAAGAATATCACACTTTGGTAGATCACTCTGAAAAGCCCTCACCCATGCCCTAGGATCCAATTCAGCTAACCATTCCCATGCTTCATGATGTAACACCTTCATAGCTTCCATGTTTGCCTCAAATCTCTGAACAGTGGTGCTTCTTGCTATTTTCTAGAGCTGGTTCCTAAGCACATCTCCTCTAAATTGTTGTTGGAAATTTTGCCACATATGCCTTACACAGAACCTATGTTCTGAATCAGGAAAGACAGCCCTCACTGCATTGATTAAGCCCTTTTGTTTGTCAGACATTATAGTCCATGGTTGAGTATTGACAATGCCTAGATCAGTTTTCAGAGTCTCTAGAAACCAAGTCCAATTTTCTCTATCTTCAACTTCTATTGCAGCTACTGCTATTGGGAAAATGCAGTCATTTGGATCCATTCCCACTGCTGCTAGCAGCTGGCCTCTGTATCTGGTCTTGATGAAGCATCCATCCACAAATATCACAGGCCTACATCCCTGAAGGAATCCTCTCTTGCTTGCTTCCAAGCACATGTAGCATCTCTTGAATCTTGCATTTTCATCAAGTGAGAGGAAAAATGAACTTCCAGGGTTACTCCTCCTTAATTCATTTGCATAATCCCACAACATCTTGTAATGAGCTTCCTCATCACCATATATTACTTTCATTGCTAGACTTCTTGCTCTATGCAACTTTGATCTTCTAGCTGTCATGTTCCAGTCCTTCTGAATTATTCTAGAAAAGTTTTTCATGTTCATGTCTTGATCAGCTCTGAAGCTCTCCAAGTATCTCTCTGCTAGAAAGTTGGAGGTGAATGAATGCACCTTGAAAGTTTTGCTGCAAGTGTCACTGTGCTCTCCACTGAATGTTTTAATCATGAAAGACTTCCTAATGCTGGAGTAAGAGGCCCACAAGTTCCATTTGCAACCAGAGGAGCACCTTGCATTGATCCTCTTCTTATCATTAACTGGCATCTTGATATCTTGCCTGTTGACACAACTATAAGCCTGTATAGCTTTCCTCAGCTGCTCAACAGATTCAAAGCACAGACCAACATGGAATTTTGGATCAAGCATGTCTTCTGGTCTGAAAGTTTTGAATCTTGGTGGCATTCCCTCTAAATCAGTTACTGGACCCCAGAAGTAATCTTGTTCTACATCTTCTTCCTTGCAAGTTCTCTCTGCCTCTTTTAGCATCTTGGCCTTAGCCTTCTCCTTGCCTTGCCCTTTTGGAATCTTCACTTCTTCATCTTCAGAATTGTCAACATTATCCTCAAACAAATCATCATCACCATCACTGACATCTAAATCTGAATCAACAATGTCTTTAGGATCAAAGTCTGAATCTTCCTCATCCTCATCTTCATTGCCAACCCTCTCTGGCACACTGCTCATTTCCAGAGTATCTGTTACTTGTACATGAAGCCCAGTTCCTATTGAAGCATGACTTGCAGTGGCAGCACCAAAGAGTACAACATCATCTGAGCTTCTTGACCTCACAGTGGGATCATGATCAAGATAAACACTAAGAAAGTGATGTCCTTTCTCCAGATAAGCCAACATTGCCTGACAATCCTCCTCATCTTTGATTTCCCTAAGTCCTTTTCTGCAAACTGACATTTGTGGCACATGGAAATGCACAACAATCCTCCCACACATCTCATAGCCCATATCTTCAATCAGATTCTCTAACATTAGAGCAGACCATGTCACACTATCCACCTGATCATACCAAATTACATGCCCACTGACATAACTCATTTTATTCCCAGATTCCACAAAGTAACCCCCATGGTTGATTTTAAGAGTGAAATAACTGCTACGTTGTCCTGTAAACAAGAGTACATGCATAAATTCGTCGCCTTTAATCAGAAAGTTGGTGCAAATCTCTGTAAACTAAACCCTAAACCACTGTCGAACCAAGAAAATCTTCAGGTGTTGCACCAACATTCAGACTTTGCACCAACAAAGAGAATCATGCGCTAGCACGGGTTCACCAATGATGCAAACCCTAAACTACCAAAAAGCGAATGATTTTGGCGCAAAAAGGAAAGGAATTGGCGGCCCTTACCATACACGGGCGCCGGAGCTCCTTCCGGCCGCCGGCGCGGCGACATGGCCGCGACCACTTGAGGAGAAGGCGGCGTCGATGATGAAAACCACCACAGCCTCTCTGCAGTCGTCGACGATGACAACCACCGCCGCTGCAGCCTTCCCTCCAATTCTCCCGCCTGATCGACGAGGAGAGCGTGGCGCTGATGGCGGAAGAAATAGCGGGTGGATTCAGGCGGAGGGGCATGCTGCAGATTCAGAACTACCTCGGAGGGGCCTAATCACAAAATTGCACCGGTGGTGACGAGGGTTAACTCGACAAATGTCCTAGATGAAGGACTTAGGATCGGGGAAATAGGGCGTCGGATAAACTCGAAGGTAAAGTTAGTCGAAATAGGTGTATATCGAAAGTAAACTTGGATGTTGAACCTGGCTTGCTTTCACTCTGGCCTACACCGTCCCCTCCTGGCCCCTATATATAGGTGGCCAGGTCTCAAGGATCGGGTAGGGTCCGATACAGATTACAATATCGACATATGGTAAGAACTCGTATCTCGACTATTATTACAATTGGGCCTAGCTTAACGGGCCTCAGGGGTACTTCAACTAGCGGGCTCTATTAGCTATACCCTTGTCAGTAGCCCCTGAGATTCTACCAGAATTGTAGATTCGGGTTGAATCTCCAATCTTTAAATCTTCGACTTTGATCAATTCTTCGACTTCTTCATATCTTCAAATCTTCGACTTGGTCTTTCGACTTATTTTCATGATAATATTTTGCAAGGGGTTTTGATGAACAAGCCTGACAACTCTGACGGATCAAGAGGTCAGTTAACTGCCGGAACAAATACTTGTCACCTACTTCAAATTCAATCCCCTTGGACTTGAATTCGGGATACCGGTCAAACCCATTCTTTTGCCGCATTTAAGACTTACAAAGAATGACTCCCAGTAGTTCTCAGTGTACCCAGTGCGTCCACCAGGATTTTCTTTGCGTCATAGACACGGATACATACCAGCAGAGGGCATCCATGTGCGTATACCAGGCCACACAAGATGGATCCCGGGGTCTTACCTTCGTGATAAATCATGGCATTTGAGTTTCATTGCGATAACTTAACTCGAGAATCACATGTCGCAGTCAAATTTGACTGATGCAATATTCAAAATCTTTTGAATTTACATTAACTTCTCATGAGTAGCTCCCGATGGGAGTAATCGCCCTATATTTCATCGACTATGTAGTCGAAATGATGGCGACTCATACCGTATCGTAACTTCTTCATCTTCATTGCTGCTTCTCTATTTTCTATCGGGTGCGCGCTCAGCGCTCCCGATGGGAGTAGCCCCCGAGGCTATAGCCGAGAAATTTTTCCCGGGTATAGGCTCAAACGATATGAATTCTTCTTAGTACACTCATTATCTTTTCTTTTTCCCTTGAAATCATAAGCCCCCGAGTCCAAGGCGAGGTTTCTCGTACTCTCTTTGATATTCTTTTTTATTATCATCTGCTATGTGCAGAATTTAACTCCTTTGTAAATATTTTATGGGCCTTGTTTTCGCGGAGGCCCGTAACTATGTGCGTGCTTATAAATAAAGCACCCTTTGGCGAGGGTAAAAACCCTAAACAGATTTCCTCCTCCGCTGCATCATCTTCTTCTTCATCTAGGGTTTCTTTTCTGCCAACTTGTCTCCATGGCTGATGCAAATGGATCCCGTCTGAACCTTGGCTCCCCGACGGCGCCGCGGGGTCGCGGCCGCCCTCATGGCAGCAAGAATAAGACAGCACCCGCTGCTGTAGGATCTTCGTCGTTCGCTCCAATGAAGCGGTGTCCCGGCCGTCCGGCCGGGAGTAAGAATAAACCAAAGGTGCCTCGGGCTATCCCAGGCCCAAGCGCACCTCCTGGTAACACTTCTCCTCCTCAGCCAAGGATATACTCATTTTTCTGTATCGCCGGTGCGCAGTGCCGTGAAATTCAATGGCTGCCGCTAAAGTTCACCCAATTCATGGATGGGCGCAAGTTGCGTGAAGCAATTATGCGTGAACATTCTGGGGGAGGAACTCCCTACGAGGTGGAGGTTTGGTATAACGGCGCTGGCGAATAGTACTTCAAGGGCGGCTGGTCATAGTTTGTGGATGATCATGACATCCAGCGAGGTTTCTTCATGACCTTCGACTTTCATGTTGGCACGTCCAAGTTTGACGTGAAGATATACGATGTTACTCAATGCCAGAAGGAGTACGAGGATGAAGTACACTTCCACTAGAATCTTCTTTATGTAATCTCCTTTTCGAGTTGCCTCGTTGCCGTGCTATCTGTAATAAATAATCGTATTTGGTTTTGATGCTTTTAATAGACCATGGGATCAAATCGTTGTTCCGAGGCATGCTTTATATATTATCGGGTTCTTTTGAGCCAATTATATTGCTTGAAGAATATCGGGTTGTTGCACAACCTAGTATTATATCTTTAAAGATCTCCATATTATGATAGACTTCCTTTCGTACGACTCGAGGGTTGAAGCCCCCGGGTGGAAAAGTAAAATATTTGTACAATTTGTCACGTTAACCCAAGGAACCCGACCTATGGCCTCATGTTCTGGGTTCAGAGGGTCGACTCAAAGTTACTGATGTCGCTAGACTTCTTCTATGCGTAAAATCGTCGTAGCTGCTCCGCGTTCCATGGGTTGCTTTCGTCTTTTCCTGTTTTCTTGTCTTGTAGTCGATAAGCTCCTCCTGGTATTACTTCTGTGACGATGTAAGGTCCCACCCAAGGGGACTCTAACTTGCCGTGACTGTCCTGCTTGAGTCGTAAGACTAAATCTCCCACCACAAAGGATTGCGGACGAACTCGACTACTATGGTAGTTCCGCAGGCTCTATTGATACTGCGTGGCTCTTTCCAGTGCTTTATCTCTTGCTTCATCCAGTGCATCGACGTCGTCTTGTAACGCTTCTGTTGAGGTTACTTCGTCGTATGCCATCACTCTTGGAGCTTCGTGTGTCATCTCGACTGGAAGCACGACTTCTGCACCGTGGACCAGGAAAAAAGGAGTTTCTTGAGTAGCTGCGTTAGGCGCAGTTCTTAAACTCCAAAGGATGGAGGGCAGTTCATCTACCCAAGCGCTCTTGGCTTTCTCGAGGGGTGCTAACAGCCTCTTTTTGATCCCATTGCATATTAGGCCATTGGCTTTTTTGACTTGCCCATTCATCTTCAGGTGTGCTACGGATGCAAACTTGAGTTTGATTCCCAAACCTTCGCAGTAATTCTTGAATTCCTTTGAAGTGAAGTTTGTCCCATTGTCCGTGATGATACTGTATGGTACACCGAAGCGAAATACTATTGACTTATTGAAATTGATTGCTGCTGTCGAATCTTGAGTTGTTACCGGGATCGCTTCTACCCATTTGGTAAATTTGTCGACTGCCACTAACATGTAGACATGCCCTCCTGGCCAAGATTTGTGCAACTTCCCTACCATGTCGAGGCCCCATTGTGCAAAGGGCCAAGACAATGGTATTGGCTGCAGCTTTGCAGCTGGCGCGTGTGGTCGAGACGCGAATCTTTGACATGCTTCACACTTTCGAACTATATCTTTTGCGTCTTCGATGGCCGTTAGCCAATAGAATCCTGCTCGAAACGCTTTTGCCACGATTGCCCTGCTGCTAGCATGATGGCCACATACTCCGGCGTGTATATCTTTTAATATTACTTGTCCTTCTTGGGGCGTTACGCAACGCTGCAGAACGCCAGTTATGCTCTTTTTGTATAATTTCCCCTGCAACACGACAAATGCTTTCGATCGTCAAATTATTCTCTTGGCTTCCACTGCATCTTCTGGTAACTTCTTATTTATCATGTATGCGATATATGGCTGCATCCAGGTTTCTTCCATCATCATGACTTCTTCGGGTTCTGGCGCACTCTCGTCACTTTTCACACCAGCCCCCGAGCCTGCTGCAGTAGTCAAACTTTTGACGCTTTTTATCGATCTTTCCACTATTTCTTCCCAGAAGACTCCAGATGGCATGGGCAGGCACTGTGACCCGATATTTGCTAAATTGTCAGCTTCTTCATTGTTGTTTCTGCTGATGTGCGAGACTTCGCATCCATCGAATGTTCCTTCGAGATAGTGATATAAGTTCTTGTAGGCCATCATGTTGTCATTAATTGTGTCGCATCTGTTCATAACTTGTTGGACGACGAAGTTTGAATCTCTGAATATTTTTAGACGAGTTGCTCCACACGCCTTGGCCATCTTCATTCCATGCAGTAAAGCCTCGTATTCTGCTTCATTATTAGAGGCCTGCGGAAAACTCATCCTTAAAACGTACTTCAGTTTGTCACCGTGTGGTGATATCAAGACTACTCCTACGCCTGCGCCTTGGACTCTCTTAGAACCATCGAAGTACATTGTCCAGACACTCGATAAATCTGGCGGTCCCGTGCTCTGCAACTCCAACCACTCTGCTGTGAAATCTGGCAAGATTTGCGACTTGATCGCCTTTCTTTTTTCATACGTGATGTCCATGGGAGATAATTCGATTCCCCACAAAGAGACACGTCCTGTTGCTGAAGGATTGTTCAATATGTTCAATAGTGGTGTTTCATTGACCACTATAATTGGGTGTACCGCAAAGTACTGTCGCAATTTTCGTGCTGTTGTAAAGACACTATATGCAAGTTTTTGATAGTGCAGATACCTCTGTTTTGTCAGAGAAAGTACTTCACTGATGAAATATACCGGTCTCTGGACGCCATGGGCTTTCCCTTCTTCACTTCTTTCGACTACTAATACTGTACTCACCACCTGATGAGTTGCGGCGATGTAGAGTAGTAGTGGCTCTTTTTCTTTTGGTGCGACCAGCACTGGTGGTGTGGAAAGCACTTTTTTTAGCTGCGCAAAGGCTGCATCTGCTTCTTCTGGCCATTCGAATTTATCATCTGACTTCTTCATAAGTGCATAGAAAGGGAGTGCTTTCTCTCCCAATCGAGCAACGAAACGACTTAGTGCCGCGACGCGTCTTGCAAGTTTCTGTACGTCGTGTAGTTTCGTGGGTTTCCCCATTGTTAAAATTGCCTGGATCTTCTCTGGGTTCACCTCTATTCCCCGTGCTGACACCAGGAACCCTAAAAGTTGTCCTGCTGATACGTCGAAGGAACACTTTGTCGGGTTAAGCTTAAGCTTGTACCTGCTCAGGTTGTCGAAGGTTTCCGCCAAGTCGCTGATTAAGGATTCCTCCTTTCTTGTTGTAATGACTACATCATCAATATAGACTTGGATGTTGCGTCCAATTTGGCTCCCAAGGCAGCTTTGCATCATCCGTTGATAAGTTGCTCCTGCATTTTTTAGGCCGAAAGGCATCACTTGATAGCAAAACACCCCATATGGTGTAATGAAAGCTCTCTTTTCTTCATCTTCTTTTTTCAACTTGATCTGGTTGTAACCAGAATATGCGTCCAGAAAGGAAAGCCTTGCACATCCTGCTGTTGAATCAATAATCTGATCAATGCGGGGTAGAGGGAAGGGATCCTTTGGACAGTGCTTATTCAGAGATGTGTAATCGACACATACTCTTTGTACATCTGTGTTTTTCTTGGGTACGATGACTGGACTGGATACCCAACTCGAAGTTTTTATTTCTCTGATAAATCCGGTGTTTTCTAGCCTGTGCAATTCTGATGCTATCGCCTTCCTTTTGGGTTCATCAAATCGTCACAATGGTTGCTTGACTGGCTTTGCTTTGAGATCTACATTAAGTGCGTGCTCGACGAGTTCCCTGGGAATCCCTGGCATGTCTGAAGGACACCAGGCGAAGATTTCCCAGCGCTCACGGAGGAACTCGATGAGCGCGCTTTCCTATGCGGGATCCAGGTTTACCGCAATCGATGTTATCTTGTTTGGGTCCGTAGGATGGACCTGGATTTTCTTCGAGTCCTGAGTTGTGTCGAAAGCCTGATCTGGCAGGGATCGTCCAACATCGGGTAGCACATTATGATCGGTTTCTCCTTTCAGCCTCTCATATTCTGCTATCATGCCAAAGGTTTGCGCCATTCTGTTGAATTCTCTGTCGCAAGTGTTGGCTACTTCGAAGCTCCCTTGTACTGTAATTGTTCCTTTGGGTCCTAGAATTTTTAGCGTTAGATACGCGTAGTGAGGTACTGCCATGAACTTTGCAAATGCTGGGCACCCTAGAATTGCGTGGTACTGTGAGGGCCAGTCCATAACTTCAAATTCCAACTTCTCCCTGCGATAGTTGCTGCTACTGCCGAAGCAGACGTCGAGTTCTATTTTCCCCAGAGAGTAATTTGCGGCTCCTGGTACTATTCCATGGAAAGAGCAATCTGTTGGCTTCAGGCTTGACAGCGAGATACACATTACCTTCAGGGTTCTAGCATATATTAGGTTTATGCCGCTTCCTGCATCCATGAATACTCTCCCGATGTCATACCCTCCTATTTGCGCCTTTAACACCATTGGCGAGTGGCCCCGCCTGGGAACTTTCCTTGGGTGGTCTGCTCTGCTGAACTTAATTGGTTGATCTGACCACCGCAAGTACTCTGTAGTGGCTGGTGGCGATGATATTGCTAGGTTTACTTGCCTGGATATGTTTTTTCGCTCTTTCTTTGACTTGGGCACCGGTTGAATCATTGTCGATATGTAAACTTTCGACTCCAGGTGCCTCGCTAGCCTTTGTACTTGATATCCTTGACTTGTATATTTTTCTCCTTGCCATCCCTCTTGGCTTGACCCCATGGCGCTTTGTAGCCTCAGGAAAGTTCCACAATCCTTCATCTGGTGGTTTGAGACTCTCTTTCCATCAAGATATGCGTAGTGGATTCGACAAGGTCCATATAACATGTCTTCGGCCGAAGGGCCGGAGTATCTTGGTTTTTCTGCTCCTTTTGCTTGAAACTTCCTATTTTCATAGCCTTCCTCTTCCTTTGCTTCCTATCCCGCGGCTACTTGATTTCGCCTTCCTTGGTTATCCCTGCTGCGGTGTCTTCTCCTTTGTCTACTTGTTCTGTCGACTTCTGGTGAACGTCCTCTTTTGTTGTTATATGCGTCCTCTCCGTCAGTGAATCTGTTGGCTTCTTCCATTAACTCGGCTACCGTTGTTGGCCTTGTTCTTCCTATCTCTTCCACGAGGTCTGAGCGACGAAGGCCAGCCGAAAAAGTGTCTATTGCTCTTTCGTCGGAGACGTCCTCTGCTGAGTTTTTGATTACACTCCATCGTTGTATATAAGAACGTAGAGTTTCGCCTTTCCATTGCACACACGCTTTGACTTCCTCCAGTGACGCTGGGCGCTTATATGTTGATCGGAAATCTTTTACGAATTGGTTTTCGAGTTCTCCCCAGCTTCCGATGGACTCATTGGGTAGGGTATTTAACCAGGACCGTGCTGCGCCAGTGAGGTGTAATTGCAGACTTTGCATTGCTGTCGCTTTTGTGCCCCCTAATATCTGTACTGCCTGCAGGTAATCTGCTAACCATAGGGTAGGTTCTTGTGACCCATTATATTTTTGCTGGTCGTGCGGTAGCTTGAATCCTTTGGGTACTCGCGTTTTGCGAACCCTGCGGGTAAAGCACAACGTGCCCATCTCTTTTTTGTCGTCCTCATAGTTTTCTTCCCTCCAGGCGTGGCGCGATTTATTTACTCGAGCCTGTGCTATTATATTTCTTGCGTCCTCCTTCCTTTTTTGTCGCCTTTCTTCTTCTGATGACTCGCTAGATTCGTTTCGTGTGATTTTGTGCTTGAACTTCTCCTTTCGCCTCTCCTTGTAGCTTGTCGACTTTGTCTCTGGATCTTTTCCCCTGATCTTGTCTTCCACTATCCCGAGGCTTCGTATTGCGGCTTGGTGCATGCCTTCCCACGGGTCTCCGGGTTCTGGCCGCGTGGTTAGTAGGTATGCCTGTGCTGCTATCAGCGCTGCTTCCGGTGTTTCTTGCACAAAATCTTCTTCCTCCTCCTCTGGCTGTGGGGTAATACTTCTCGAGTACCTTTCCTCCCTACTCTGTGCCATTGTCCCTCTGTTGTGTTTTGGGTCTCCGCGCCTTTCCCTACTGTACTCTGAATCATCACTATAGTCATCCCAATACTCTTCCCTTGACATACTGTTGTTATCTTGGCTTCTCAAAAACATGTCTCTTTCCTCTCTTAGTTTCTTCTTGTGCTGGTATAATGCGTATTGATATCCCATTAAAACTTCTCTTCTTGAACCTTCGGGTACTTCTGTGCCATGATTGATAGCTGACATGATGATCCTCCACTCTCTTGCTGAGACGTGAATTTTCTCCTTCTCCTTTTTGTTGCGTTCCCTTATCTTGTCGACTTGCTTGTCGACCCCTTCGTTTCCCTCGTTATTGGTTTCTTCTTCTGCTTCAGTGATAATGACGCATAACTGGTGTACTCTTTTGGAGACGCCACTACTTCCAGGGCGAAGTCCCTTGTACCATTGTGCGTTTTAAATGCTTTTACTTCCATGTCGAGTTTTTCCCGAATTTCGTCGCCTTTTGCGATTTGTGCTTCTCCTAAGCTGACCGGCGAGTTTACCTCGCTGGAAGAGCCTTCAGATGATTCCATCATTGCTACTGTCTCGGGTTCACTTGCCGATGGATCTGGCTTCGCCGAATCCGAGAGGCGGGTCGAACCCGAGGGTCCGATTAAGATGCTTAGACTTTCGATCGTCAACTCTGTCTCTTGACTTTCGTTGATTTCTGCACTGCTGTTGGCTAAAAGCGAAAAAGCCATAATTCCAACGCCCAGAGTCCCCAGGTTCGGCGCCAATTGACGAGGGTTAACTCGACAAATATCCTAGATGAAGGACTTAGGATCGGGGAAATAGGGCGTCGGATGAACTCGAAGGTAAAGTTAGTCGAAATAGGTGTATATCGAAAGTAAACTTGGGTGTTGAACCTGGCTTGCTTTCACTCTGGCCTACACCGTCCCCTCCTGGCCCCTATATATAGGTGACCAGGTCTCAAGGATCGGGTAGGGTCCGATACAGATTACAATATCGACATACGGTAAGAACTCGTATCTCGACTATTATTATAATTGGGCCTAGCTTAACGGGCCTCAGGGGTACTTCAACTAGCGGGCTCTATTAACTATACCCTTGTCAGGTGGGTTCGAGGCAAGACACATATATGTTGTCAAGTGGGTCCCCCAGGGTGCCACGTCACCGCGTACACTCGCTCGTACGAAGGCTGTGACCGTAGAAAACTTGCAGCGTGTCTTCAGTGACCTGCGGGTCGTATTTTTGAAGTACAGTGACCTATCTGATCCACGTTGACAAGTTCAAGTACATTTCATGTATTTTACTCTTTAGCTAATGCCACCGGTTCTAAGATTGTTGTTTGTTCCTCTAGGCACTCTGATGAGTAGACAACCCGGTAGTGTTCTAATGGATGACATGCTTGGCATGGAAGCACGCTCTTGGAGTTGATAGCTCAGTGGCGGCTGAAGCTTATTTGCTTTGTGTTCTATGTAATTTTAGTTCAGCCTGTGAAACGTTCAGTCTGAACAACATGTGGTTTGCTTTGTGTCTTGTGTAGGATTAGCCCATGTAATGTTTCTAGGAAACGTACTCTTGGGAATATAGTGGGAGTTCTCCATTTCTAATTCGTCTGATATGGCAAGAGATGGATCACTAGCTCCTTTTTCTTAAGGTCTTTCCCGCCGTCATTTTAAACCATGCTGCTCCTGATGATTCAATCTTTTAAGGAGAGGCATGAAGCCAGCCGCGTCTGTCGAAACGGATGCATGACTTGCACGCGTCTTCCTGTGTTTTGTGTAACTGATCCCTTGCGTCTTCCTGTGTTTTGTGTAACTGACCCCTTTTTCGTTCAGACGTCCGCATTCTGATCAGTAGTTGTGTTGCTCATACAATGACTTGCATATTGTACAGACTAAATTCATTCATTTCTACCATATTTTCAGGTTACTAACCAAACTCTTTGTCTGGTATCATCATGTTTATTTGAACAAGTTAAGTTGCTCAACCCGTAAATGACTTATCTTAAGCTATAAAAAATGTCCTTTGTTTTTTTTTTGGACTGAATGTCCTTTGGCAAGTACTCCCACATCGATCAGTATAAGGCCAACTTCTTTTTAGCTTCCCAGCCGGCTTCGAGGTGGTGCGCTGCTGAAGCTGAAAAGAAGTCTCCCGGTGCAACCGCGCTTATTTTGACCGCTAAGCTCGCATCATGTGCAATTGCAGAAACCGCTCGCGAGCAGTTTCCCGAGCTTCTGCGTAAGACAGCCGAAACGGCATATTGACTCGCCCTCCAGTTTTAGCTCTATTTACATGGCTCTGCCACTCCGCAAGAAGTAACGGTTCGTCAAAAAAAGAAAAACAAGACCAGCTCGCCCCGCATTGACCACACATGACGGGATTGTTTTGTTCATGCTAGCAAATGGACTGCATGCGCACGGCAGCTTGCTCATGTTTTAATTAGTAGCACAAATTTTTATGGACACCTGTACTTTAATGAAATTCAGGGGTATTATAGTCTTTGCACAACTTAACACATCAAATAAGCCCAAATCTCATAAGCTCAAAAGAATAGAAACAACAGCTTCTAGGAGCTTCTCCCCACCGGAGTTTTTTCCCACCGAAATCTATAAGCCAGCTTCTCTAGAAGCTTAAGCCCAAAAGAAGTGTGCCTAAGTCCTCTGGCAAGTACTCCTCAGCGCGGCCACCACATCGACAAGGATGGCGTGTTCGACACCGACCGGCTCACATATGCCGTACACTAGTTTTCGCTATGCAATTGGCTGTGTCGAAAATCAAAGCTCCTACTGGTACATCACCATGCACAACGATAGGCAGGCGCCATACACAACGACAGACAGGCACCATGCACAACGACAGGCAGGCGGGCGTGACGAAACGCGCTGGTCCGTCTAGTTAGATCTGTTTCTAGTCCTTTCTCCAGCTAACGGGGCACATACAGAACATGAATATTGGATGAAACCGTATAAGAGATGTGGCACAACAATGCGTGCGATTTATTTCAAGAAACTACGTGCGGACGTTCGCACACAATTTTTACTATACCAAATATCATAGGAGATGGCCCGATGTACATTGGACATCGCACACCGTCTGTAAATTTCGTGTTTATTTTTTCTTTGTAAGAATGGGAAGGTTATATGGCCCGATGTACTATCACACACATTTTCGGGTCGCAGCCGCAGTAGATGGGCTTTGGACGCGTGCAGCCCTCGTTCCCGCACACAATTTCCTTGCAGCACGATATGGACTGGCAGTTCCGCGGGTCGACATTCGAGCAGCACCTGCACTGCCCGCAGCTCCTAAACGTCCCGAAGATGGCAGGCTCCGACGGCTGCCACGTCGCCATCGGCGCCGGCGCCGGCTCCCATACTGGCACCAAATCGGCGGCGGCGGCCGCCACGCTTCCACCTGCTTGATTAGTTGCCATCATCAGCACTCGTGTTCTGCAGCCGAATCTACCATCTAGGCATGTCTGTTTCATACTTTTCAGTAAACAGACAAGATTTTTGTTTGACGAACAAGGTACCTTCGAGGGTGTTGCACAGAAGGGACAGGAGCACGACGCTAAGGAAGATCATTGCGAGTTTGCAGGCCATGGTTGTCCGGCAGAGGAAGAAGAGGCCCTGTTGCTTTGATCTTTCGGAAGGGCTACTCTGGTGAAGGTGATCTTGTGGGGGCAGTACAAAGGCCAATTTATGGATGCAGGGGCTGCTTGTGTGAGAGCGTGCAATAATTTCATAAGATTTTTTAATTAAATGCGTTAAATTCTGCTTGTGAGATACATTTCTACAATACGGATCTTTTAAAAAAAACAGGGGAGAAACCTGCATTAAACAATGGTGGGTGTACATTTACAACAATGCCCTTAATAATGAAAAGAATTACAACAAGGCCTCTAGAATTTCCATGGAACACCCTACAACATGTCCTAAAAATATGATCAAGTCCACGCTTTCCGCTGACGAAGAAGAACCTCAAAACGTGGCTACCCATAACACCGCCGGGGACAAGACCACTCGGGGTAGTATGAGTGACGAAGGAATGACCTTCGGGTCCTCGATATTGGCCTACCTGGTTTTTGGCCTAGGTAGGGCGTCCACTGAAGGGATGGCAAGACCCGTAAACGTGATGGATTGGCGCGGTCCAGGAGCGAGACTTGGCGTGTAATGCAAGAACTCGATGAACAAGACCTAGTCGAATTAGGACTCGATTAGGGTTTCACCTACCGCCTCTGTACGTAGTTAACTTGGAGAGCAATCATGAGACCCAACCTTGGCATATAAAAGGTTGGGAGGGAGGTCCAAGGCTTCCTCTAGACACTTTTTCCACCATCCACCTGAGTGCTCGAATCCTCGAGAGCTCCTCACCATCGGCTAGATCTAATCTACGCCCTGGCTGTAAACACCACCATTGTAAACACCCAAGCAATAAAGTCAGACAAGCAGGACGTAGGTCGTTACCCACCAAGAGGGCCGAACCTGGGTAAAACCTGTGTTTCTCTGTGTCGTCTGATCGCCGTCGAGTTCGCCGGATCCCCTGATCGCACCATGATTCGAAAGCCCTCAAGCATGGGCATTGCCAGGGTCAAACCTCGTCAATTGGCGCCGACCGTGGGGACGACGGGATCTGGATCTACGGATTTGCTGGCCCCTTCACCAACCATCGTCGACGAGCATGCATCGACGATCTCCATCGACTCATCTGCGTCACCAAGCGTCGTCGGCTCATCACCAGCAACCGCCGTCGATTCTGCATCGCCCATCGACATCGACACCGCTTCACCAACCATCGCCGACGCTGCTTCACCAACCATCATCGAGACCGCATCGCCAACCATCATCGATGCCGCTGCACTAACCACTATCGACTCTACACCAATGGTCACCATCAACACCCCAACAGCTGCAATCGTCGACCCCGGCTCATGCTCGACGGATTCGACCTCGACAAAAATCAGAGGTTTTGAGATGGCCTTCGGTTTGTTCAACTTCCACGTGGACGATGTCGGCGTCATTGAGTTTATCTCCATGACCGACTTAGCCACACCCGCCGCAGATCCGGCTGTTCCATCGACCAAAGTCACACAGTTGACGGTCGAAAACACCACCTCATCAACATCGCCACCAACGTCGGCGAAAGCGGACTTAGTACTGGAACCATCGACCCCGTCAGTTGGGCCGAACGACTTCCAAGATCCACCACCATCCCCAGCCACCGCATACTACGATGATTGCAACGCTTACCACTTCGTGGGTGATGGAGACTTCTCGCTTCACGAGATCGCTGGCTGTGAAGACCCTCACGGAGGCAATGCTGCAGTCTAACCGACGATCTCTGATTGTGAACGGGCTCTCAACGCCCTAACGCTCCAACCAGCGCCCTACGACCCGGACTACGTCGAGGGTCTGTACTCAGACTACACATGTTTAGACGATGACTTCTACCCCGAGGCTAAGGGCAAGATCGGCAATTCAGTCAGCTTAGGCTCGAGCGAATCCGCCATATCTGGCAGCGGATAAATCGTCGATTATGACTCCGATATGATGATCGAGGCAGGATCATGCGTCAACGACGACGACATATACCCTCTGGCACAAGGTGAAATCAATGACGACTCAGCTTCGCCATCCGGTGGACATTGCATGATGGCATCGCATGGAGATGGGAACGAGAAAAAAGCCAACAACACTCGAGATCGGCAAACCTCCAGTGGCCTATTCATCACACAAGCTCAGATCCGGCACGCAAGGCGGGTCTATTTGGGCGAGCTACCGATGCGCCCGAATCCCGGAGCAGACGAAATAGCTGCGCTTCGATTCATCATCCAGGAACAGAAGCACCAGATCAACAGTGAGAAGCGGATCCTGGAGTGACACAGAGATGAGGCCGACGCATCTAGCCGTCGACGCGCCAATTTGTCATCACACTACTCATCGAGCGTCCCACGAAGAACGCAATCTCATCTCCCACCTAGGGGCGACACGCACAATATCACAAGAAACCTGGAAGCAAAATTCAATGAGGTCGACATACTGCCCAAGACCAGGGAAGCTACGATCATGGCCACCGCAGCCTACATCGCTGCTAATGCGCCTAACGATGACGAGCACATGCGACAACTTCGTAGCTTAGCACTCGAGGGCATCAGGGTGCTTCAAACCACGAACGAGCAAGGTCGTGATACAACACCATGCAGAAACATCCCAACAACAGAGCAGTCTAGGCACCAAGCAGCACCGCCAACAGTAGCGCCTAGGCCTCAAGTTGTAGAGCCTATCAATGGTGAACTTCGACATGGCTTAGCTCAGCATAGAGTCAACTTGGCACACGCACGACGTGAAGCGCGCCTCTTCGAGGGCAAAGGCAAGCAAGAAACCTTCAACGACAGAAACCATGGAATGTGTGGTGCAGAATGCTTCAGCATCTTCATTCGCTCCACACCGCTGCCAAAGGGCAAGCTCAGCAATGGCATCGTCAAGTTCAATGGGCAGCAGGACTCTCAAATTTGGCTTGACGACTTCCTAACTGCCGTCACCATCGGCGGTGGGTCTAGAGATAATGCCCTTCAGCTGCTATCATTGCACATGAAAGATAATGAAAGACAACCTTGCTCCAGAGAGCATCCGTTCCTAGGAAGAATTTTGGCAAGCTTTCATTGCGAATTTTCGGGGCACCTCGCGGCGACCTACCTCGTTTGAAGAACTTCGCTTGTGCGTGCAGAAGACCGAGGAAACCCTGGGATCGTATATATCTCGATGGCTCATCCTACGCAACACATCAGAGAACATCTCGCCTGAAAGAGCAATTGATGCTTTTCGGGAGGGTCTTATTCGGCGGGACTTCAGGGAAGAGCTAGGGCAATCCAAGCCCAAGACAATTGACCACCTCATGAGCCTTGCAAACATGTGGGCTGGCGGAGAGGATTCCATCGCAAACCCCAGAAACCGTCGCTGTTCGCTAGATGATGGCAGTGACGCAAAAGACCAGCATCATTCTGAATCACGTCGGGTGCGACAGAAAGGGTGTAGAGGCCGTTATAAAGACGATGATACCGCCAATATGGTAGCAGCAGGCTACGTAAACCACGACCATGACAACAACCGCGACCGCCCCAGGGAAGGGAACACGTACTACATAAGTAGTAGCCGGAGCGCCGGGCACGATTCGAGGAAAAGGACGGAGGGGTGTCGGCGTCATGATCAGCCACCACCCTTGATGGAAGAACTCCTCAACGGGGGGGGGGGGTGTCCTAAGCACATGTAGCGTCCTACCTTTTACTAAAGGTAGCACAACTGTGTAAGTGCTATTCCTTGGATTACTGATAGCACCACATAACAAAATATAACATTCATTGCAGAATAGTGTAATTATTACAACGCAGATCCAGACTCACGAGTCTTTAAAACCTTACAAAAATGTTTAGTCACTTGGACTATCAAATACCAGAGTTCAACACAAATAACACAATGGAAATAAAAGCAATGAGCCATCATCTTCAGCAAGTGCCACATGCAGTCATGTTGGAATGTAGGCTCGAGAATTCGTCCACTTACTCCTCATCAGAATAACCTACACGTTTGAATATGTAGCCCCAAAGGGGTCAGTACAACAACTTACTGGCAAATGACACATATTTGGTGGCTGTTGTGAAATAACTATGCTACATGACATATGGCTTGGTGGATCTCATAGGCTAGTTTGCATAAAGCCAATTTTATCCTATTCTTCTTTGCAAAACTTTCTTTCAAGATTTTAAATTATAAGGGTCGAAATAACCCCCCAGTACTACATGGTTGCAAGTTATGTAGCACTGGGTGCAACTCAAAAAATTGGAACAACAGAAACCACCACCCCTCAGAGTGTATGTCCCTGAGCTCCTGCCTATGGGTTTCTAGTCAAATTTTAAAGCATTCAAAAACGGTGATGAGATTCTTCCGTACATTCCATGACTAGAGACTCAATTGTCCATAACCGAGGACACGGCTAAATGCTTAGATTTTGACACCCTGCAGGGGTTGTGCACTTTCACCTTAAGACTCACTTTACCCAAAGAGTAAAATGAGACAAGACCTTTCTGAAGAAGCATTCAACCAAACTAGCCTGACCATGCCCCCTATAATTCTGCTACCACCTCGTGTCAGTACTCATGGTTGAAACCCTTACAACTTACTCAATCAAGACAGAGCCCATAGTGTCATAAGGCTGCACTGGAAGTACTCTAAAACATGGAAGACATAGTAATCCCTTTAATCCTGAGTGGCAAACCCGAGTAGTATCCTGCATACACATCCTCAACGAGGCATGTACCCCAGAACCCACCTACTTCGCCTCTTCTTATCAAACAAATCCACCCAGGTGTTTCCTTTTAGTTGAAGTTCTTAATTTGTTCACAAAACAACTTTGACAAGGTGAACATAGCATGACATCAGTATTCAAAGTATTTTTAGCATCCTATCAAGTGGGGTTTGAGGTTGGCTACACACTACTAGGATCTAAGCACTTTGTAACACAGTTGAATATTCCACCTATCATGCATACTACTGAAAACACTAATGCAGTAGTAAAAGTGGGTAGAAGATATGTGTGTCACTTGCCTTGGCAACACCCATCATAGTCACAACAGTCACAAGGATAGTTCGGCTCCTCTTCACAATCTAAACAAACAATAACACAACCATAAACACATAGCTCATAATAGCAAGTCATAGACATGTATGCATGCATGCACAAGGCCAATTTAATTTCACACAACTTATGTTGTGTTAAAATGTTGCAATTAAGGTTCTCAGATCATGTGTTTTGATAAAACAAAACCAATGCAAAAAGAATTACTCAAATAGCACTTTTAGATTTTTAAATATTGCAAAAATAGTGACACAAAGGCAATTAAACTACACCAAGTTTGTGCACGATTCAAAAGGTGAGAATTTTGATTCTAAAACAATCTACAAGTTCAGAGGAATCTAATGACTACAAAAACACAAGATTTGAACTTATAGAAATAAAGATATAAATAATTAACACAAATTAGGGTTTAATCCCATCTAAGATTAGATCCAGATTTGATTACAAAACTTTGAAAATAAACTACACTATTAAATTCTACACATCCTAAGCTTTCCATAGACATAATATTCATCAAAAAACAGAGCGGTGGAACTATTTATATGAATTTTGCAAGATTCAGCAGTTTAAATCAAATTAAATCTAATTTGAAACGAGGCTGCTTTGGGCGTGACACGTGGCGTGCTCTGATTGGTGCGTACCGCTTCGGGCGCATTACGCTTCTGGGCCGTCAGATCTAAACAGATCTGAGCGGCTCAGATCGGCCCGTACCGGTTTGGCCCAGGATCTATCCTAAGCATCAGATCTAGATCGTATGACGGGAGAGAAAGGGTAGGGGAGCTCACCGGCGTGGTTAGGTTTCCAGCGAGATCCGGCTCAGAGGTGGATGAATCCGGCGATGCAGGGCTCCCTGGCAGTGACGAAGGTGACGACGAGCTTCACTGGAGCACGACGAGTCCGATGGTGGTGATGGTGGCATGGATTGCATGGAAGTGGCGTGCAGAAGCTCGGCCGGAGCTCGCAGATGCTATGGCGATTGCGTGAGCGATTTCGGCGAGTTTCGGTGTGCGTTCGGTGTGGGGCTTTTGGGGGAAAAGAAGAGAGAGGGGAGGGGTATTTATAGGCAACGACAGCTTGGGCGAGGGGCTAGGGTTCGAGGTGGGGGCGGAATCAGACGGCTTAGGTGACGTCATGTCCGGGTAGGACTCCGTCCAGAGGAAGAGGAAGACCGACAGGTGGGGCCCACCTATCAGCGGCTGCGCGGCGCGTGCGGGTACCGTTTCGGGCGCGGCCTCTTAGCGGGCTAGGCTGGCTTTGGCCACTGGGCCGAAACGGCGCACCCGGCCCTTTTCCTACTTTTTTTGAAATCGAATTTTCTTTTTTGTTTTGAATTCAGAAATGGTTTTGCTTGCAAATAGAATTGCATAAATTTGAATAGCTTCAAATTTGCAATAAATTTCAAAAAGGACCAGAGGTTTTTGGGTCAAATAAAATGTAGAACCAAATACGAATAAACAAAACTTATCTTTGGACAAAGAAATAAAAATAACTCACATGTGTTATTTGAAAAGAAATTTTATTTGAAAACTTTCTTTGAAGTAAAAAATAAAGCAAGATTATTTCAAGATATGCAATGATGCTCATGAATGCATGCTGGTTTTGGATTTTTAAAATCTAGGGATGTTAAAGACTAACCCCCTTAAGATGAAGCTCGCCCTCGAGCTTCAGAATGGCTAGCAAATAGGTGAGGGTGATCTTCTCGAAGATTTTCTTCACGCTCCCAAGTGGCTTCTTCCTCAGTGTGATGATCCCATTGTACCTTGCAAAACTTGATGGACTTGGTGCATGTATTCCTCCCTGCTGTCTCCAATATCTTGATTGGCTTCTCTTCGTATGTCAAATCACTTTCTAGTTGCACTTCCTCGAGAGGTACGGTGTCATTCAGCGGTGTATTTGACATCTCGGGGTGCCACTTTTTCAGCTGACTAACGTGAAACACATTGTGTACGGCTGAAAGAATCTGTGGTAATTCCAACTCATATGCCACTTCTCCTTTGCGAGATAGAACCTTAAAGGGGCCTATGAATCATGGTGCTAACTTCCATTTGATTCCAAATCTCTTGACTCCTCGAAGTGGTGATACTCTAAGATAAGCTCTATCACCTACCTCATAGGTGACGTCTCTACGCTTATTGTCTGCATAGCTTTTCTGTCTAGATTGGGCTATCTTCAATCTATCTCTGATCAATCTAACTTTCTCTTCTGCTTCTTCGATAATATCTGGTTCGAAGAAACTACATTCTCCTACACCACTCCACAACAATGGAGTAGTACACTTTTTCCCATACAGAGCTTCAAATGGTGCCATTTCAATACTGGCTTGATAACTATTGTTGTAAGAAAACTCTGCGTATGGCAAGTTGTCATCCCAGCTAGATCCATAATCCAGAGCACATGCTCTCAGCCTGTCTTCCAGAATTTGGTTAACCCTCTCAGTTTGTCTACCAGTTTGTGCATGGAAAGCTGTGCTAAATTCTAATCTTGTTGCTAGAGATTCATGAAGTTGCTTCCAGAAATGCGAAGTAAATTGGGTACCTCTATCTGACACGATACTCTTTGGAACTCCATGTATACACACAATTCTCTTCATATAAATATCTACCAACTTAGCACTGGTGTAGGTTGTCTTTATCGGTATAAAGTGAGCTACCTTTGTTAAAGGGTCAACAACTACCCAAATGGAATCATAACCAGATTTTGTTTTAGGTAATCTGGTAATGAAATCAATACCAATCTGATCCCATTTCCAATCTGGCACCTTCAAAGGTTGTAGAAGTCCTGCAGGTTTCTGATGTTCTGCTTCCACTCTGCTACACACATCACACTTTGCTATGTATTCGGCGATGTCTAGCTTCATATTGTTCCACTAGAATCTCTCTTTCAAGTGCATGTACATCTTGGTATTTCCGGGATGAATGGAATAAGGTGTCTCATTGGCTTCCTGAAAAATTATCCTCCTAAGACCGGATTCATTGACAACGCAAACATGCTTCTCGAACCATACGGTTCCTTGTTCATCTTCACTGAATCCATTTGCTTTCCCTTCCTTCAGGGCGTCTCTAATTTTCTCAATCTCTTTGTCTCCCTTCTGAGCTTCTCATATTCTGTCCATCAATGTTGGTTGTATGACCAGTGATGCTACAAAACCTGCTGGTACCACTTCCAAACTAAGATCTCTAAATCCTCTGCATAGATCTTCTGGCAGCTCATCTGTAGACAAATAGTTCACGTAAGCCTTGCGACTTAAGGCATGAGCGACCACATTTGCTTTACCAGGATGGTATTGCAAACTTAGATCGTCTTTGATAAGTTCTAGCCATCTTCTTTGCCTCATATTCAAGTCCTTCTGGGTGAATATATACTTCAAACTCTTATGGTCGGTGAAGACTTCACATCGCTTTCCCATCAGATAATGTCTCCATGTCTTCAAGGCATGAACTACGAAAGCTAGCTCTAGATCATGAGTAGGATAATTGTTCTCATGTTTCTTGAGTTGCCTAGAAGCATATGCTACTACTCTGCCTCCTTGCATCAACACACTTCCTATCCCTTGACGTGAGACATCACAGTACACTTGGAATTCCTTCTCCAGATCAGGCAGACACAAAACTGGGGCAGCCACTAATCTCTTCTTTAGCTCTTGAAAACTAACCTCACACTCATCAGTCCACTTGAATCTCTTCTTCTTCTTGAGTAACTCGGTCATGGGTTTAGCAATCTTGGAAAAGTTCTCAATGAACCTTGATAGTATCCAACCAATCGTAAGAAACTGCGAATTTCTCTGACATTCTTGGGTGGTTCCCATTCTGTTACTACCGTAACCTTGGAAGGATCAACAACAATACCTTCCTTGGATACAATGTGACCAAGAAACGCTACTTCACTAAGCCAGAATTCACATTTACTGAACTTGGCATAAAGCTTGTACTCTCGTAGCTTTTCCATTATCAGACGAAGATGTTTTTCATGTTCTTCGTGGCTCTTGGAATATATCAAATTGTCATCAATAAATACTATGAAAAACTTATCTCGAAATTCCATGAATACCTTGTTCATCATATTCATGAAATACGATGGTGCATTGGTTAAACCAAATGGCATCACCATATATTCATATGAGCCATATCTAGTGACAAATGTTGTCTTAGGTATATCATATTCCCTAATCTTGAGCTAAAAGTAACCAGAGCTAAGATCGATCTTGGAGAATACACAAGCTCCCTCCAACTGATCAAACAAGTCAATGATCCTTGGTAATGGGTATTTATTTTTGATTGTCACCTCGTTCAACGAACGATAATCCATAACCAAACACTGACTCAAGTCTTTCTCCTCTACAAACAGAACTGGTGCTCCACACGGGGATGAACTCTCTCTAATGAATCCTTTTCTTAACTGCTCTCCCAGCTGTTTCTTAAGTTCCTTCAGTTCATCTGTGGACATTGGATAAGGTCTCTTTGCTATTGGACCAGTGCCCGGTAGCAGTTCTATGAGGAACTCAATATCTCTATCCGGTGGCATCCCTGGTAGTTCATCCGGGAAAACATCTGGATATTCCCTTACTACAACCACTTCTTCTAGGCTAACCCCCTTAGGCCTTGTTCGGCAGGAGTGTTTTAAATGGGTTTGTAGTGGTTTAGCCTGGCCCAGATTAAAACCACCCGAAACCCTAATAGGCCATTCGGCAGCCGGTGTTGGGCGGGTCGAAACCCATCTACCCCCAACATACACGTCAGGTCACGCCGGGCCGAGTGGGATCAGAACCGCTCCTCCCCCCTCGTGTTTCTTGCTGGCGGTGCTCGTCCTCCTCTGGGCACCGCTCGCGGACGGCGCCGACGACGTGGCTGCTCCCCAGCCCTCGACAATGTCGGCCCCTCCCCATCCGTTGAAGACTCCCGCCGCTCCCCATCTTTGTCTCCTCCGTCGACCCCTCCCGTAGCCGCAAGATCTTTCGGTCCAATGCCGCCAAACGTCGCCGACCTCCGCCATGCCAAGATCGCTCCTCCCTTCTACTCCGGCAGAGCTAGATTTGTTCGCAGTAAGACCTATTCCCTCCATTCCCATGGTCTCGTTCTTGTACTAGGGTAGGGTTCTTGTTCCTTTACTAGGGTTCTTGACCACCACGATGAGTTGACCGCTGATATTGTAATCATGTCGATTTCTTGCCAAAATACTCGATTTCTAGGCAGCTTTTTGTAGAGATTCTGTACAGATGGCCTTTCAAATGAACCGTGCCTTCACCCAGTTTATCTGAGATATTAGCTGGCCACGATGGTACAACAAGGATCAAAACTTGGCTCGCTTGTGGGGTACAGATATGATGTGTTGAAGTGAACAAATATATTACATCATTTATACCAATAACATCATATTAAATCTCCGCATCATCCTTACTTTGGCAGTCTGGATAATGGTCATCCTTATGCTTGTCTTTCAATGTCTTGACTTACTTTGACTGTCAAATTTTAGGGCATGTCAGCTCTAGTTTCTTACTCTGGCATACAGTCCTTGATATAGGTAAGTTAACATACTCTGGAAGTTGATGTTTGCACCTGAGATTAGCCAGACTGCTATGGTCTTTCTATTAGTGCTTTGAGAGAGATTCAAAGTTAGAACCTCTTTATACTGTAACGATCCTAATTGATTTGGTAATCGCAAATGTTAGAAATCTCCAGATTGTTTGGCTAAAGGTGATTGGTATGCCTTTCTTGCAAATTTGTTTCCATTCCCCCATGAACTTGATATGCTTAGTGGCCTGGTTGTAAATAGCTAGATGTACTGAACTATGAATTTGTGTTGCAGTTTTTTTGTTTTGAACTTCTATCCACCGTTTTCTTGTAATCAGAGCATGTGGTGGCAGTTAGGTTGGCATCAAATGTTGTAACCACTTATCAATATCCTGACTTCCTTCATGAAATTCCTATTACACATCTGCACTAGTATTGCCCAAAGCAGAAACTGTTCGAGTCCATAGAAAGTTTGCTTAATCATGCAGTCTATGAATAATTTTCATTTGCTACATAATGGCACATTTGTGATACATTTGGTTAGAACCCGGTGATTCTGATTCTACAGCTTTCTATATCATATTAGCTAATTCTATATCATAATATTGAGATGCCTATTTTTTTATAGGATCCTGCATCTTTCATTCCAGTAGGGTTTGGTGAGCCGCCGCCATCATGGGACCCTGTCTGCACACCTGATTTTGGTATGTGCATTGGCTCCTTTTTGCTATTGCTTGCTATGATTTATGAAGTGTCTCTTATTGTTTCTTGCTTGCTTGCTTTAAATTTTATTTCTTGCTTGCTTTTCTGTAGTGTTGAAATGAATCAACAAAGCCTAGAAATTGTTAGGAAGAGGAAGGCCGATGATGATGATGATATGATCTTCTTTATCTTTCCAGCACTGTACTTCCATTTGTTGGGTAGTAGCGAAAAAAACAAACGCCATAGCTCCATCTTCTACGGCAAGAGAAGAGTTAGGGAAATTCTAGATGGGCATGTTAAAAACTATCGGACAACTTTTAGGATGGAGCCAGAAATTTTTAGGTGGTTGGCACTGTACCATAAGAATGAATGGTTGATAGTGCATAGTAGAATCAAGGTGGAAGAGAAGTTGGCCTTCTTTCTTTACATGCTATCACATAATGCGTCATTTGAAGACCTACAACTGAAGTTTCAACATAGTGGTTCAACCTTCCACGACTACATAACAGAGTTCTTTAGCATCATCCCCACCTTATCAACCAAGTTTTTGAGGCCTCGGTACATTGCTGAACCGCATCCCAAGATTGCTATGGATGAGCGCTTCTTTCCGTACTTCCAGGTTCCAGCTTCTTTTACAACTTCAAAAATGTCTTCCCTTACCTATTTTTTGTACTTTCAAAAAAGTGATTTCGAATCCATTTCATTGCAGAATTGTATAGGTGCAATAGATCGGTCGCACGTGCCAGTCACTATAACTTCTAGTAGTCAAGCACCATGGAGGAATAGGAAAGGGTCGCTTAGCCAAAATGTGATGATTGCTTGCGATTTCGACCTAAACATAACGTTTATCTCATGTGGCTGGGAGGGTTCTGCAATCGATGCTAGAGTACTCAGTTCTGCCATTCTCAAAGGCTTTCAAGTGCCAAATGGAAAATTTTATATTGTTTATGGTGGTTACGCAAACACTTAGTCCTTTCTTGCACCGTATCGAGGTGTGCGGTACCACTTGAAAGAGTGGGGACATGGTCGTCGTCGTCCACAAAACCACAAGGAGTTATTTTATCTCTATCATGCTATGATGCAGAATCATATTGAAAGGCTCCTGGGCATACTGAAGAAGCGATTCCCTATTCTTAATGTTGGAACCTTTCATCAACTAGAGAACCAAGTGAAGATTCCAGCAGCCACAACAGTCTTCCATAACATAATTAAAATGCATGGTGGAGATGAGGAATGGCTTGACAACCAGTAGGATAACATAGACCCGGCAACCTTTGTTAATCTACCCAATGGTGACAGTGATAACCACCAAGACAACAATCTTCTGGAGAACAATCTCCAAGGCAACAACTTGAGGGATCAAATTGCGTGGCAGATGTGGAATGATTACCAACAACAGTTGCTAGTCTTTTTATGTAATAGTTTTTATTTGATATTATCGAACTATTCTGTAATTTTTCGTGTAATAATGTATCTCTGGTAATAAGAACTACTTGTGATATTATTTGATCACCAGTTTGCTTGCATTTGATATTATTTGATCACTGGTTTTCTTGTATTTGATAACTGGTTTGCTTGTATTTGATCACTTGTTTGCTTGTATTTGATATCATTTGATCTACTTGTGATCTTTTTATGTCATATTGTATCTTTCATAATAATAAACTGTTTGGTGCAGATATGGTTTCAAAAAGTTCTCCAAAATATCCAAATGGATCTCCGAAGTTTAACTTGATGATGGGAAAGAAAGTTGTGAAAAAACCTTCACCAAAAGCTTCAAAGAAGGATACTTCTCCAAGAGGTATTGCATTGAACTAAGTCTTCTTAACTTGTGGTGAACTGAGTGATCTCCTGGCGTTCTTGAATCCTAGCTGCCAGCAACCTTCTCGAGAATACTTTTCAGTTATTGAACTTCTTATTCTAGTACAAATGGTGATACGCCTCTTATGCATTTACGCCTTTTTAATTGTGTGTAGGTGACAAAAGAAGGGATTCATGGAATCGTGGACTTGAAAAGGCTCTTGTGGAGCTACTTCACGAGCACAACAATCCTTATCATAGAAGCCAGAATGGGTGGAGCAGCGAAACCTGGAATATGATGGTTCGGATATTCAACTCTAGACACAAGCATGTGCATTTCACAAAGTCTCAACTTCAGGATAAGGAGAAGGATCTCAAGAGAGACTATAGGATGTTGAGGGAAGCACGGAAGCAAAGTGGCATTGGGTGGAATGAAGAGTGATGCATGATTCAAGCCGAGCCACATCTTTGGGACAACTTGGAAGTTGTAAGTTATTTTGTTCTAACCAACTCTTCTAATAAATTTGTTCACAAGTTTTCTTGTATTGACATTCACTTTATCTTACTCTTGAAGTCTTTTGGAAGGAGGATCAAGAAATTCAGAAAAAATGGATACTTTCCTCTGTATGATCAACTAGGAGCATTAGATGAAAGTAAGTTCAGTCATATTAACAATCACATGGTTTCCTACAATTGTTTGGTTACTCACATGCTCTTTGTAGGTCAAATAGCTGAGGGGAACTTCAACTTTACCTCTATGGCCGAGCCATCACAGAGATAGGATGTCACAAACATAGAAAGTGATGCTGAGCATGAGGATGAAAGAGAGCTGGAGAAAGAGCTAGGTGTAGATGATGAATTGCAAATGTTGGATCAAGTTGTGACTGCTGAACGGAAGGAGGATGATGAACCAGCCAATCAAACAAATGCTGGTGGTGGGGCAAAAGATAAGCCTAAGAAAATTCTCAAGAAGCCGAAGAGAAGTCCTAAAAAGAGTAGCGGAGATGCTCTGGTAGGAGTGATGCAAAGATTCGTGGACATCAAAGAAAAAGAAAGCAAGAAAGAAGATGTTGGAGACTTCTCAATTACCAGATGCATGATAGAGTTGAGAACATTGGATGAGGTCACGCCAAATTTGAAAGTCAAATGCTATGATGTATTCAAATGCGTCAAAACTTGTGAGATTTTCATTAATGCTGTTGCTGAAAAAGACGGAAGTGCTCTAGCTTGGCTCCAAAGTCAATTAGGTACGCTTTGTATTGCTGTTCATACCAATCTATTTTTTGCATGCTTTTCATACTTTGATTTCTGAATTACTTGCATGCTTTTCATACTTTGTCCATTCAATAAATGCATGCGCAAGTACCACCAGTAACTGGAATCTTAGTATGTATATCTGTTAACTCCATGCCTTATAGTCAAACTAGAATCTTAGTATGTATATCTGTTAACTCCATGCCTTATAGTCGGAGAGCTGATATGTAGTATGTATATCTGTTAACTCCATGTCTTATAGCCAAACTGGAATCTTAGTATGTATGTAACGCCCCACCTTTGGATTAAGGTGGAACACCTGTGTTAAGTGCTATTCCCTGGATCACTGATAGCACCACAGAACAAAATGAAGTATTCATTGCATAGTATCAAAGATTACAACACAGATCCAGATACATAAGTCTTTAAACTTACAAACTAGCTTAGTCTCATAGACTAGCTCAAATGTCAGAGTTCAACACAACATAAATAAAACGGAAACTAGGGTAGCAGTGAGCCTCCATGCTCACCATGCGCCACAGGCAGTCATGCTGGAATGTAGACTCGAGATCCTATCAACTTACTCCTCATCAGAAGAATCTGCACATTTGAATATGCAGCCCCATAAATGGGGGTTAGTACAATGATGTACTGGCAAATGACACATATTTGGTGGCTGTTGTGAAAGAACTAGCTACATGATATTTGGCTGGTGGATCTCTTAAGCTGCTTTGCATAAAGCCAATTTTATCCTAAAATCCTTTTCAAAACTTTCTTTCAAAATTTTAGTTTATAAGGGTCAAGACAACCCCCATACATTACATACTGGCCGGTATGTAGTTCTGGGCGAAACTCAACAAAATTGGAACATCAGAAACCACCACCCCTCGGAGTGTATGGTCCTGAGCTCCTGCCTAAGGGTTTCTAGTCAAGTTTTAAAGTATTCAGAAATGGTGATGAGATTCTTCCGTACATTCCATGTCTAGAGACTCAAATTGTCCATAACCGGGGACATGGCTAATCGATTAGTTTGACACCCTGTAGGGGTTGTGCACTTTCACCTTAAGACTCATTTTACGCCCAAACATAAAATGAGACAAGACCTTTCAGAAGGAGAGAGCAACCATACTGGCAAGATCCGTTCCCATCCTATAATTCTGCTACTAGCCCATATCTTGCACACAAGTTGAACCCTCACATCTTAATCAGTCAAGACAGAGCCCATATTGTCATAAGGCTGCACTGGAAGTACTCTAAGGCATGGAAGACATGGTAACCTCTTTATTCCTGAGTGGCATTCCACAAGTGTACTCCTGGGGTTCACCCCATCCTCTAGGAAGCATGAGGCACCAGAAGACACTCAACTTCGCCTCCATCATCAAACCAATCCACCCAGGTGTTTCATTTTAGTTGAAGTTCTTAATTTGTTCACAAAACACTTTTAATTAAGTGATCATAGCATGGCATCAATATTTTTCAAAGTATTTAGCATCCTAACAGGTGGGGTTTAAAGGATAGCTACACACTACTAGGATCTAAGCATTTTATAAAACAGTTGAACATTCCACCTATCATGCATACTACACAAAATCACTAATGCAGTAGTAAAAGTGGGTAGAAGCATGTGTGTCACTTGCCTTTTTGGAGTCCAAACCCTTTCACTTCTCTCAACAAGACACGTTCTCTCCTTTCAATCTATAGCAATAGAAGTACACAATATGAACACACTAGTCCAAGACAAACAAGATCAAGCAATGCAAACAATTGAAATGGGTTGGTTCAACATTTTAAATTTCTTATGATTTTGTGATGAGAGAAATATGTCATGAACCTTAGCTTGCAAGATAGGGATTGAGAGTTTGGATGGGAGGGTCAAATGATTGAAAAGAATTGATCCTCCAAGAGTAATAACCTTGTGCTTGGCATAAGCATGGTTAGGGTTTAGAGATGACTCATGTGAATTAGATTCACATAAGTACCGAATAGTGCAACTGAACACTACTGAATAAAGTGTGACAACACTTACTCATAATAGTATAAGTTACACATAGGCTTGGGCATATATTGGTGGTACATTGAATTACTCAATTAACCTTTCCGTAAATTGAATAGTTCAATATAGACCAATATGATCAAGTTGGCATGGGGTTAAACAAGTATGAAGGGTATTTAGAAAGATGGTGGCTTAGATCAAGGATGATATTGGATTAGAATGGTTTAGGATAGATGTGATATGAGTTAGAGTGTGTCATACACTAGTATCAAAGGAAACCTTAATTGGAGTAATCACCAATTACTCAAATTACTCAAGTGTAGTTTGAATATTATGAACTAGGCCCACAAGAATAAGATGGCTTGATATTGGGTGATGATCAGGAGTAAGCATGGTAGTGATAGATAGGTATGATCATAAGATTCACTTTTATAGAAGGAATCATATTGAAAAGAATTATAGAATTAAACTTATGATGAAAATAGTCAAATTCTCATATTTGAATTTGAATATTTACAAATGATTTCAAATAATTTGGGCAGTGATGTTACTGGATAGGGTACTGAAAAACTAAGCTATGGCAATTGGTTTCACTTTAAGATCATTTTCAGAAATCAAATTATGATCAAAGTAGTGATTTGAATAGATTTGAATGTACCAAGTTTGTGCACGTATCAACTTTGGTGTTTTTTGATTCTAAGGTGTTCTACATGTTCTAAGGAATCCATAGACTACAAATTTATGAGTTTTGAATATCCAGAACAAAAGATATGAATTATTTGGTATTAAAGTGCTATTTAAAACATTTGAATTTCACTTCAAAATTTTGCACAGTAACCATGTGATATTATTGTACATTTGGATTCTACACGTTTGTAGCATTCCAGGGACATATTATTTATTATTTTTGGACCTATGGTTTAGAAGATATGAATTTTGGAAGTTTGCAGAAATTTGAAATTGATTTGTTTCTAATTAGACTTTGGTTTATCCAGGGTTCGACACGTGTCGTGCTCTGATAGGTCTGTACCGGTTCGGTTGGATAGCTGCTCTGGAGCGTTAGATTTTAAGATGATCTGACGGTTCTAAATGGCCAGTACCGATTCAATAAGTGATCTAATCCAGGCGCTAGGATCTGGATCCAACGGTCACAGGGAAAGGGGGAGTTATCTTACCGGCGGTTAGGGTTTCGGCATGGACTTCCGGTGAGGGCGGCACTGGTGGGGGACGCCGACGACGTTGCAGGTGATCCTGGAGGCGATGGAGAGGACAACGAGGTGCGTCTAGATGCGGGGAAGATGATGGCGTCCTCTACGTGCTTGATTGCGTCCCTGAGAGAGTGCAGGGCATGAACGGAGGGCTCCAGGCGGCGGTTTCTTCCAGGCCACGATCGAGATCATCAATTTGCTTTGGAACAGAAGGGGAAAAGAGGTCAGCATGATGCGCGTGATCAAATGAAGAGATGGGGTACCGAAAAGAGGTGGCGGCTTGCCTCGGGAGGGTCGGAATCAGAGAGACACAGCGGCGGAATTCTCAGAATCCGGCGAGCGATTTCACAGCGTCTCGTTGGCGGTTTTGCCAGAGAGCGGAATGGAGAGAGGGAGGAGATGGTGGGGAAACAAGGGTGTGTCAGAGCGGAGGCCTTTTGGTCTCTGTATCGAGCGGGCTGGAGAGATCATGGGCAGGGGCGTAGCGGGAGAAACCGTCAGAGGTTAGGGGAGGATCCGACATGCGGGTCCCACCTGATAGGAGGAGAGTGAGATACCGTTTTGGGATAGGTTAGATGGGCCGATTCGGCACTGGGCCGGTGGGCTGCCTCAGTCCACTCATCTTTTCCTTTTTTTCTTCTTTCTTTTATTCTTTTCTGTTTTCTTAAATATTTTGTATCTTTTGCATATAAGCTTCAAACAAGGTCAATCCAATTCCTAAAATTTTCTAAAATTCAAAAGAACATTACAAAATAGTGAACAACATGATTTCATAATTTAACCTGATTTTATTAAAACCCTATAAATTTATCCTATGAGGCTTTATTGCCTAATGAAGAATGAAATTAGGGTTTTCAAAATACTTTCTTTTAAATTCAGAAAATAAACTCTAATAAAATAACTTTTGAACTTTATGTCAAATCACATTTTTAGAAATGCAAAACTTTACTTGGTATTAAACCCTTTTGTTGATAATTCTCTTGCAAGGATGCTTGCATAAGATTTGAATAAATGCAAAATAATATTTTGAAATTTTATTTTCTCAAATTAATTCCTCAAGCATCAAAGGAAAGTTTGAAAAAATTTCTGTAATTCATTATTTTAAATAAACTCAAAAGTTTTAAATCCTTGTAAAAATTCAATCAATGCAAATAAAACAATTTTTTTAAATCAAAAATTTGATAAAAACTTGGGATGTTACAAACTACCACCCTTAAAAGAAATCTCGTCCCCGAGATTTGAAAAGGCTAGAAGGGTTTGGGGTACTTAGGTGGCTACCACCCTTAAAAGAAACTTTTATGGGCAATCTAGGTCTTTGGGCTCAGACATGGCATCCTTGGTTTGACCTGGCACTGGGTCATCTTTTGAATCCATAGTAAGCTCCTGTCTTCATTTGCAATAGGTGGGCGTCTATTCATAAACTTGGGTTTCCAGTATTTCTCAAGGAGGCTTGAGTATAACTTTGCTCCATTGTGGAGCTTCTATCCAGCAATGTAGTTTGTTGAACTACTTTGGACACTGAAGGGTCACTCTTTGGGTCACTCATCGGACCAAGTTAAGATGATCTCATATCTTCATTTCATCCTCTTTGTTGACATCCTTGGCAATCTTCCATCTTATGATGCATTCCTTTGAAAAAACTCTTGGTTCAAACGGAGCTCTCAAGGTTGATAAGACTTCTTCCGTAGCAAGTCTTCTTCAACGGTAAGCTTGTGGTTCATTATCACTGTAATCCTACGTTTTGGCCACACAGGCTCACTATAAAGGGTGTAACATCTTATCCTCCTAATGTTAAGGTTTAGAACGTCGTCTCTCTTGTAGGTATGTCTCTCTAGGTTCACAAAGCCAACATTATGAGAGCAAATAATAAGAGTAGTAGGAATGGTGATCAATCCATCCTGCACCCAAATCATTACATCATACATGGTTTGCAAAACCTCGTATTCAAACTCTTGGTCAACCTCACTAGCTTTGACAAAATTTTCTTGAAGATAAACAAACGTTCCAAATCGCATTTTCGAATTTTAGAAAACAAATCTATCGTTCCTTAGCTAGGGGTTTGCGTACTCTGACATATGCCGTTAACTCTTGAGTTACATATCCTTTGGCTTGCCATTTCATGGGAGAAATAAAACCCATTCAACAAGGTTGTCCTTAGCTCTTACAAGTCCTTCCATTATTTATTACAAGGCGGTAGTTGCATACAAATTCTTCCAAGTTGGCTACTCCTTGTTGTGTCTTCTCCTTGTATTGTCGGCATCTTCGGTTATCCCGTTTTCTGAAGTCTTGAAGTGCTCTTCTCTTCGCATCTCCTTGCATAGTGTCCCTTTTGGTTGAATTTCTGACAAATGACCAGATCTGTTCCCCTTTGCCTATTTGCTTTGTTGTCTCTATCTGGACATTTGTTCGCATAATGCCCTAGCTCCTTGCAATGGAAGCACAGTACCTTGCTATTGTCTTTCTTCTTTATCTTCTTCTTCTTCTTCTTCTTCTTCTTCTTCTTCTTTTTGGGTATCTCTAAGGCTAGGAGATCTCTTACTTCATTTTCTTCATATTCCACTACCGTGGTGGGGAACCTTTCTCGTTTCTTTGAGCAATTTCCAGGCAAGTGTTCATGTCTTCTACCTGTTAAGCAACTCTTGGTGGTGGTTTTAGGTGCTACTTTCATGTCTTTCGTTTCCACCACCATCTTGGGTCTTCCATCTTCAGGGGTCTTTCCTAGCAGCTGGCTCAATCCATCCTTGGCTTGTTCATTCATTCGTTGCACCGTGTGATAAAACTTGCATTCAGCAGGAACATGATTGATTCCCTCGCATAGGAAACAAGTAACTTGGTTCATGGGACATTCTCCAATTGGGTTGCTCGTATCACAGTTAGGGCACTGTTCATGACATTCCTTAGACGTGTGTCCTATTTCTCCACATCTCTTGCAGGCTCGCAGTTTCATCTCAACATCACCTCTTGGTTCCTTGCCGCTATAATCCTTTTGTGGTAGGTTGTTATTGGTGCTAGCCATAATCCGGGACATCATTTGTACTATTTGAGTATGATTATTCAGTACTTGTTGCATTCCTGGAGGTATCTCGTTGCTGTCGCGGTTGACCATATCCTGGGTCAATACTCGCATCATTTCAGTATGCACTTCTACCATCCGTTACATTGCTATCTCCAGCTGAGGGTTGTTGTTATTGTTCTGGCGTTGAGGATGCAGGTTTAGGTCTTAGCATAGATGAGATTAGATAGAAGGGATCTAAAGAAGAGTTTCTACCTAAACACAGCAGATCAAGAGAATTCATCTTACAAACAACATCTAACAAACATTCATCCCATCAAGCAAACTAGGTCAAACACTAATAATCTAGTATGGTCATACCCCAATTTGGTATGATCATTAGATTATCACAACATCGTTGGTTCTATAAACTAGAATTATTGGTGGTCTTGTCTATTACTTGCTTGCGTACTTCAAGTTTCTCCTCTACTTCCATGATTCATCTTCTGGAGTTGTGCAAGATGCATTTGAGTCTTTCTCCAAGTTCTTCGTTTGGCCTGCAATGTAGTTCTTCATGTCGAGTCGAGGAAAATGTATGGAGTATCAGTCTCACACTTCTGGCACATTGTGATCTTCTATCCTTTGTTGATGATTTCAGGTTAGGGTCATCTATAGCAAAAGGAAACATTTGAAGAGGAAGTAGGAGAGAATACAAGGAGTTCAAAATGCAATTTTTTTATGTAAACAGAAACAAGATGAGATAGATTTTTTTTAATCCTAGGGTCTTCGTGTTTCTAATTCCAAACCTAGGGTCTCGATCCTACAGACAACACTATGCTCTGATACCATTTTTTAACGCCCCACCTTTGGATTAAGGTGGAACACCTGTGTTAAGTGCTATTCCCTGGATCACTGATAGCACCACAGAACAAAATGAAGTATTCATTGCATAGT
Source organism: Dactylis glomerata (assembly GCA_007115705.1). Lineage (NCBI taxonomy): Eukaryota > Viridiplantae > Streptophyta > Magnoliopsida > Poales > Poaceae > Dactylis > Dactylis glomerata. The sequence goes on from QXEO01000531.1 coordinate 13,525,914, forward strand.
ATCAAAGATTACAACGCAGATCCAGATACATAAGTCTTTAAACTTCCAAACTAGCTTAGTCTCATAGACTAGCTCAAATGTCAGAGTTCAGCACAACATAAACACAACGGAAACTAGGGTAGCAGTGAGCCTCCATCTTCACCATGCGCCACAGGCAGTCATGTTGGAATGTAGACTCAAGATCCTATCAACTTACTCCTCATCAGAAGAATCTGCACATTTGAATATGCAGCCCCATAAATGGGGGTCAGTACAATGATGTACTGGCAAATGACACATATTTGGTGGCTGTTGTGAAAGAACTAGCTACATGATATCTGGTTGGTGGATCTCTTAAGCAGGTTTGCATAAAGCCAATTTTATCCTAAAATCCTTTTCAAAACTTTCTTTCAAAATTTTAGTTTATAAGGGTCAAGACAACCCCCATACATTACTGTCAGTGTTATGGATACCGGGGTATCCCGGTCCACCTGCTCCTGGGCCACGTCATCGGCCCATCTTCGGAATCAAGGACCCAAGCGGCGGAGAAGACCCTCACGAGGAGGCGCCTCGTGAGGAGAACGACAACCAAAACTGCTAAGGACCAGAAGACCTCCTCACGAGCCCCCGCTGGTGAGGAGAGGAAGTACGCCCACGTCAGCTCAGCACGTTTGCGTGCAAAGCAAGAAGATAACGGGCAGAAGACCGCGTACCGCCCACGCTACCTCCGACAGGGAGGAGACCAGCTTTCTCTGTGCCTGCCCAAAGCGGCACAGTGGTAGTTGGCCACCCCCCTAAAAATAGCGTGGATGGTGCAGGGCGCCAGAGGAGGATGTCAGCTTCCTCCACCCACTCCTGTGGACCGGCGCCACTACCTTACGAAGACCCAGTCTACAGAAGAGTATAGTCTACAGCTGTCCTCCCTCCTTGGCCGTGTGTGGAAACCCCTTCCCCAAGAAGATAAGGGGAAGGAGGACCTTGGCGCTATAAAAGGAGGGAGAGGCCATCCCTTAGAAGGGATCGAATCTTCATCTTCTTCAGGCTGCTAGCTGGGCACGCAGGTTCTTCAACCTCTGGCCAGCTAGAGCTTTGTAACCAAGGCCTTGTACTCCTCGCGAGGTGTCGCGTTGCAATACAAGAAGGCAGGAAGTAGGGGTTTTACCTCACCACGAGGGCCCTGAACCTGGGTAAGGCTCGGTCTCCCTCTTTGCAGTGCGTTGCGCGTTCGACAATCGAGGCTTCCGTCACCGTGCTTCGTTGCGATCCAAGATCTCACACGTTCAGCCCCCTGCGTTCGAATCCTTGGGTCCGTCGCGTGGTACCCCGTGTTCTTGCGACATGAAATCCATCGACATTTGGCGCGCCAGGTAGGGGGCTGTGGTGTGTTTCCTTCAAGATCTGCTTCGACATGGGTGACGATCGTCATCACCGTCTCCGCCTTCGTGCTGTCTACGTAAGTCGTCGCCGAGAACGTCTCCAAGTCCTCGATGGTCTGGAGGCCATTGGAGAGGGTGAGCCAGAGGTCGGCGACCTCGGCTTTGGGGGCTTCGCGGCGCTCGCCGGGCCACTTCGCCGCGCAACATGGCCGCCTCGCCTCAGGCCGGATGTTGGCGTGCGTTACGACGGGTCTTCTGATCCCGTGGAGTTCCTACAGCACTATGCGGCCGCCGTTCGGTCGGCGGGAGGCGATGGGCGTGTCATGGCCAATTGGTTCATGATGGCCGCAAGGGGAGAGCCTCGCCGGTGGCTCTGTGGGCTACCGCCGAGGTCCATCTCGTCCTGGAGGGACCTCTGCGAGCACTTCCTCGACAGATTCGCACCCCTGGGACCTGTGCCAGAGGGCGCGTAGGCCTACGCTGTCCTCGATGGCCCCGTCCCCAGGAGCATGAAGATAGGGCAGGGGGGCTTGAGGAGCTCACCCCTTTGCCTCCGCTTAGGAAACGGAGTACTTCATCTGCGCAAGGAGCAAAGTGTAACGGCAACCTCACTCGCCATTAATCCTCCCTAATCTATGGAAACTGCCTGGAATCGCGAGTCTTGGTCTCGCCAGCCTCGCGAGGTCGGTTAATTGCGGCTTAACGCGAACGTGAGTTTTCGCTCGACTGCCTTTCGAGAAAGAGCCGGAGCATGGTGTCCGCGCTGGGGCCTTCGCCCGGAAAACAGCAGGCCCGCAAAACCCAGAACGGATCGAGCTCTGACTCGGGAAGGGACCCGCTACAGTCACCTCATACGATCCATGGTGCTCTCTCCTCTCGAGCGACACTCGAATGAAGGCGCATGAGCGCGCGAGAGTCGCACAATTCGTGTAGATTTCTCTAAGTCTTCTGTTGTCCTTGTCTGCGACCTTGTGCTTCTTCTCCTGGAATCGCCTTTGTTGTGTTTGGACGCCTGGGGGGCTGCAGGGAGATAGTCCTATATGCCATCACAGTCACCTCTTGAGCGCCAGTGCCCGCTAGCCTTGCACCACGAGCTGCATACTAAGCGTCAGGCTGCTGTCCCGCTCGGAGGCTGGCCCCTAAACGACGTAGAGCATTCCCCAGACAAAGACGAGACGAGGAAAATGTACAAGGGTGCAAATAAGGACAATTTGGCGCATGACGCCTTAAGTGCGATTACAACTTAAACTGGCCCAGTAGGGCAAATGTCTGACGGCTGCCAAGTGTGCAGCTAACTTAATTCTTCTGGAGGAGGTCTAGGTGAACTTACTGGGCGACCGCTGTGTCGCCCTCGCCATCACCGGTGCTCTGGCTGGAGCCTGAGGACGCGTCTCCGCTGGATTCCGACGACCCGTCGTCTCCCTCCTCCTCTTCCCCGGAGCCAGAGGCGTCGCCGCTGGAGGAGCTCTCCGGTGCGGGCACTCCGGGACGGGCATAGATGGCCTGCAACCGTTGCAGGGCTATGTCCCGGCGCGTCGCCCTGTACACCGCTGCGCGATCAGGATTTCCTAGCGGAGGAGGCGGTGGCCTCTGCAGCACTTCTTCCAGGTTGAGGTCGGGGCGAAGGCGTTGGAGGTTGGTGAAGATTCGCATCCCCGCGAGCTCCAGCAGCTCTCGGCACTCGGCGTCGATGAGCTCCAAGACCCTCGCCGACGCGCCGTCTAGTTCTTCAGCCAGCTGGCTGAAGAAAAGCAAGATCGACCCGTCGTCCTCAGGGACGGTGGGCAGTGTCAGCCCGTGGATGCCCAGGTGGTGCGCCGCCGCCATGACGCGGGCCGAGAACCCGCGGAACATCTGCACCCGCTGCCTTCGCAGCACGCGTACCTCCTCCGCGGAATCCCTAGCCTCCTGGAGTTCCCTGGAGGTCTCCACGCCCTACAGGGCCGACGCCACGTTCTCCTCTTCGAGCCTCTGCACATCGCGTCGGAGCGAGGCGACGGTGGCGTCCGCTTCAGCAAGGGCGCGTTCGGCGCCCCGGCGCGCCTCGTGAGCCCCCCTCAGCTCGGTCTCCAGGTCACGGACCTGGCGCTCCAGGATCTCGCGCTTCTGCTTGTACATCGCCAGGGCATCGTCGGTCTTGGCGCGGAAGTCTGCGCGGCACGCTTCGGTGAACTCGGCGCGCCTCCGCTCGAACTCCTGCTCCATGTTGACCCGTCGCTGGTTCAGCATGTCATCCATCTTTGCCTGGAGGGAGGCCTCGCGCTGGTTCAGCGCTTCCTGGCGCCGGATCAGCTCGTCGTTGGACTGGCTGGCCATTGCCTCCCGGCTCTCGAGGGCCTCTCGCTCCCTGTTGAGCCGATCCTCGAGGGCATGGAGCTGCTCCTCTCGGAGACGAAGTCCCCGCTCGCGCTCGCGAGCCTCCGCTTCTCGGACAGCGAGCCCAGCCTCTTGCAGGCTCAGGCTCTCCGCCCGGGAATCTGCGCTCTCCTCACGAGCGTGGAGGAGGGCCTCCCGGTCTTCGACCTCGTCCAGCCTCTGCTGGGCATTGGCGAGAAGACCATCGGCATTGGTCCTGGCTTCGTCCAGGAGGTGCTGGGCTGCCCGCTTAGCCTCCTCCCCAGCCAAGGCTGGGTTGGGAGGCCCGACGGTGGGGGGAATCTTCTGGCGCGCCTCGGAGACGATCTTCATGGCCTCCTGGTGCGCCCTGGCCAGGACTCCCCTCGCCGACTCCCTGGCATTCGCTAGAGCTTCTTCGGCCTCCTCGGCTGCGCTGGCGCGGATCTCCTCCGCCTCCTTCCTCGCCTGCTCGCGGCGCTCGGCGGCACGCTGGTCGAGGAGACGGCATCTCTCCGTGGCTTGGTGCAGGAGGGCCCAGCCCTCGTTGATGCGCGCCTCCTCGGCAGTGTGCGCCCTGGTGACCTCGTCGCGGAGTGCGCCGGTCACGGTCGCGAGCACCCTTTCCCATGGGTCAGTGGCGTGGGGCTCGGCGGCGATCCTCCCAGGTCTCCCCAGTATCTCCGGCAGGGGAGGCGATGTGGCCCTGGATGGGCCCGGCTCGGTGGAGGTCGCTCCCCTCGCGCCGCTTGGCTCGGGGGCTGTCCCTGAGCTGGGCGGTGCAGCAGCTCTTGCCGGAGAAGCCTCCGGGGTAGTGGCGGTGCTGGCTACAGAGGGGGCAGCAGGAGCTGCCCCCATCGTCTCTGGTGTGCCCCCCGCGCTAGGGGGCTCGGCCGCATTGGGAGCCGTGGTGGCTCCCGAGGCGGGCTGTGCGTCCACGGACGCGCGGTCCTCTTCTTCTCTGGCGGCACGCGGCGACGTCGCCGGTGTGGCTGTGGCGGCCGGGTCAGGGCCCGGCGTGGCCTGACCAGTCTTCCTCTTCTTCCTCCTCTTCTTCTCTTCCTTCTTCTCCTCAGCGTCTCTGGAGATGGGAAGGGGAAGTGAGGTTAGGGGAAAGGTAAGTCAAAGGTAAAGGTCTTTTGTGCAGAAACACTCACGAGGCATCCCGCTCCACCCATCCTCTTTTGCTCGGGAGCGAGGAAGGAGGTGGCGGGGGCGTAGAGGACTCGCCCGCCGGTTTCTTCCCTTGGGAGGCTCCGGCCTCAGGACGCCGGCTGGCGCGCTCGTCGTTGAACTTGGAGTGGCGCTCTGCCTCCAGGCGGGCTCGGCGCTCCTCCTCCTCCAGGCCTCGCGAGGAGGACGCGCCGGCGTCTCCTCCGGAGGGCTGGTCCAGCAAGGAAGAGTCGTCGTCAGAGGAATCCGAGAGCACCACAGTGCCCCTCGGACGCCTCCGGCGGACCAGCTGATCGCCGGACTCCACATCATCGTCATCATCATCTCCCGAGGCCGTGGGCCCCGTTCCCCTTGCTGCCGAGTCCTGCTCCGAGCTGGCCGCAGGTGCGCTCGGGAGGGGACCAGGCACGACACCGTCGGCAAGGATTGGGCCCCAGGCGTTGAACTTCAAGATCCCCGCCGTAACTTGGCCGGTCTCCTGAGCGCCCAAATTGTAAAGTGGCAGGGCATTGCGTGGAATGGCGGGGATGGCGACTGTAGAGAAGAAGGCTCTTATTACCTCCTCCCGGGCGTCGGCGTTGAGCTCGCTGCCGTGCAGCCTGAGGTCGTCCCCGGCCCTGTGCCTCCAGATCTCCCGGCGGTGGTCCTGCAGAGGGGCGATGCGTTGGGTGACGAACTCCACCCCGACCATGGTCCCTGTGACGCCGGCCACCCAGAGATCTCGGATTCGCGGGCGGAGCGTCCTCAGTGCTTCCTCAGTAAGGGCCTCGCTGGCCCAGGTGGTGAGCTTGACGGGAGGGATCCCGGTGACAAGGAAGAGCTCCGATTCTTCGAGGATGTCGACGAAGAACCAGCGGCTCCGAAAGTCTTCAACTTTCTTCATCCACTTCAAGTCGATGAAGTCGCCCTCCGTTCCGGCGGTGGCGATGAAGGAGATGCATCCGGAACTCTGGTTCAGCCCAGAGGACCGGAGGGAGAAGAGGTGGCGGAAGTACGCCACCGACGGCTTGATGCCGATCCAGGCCTCGCAGGCGTAGGCGAAGACCGCCAGCAAGGTGACGGACTTGGGATGCAGATGGATGGCCTGGATCCCGTAGGTCTCCAGGATCGCCAGGAAGAAGGGGGGAACGGCGGCAGCAGGCCGGTGAAGACGGAGAAGAGGAAGAACGGCTGCGCTGTCGGGGGCAGAGTGTCCCGCGGCGCGCGGCCGTGCCAGATGCGGGTGGCGCCCCACTCATTGTTCCTGCTCCCGACCATCTCTCGGACGGTCTGGAGGTCGCGGCTGCTCTTGATTCGAGAGTCGAGCAGGGGCGCCGCCGGTCGCGGCGCAGCAGAGGAAGGTCTCGCCGCTCCTACAGCCCGGCGTGGTGCCATGGATCTGGGTGGGGGCGAGGTGCGGTGAGAAGTTGTTGCCTGTCAAAACCCACCGGCGAGCAGCAACGAGCAACACGAAGAGCCGGGAGGCTCCCAGAGCTGCTGGTGGGCCCTGGTCCCTCGGTCAACGGCCCGCAAAACTCCGGCACACGTCCTGGCTAATGCGAGGGCGTGCCACCTGACCTATACCTGATCAGGAAGGTGATGGATTGCTTCGATTAGTTTCCTGCATGGCAGACACGTAAACGTTAAATACGAGCCTCGATCGGCTCTCAGGTTTCCCTGCGAATCGGCTCAGGTAGCCGATTGTCCCATGGATCTGCATTGGATCTACGATAACATGGGGTTTTGCTTCATCGATACAAGTCAAATCGATCTACGACAGTTTAACGCTTTCACCACATAATTGGAACATCCCACACGTAATTGAGCCTGGTAGATACGAACGATAACGGAAAACTAACCCTAGAGGAGGCCAAAAAACCAACATAGAGTCAATTCCCGGAACAACTCCTCTCGAATTGGCAAACCATATCCTTACGTACTACTGGATCGTTCAACCCGTTTGTGAGGCCTAACCATGCGGATATTAAACTAATCCTTGGAGAACAAGGAACAACTATGACAGATTGAATCGACTGAATAAAGATCAAGCAAGATGCTGCCCTTACACCCAAAATAGGTGCAAAGGCAGCGAGATCTCTAGGGGCAGCATGACTAAGCAAACATAACCAAAAAACACCGATGCTAGCCCAAACAGATCTACGATAACAGTATTACTCGCCATCAACAAGGCTTCAGTACGAGCAATACCAAATAAGACATAAGCAGATGCTGCCTAGATCGCAAGATGCGATCTAGGCAGCACGACGCTTACCTGAAAGAAACCCTCGAAACAAGGGGTGGCGATGCGCCGAGATTGTGTTTGTTGCGAACGTGGTCGTCCTCCTTTCTCAATAACCCTAGGTACATATTTATAGTCCGGAGACTTTCTATCTTTGGAATAAACCTAACAACTCTATCTCTTGCTTAAACCGAAACGAACTCTATCATAATATACAGATACACGGGCAATTAGCCCAAATCCACGCGCAAGGCCGATCCAGCCTCCAAGCCCATCTTGATTACGGCCCATCTCCTCATTTGGCCAAAATGTGGCGATAACACATGCCCCCCTGGTTTTGGCAATAATAATTCCAAAACCACTCTGTTTTTTTTTCTTCATCGGGTCACGCGTTGCAGAGCAGAACCGTCATATCGCCTCCTCATCATGATGCCTCGCCTTATCAACTTCTCCGCAGTGCACGATTTGACAAATCTGGCACCACATCCTCGGAAACCGCTATGGCATTGAACCACCTTCCACTATTCCCCTTATTTAAATCTATCCGAACCATTTGCATCCTCATTCTTCTCCCATAGCCAAAAAACCCTCTTCCTCCGCCATGGACTCCTCTTCTTCCTCCAACACATCCGGCCTTTCCTACCAATCATCCGACTCCGTCAACCGGGAGCCGACGCCGGAGCACCCGCCGATGGCGGCGTACGAAGCTCTCGCCCCACAATGGTGGGACGAGAGAGACTGGGACTTCGCCGCCCAGTCAGAGGACGACGAGTCCATGACCGACGGCGAGGAAGACCTCCAACTCCTCGTCGACGGGGAACTGGAGGCGGAGAGCGCCGACGACGCCGTGTCCTGGGGCGAGGACATCGGCTCCTCCGATGAGGAGGAAGAAGCAGAGGAGGACACCTCCTCCGACGAGTACCCGCCGGTGAAGCGCTTCCGCGCCGGGTCCAGCGAGGACACCGACGACGACGACGAGGACGAAGAGGCCCCCGCTGCCAACTTTAGCAGCAGCGGTGAGGACTACGCCGGCAGCAGCGCCGATGACAGCGAAGACGGCGGCGGCAATGGCAACAGCGACGACGACGACGCCGCTTTTTAGATTAGGAAGTAGTAGTACTAGTAGTAGATCTCTATTTTGTAAGCAATCGGCTCCGTTGTAAACAACCATCTTTGGAATCAACAAAGCTTGCTTTTCCCCATTTGATTTTGCCGATAGTCAAATAGGTCAACGTTCCAAAAGCCGATAGTAACGAATCGGCTTTCACCATACCACGCTTGATATGGTCAACTAAGTCAAAACCTAAAGAGCCGATGGCAACACATCGGCTTTTTCCCACAAACGTTGGCAAGGTCAAACTCGGTCGCTTATTTAGACAAGTCTGAGCGGTCACTTTCCAATTTCAACGGTAACCTGCAACCATCTTCAAAAAGGCTAACTCAGACCTCCAATTGCCTCATTGAACAAATCGGGCTCACGGCGACACGAACCCCAGATTCCCCACCGCATAGATCCATCTCCGCCGGCAAATTAGATGGCTGAATCGTCCAGCGCCAACACAGCGGTCTCCGGTCTGAAGGTAATCCTTAACTGTTCCTCGCAATCCGAGCACGGTGCTAGAGTTAACAGCAAACACCTGAATTAATGCTTTATCCCATCATTTAGGTTTCAGACATTCTGCTGCCGCATCCTTCTATCCCAAATTCTCTCTGCCTTGGCCCCCGTGCAGAATCTAGTCCTGCCCATCTAATCTCTTGCGAGGCAAACAGAATCCCCTTCGTAAGCCAAAACTTAGATTTGGATTCTTGGGCCGACTGCTTACGAGCCTGGCCTAATCCTCCCGAATATTGGGTTTCTTGGTACAGTAGGGTAGCCAAAACTTACCAACCCCAATGGGAAACCACGGGAATAGCCGATGCCTTGTCTTTGTCATTGTCTCCCCTTGAGAAGCATGAAAATCTTCTAAAAACCATCGGCTATTTCTGGTCTGACGCTCTGAACTGCTTCATGTTCGGCCACGACCCCATGACACCAACTCTGTTAGACGTGGTGATGATTACTGGTCTGGACGTCACATCACCCAGCCCCTCTGCTTTTATGCTGCCAAAAGTCCCCTTCAAGCTTTCTTCCAAAACAGATTGCACGAACTGGGGTGCTTATCTTCGAAGCCACATGAAAACTAAGGGCCCTGTCACAGAGAAAGAACACACGGCCTTCCTCAATTTCTGGCTGGAACATTTCATATTCTGTGGCCCTTCCCTTGCTCCAACCAAGAATTATCTTCCCTTGGCCTACGAACTTGCCAGAGGCACTCAACTTGGCATCGGCAAACTGTTCCTTGGAGAAGTCTATCGATATCTCCAGTTGATGTCTGTCAAACTATCCTCCCACATAGCAGTCAAAACAGGAGGTCCTTGGTGGTTTATTCAACTATGGGCTCAGCTGTACTTTCAAAACCATATCCCAAACTTCCCCCTTTTGGCCAGTTGCACCTTTCCAGATGCCAAAGGGAAGCAGATCCGATGCACTAGCTACGGCCAAGCTCTGTATAGCCTGCCAGGTAGTAAACTGATCCCTCATGAAGCATCCAAGTGGTTCAGCATTTTCTTCCAAGGCCTGGACAATCCTATCTTCTTTCCTTACACGGAGGAATCGGAAAATTTTGAAAATCCAACCTCCTTCAGGCTGGACAACTTTGCCGATGACACCAGCACTCGGCAACTATTTTCCACCGTGATCCGTCCCTGCTTCCTCCCAGTTGGCATGAGCACATCCAACAGAATAATCAAGCCTGGATACGAGTTCTACCAGCCGGTCGTAGCAGCTCGGCAATTTGGCCTTGGGCAAGTACCTCCCCATTTCTTTCTCCACCACCTCACAGAGAGCAGAGCTGACCTGCCCGATTCTCTCATCAGTCAGAGGTGTTATTCCTTCTTCGATGCTCTGACCATCCCAATTCCTAACAACCTCACTTTCGCTTCATCAACCGATGGTTTTGAGGACTGGTGGTCGATGTGGAAGACTCATGCCTTCAGAAGAGCTCTGGGACCATTGCTGGAACAGCTCGATGCTGAATATGACATCCCCGTAGAACAGATACTGCTACTTGTAAATTTTCTTGATGCAGCTCACGACGATGCTTTTAATATCCTGCTCTGTCTTCTTGCAGCGACAAGATGGTCCAGAACCTACCAACGAGGATGGCTCCCCCTTCGAATTCCTCCCACCGGCTCCTGTGGTCCTTTTCTGCAAAAACTCGCCACCTTTGAAACAGGTCGTGATGCAGAACCAGCCGATATTACCAAAATCGGCTTCCAAGAGCCAAGCAACTTCCGGGTCAGCTGCCCCCGAGTTCCAACTAAAACAAGAACGGCGGTGAGGAAGATAGTGGCCAAGAAAACTTCGAGGCGCCGGAGCCCTTCTCCAGAGAGCTCGCACGTACGCTGATTCATGCCTTGGTTGATCTCATTTATCTTTGTAAACATGCTCGTGCTTACCAACTCTCCCTTTCTTACAGGTCTCCATCGAAGACACCTCCAGCGAGGAAACACCATCCAACCGAGGAGATTCAAGCTCAGCAGACTCTGAGAGAACCACCACACCGAGCCAGCCAGATGTGCCACCATCGGCTTCCAGGAAAAGGCCTGTTCCTGAACCTGTTGCCCCCCGAGCATCAGTCGAGGCGGGGCAAGCTGTGAGCCCCAAGAGGGCTCGCAAGGGACTGCAAACTTCTTCTCCGAGCCAGGAGGCTTCGCAAGTAATTATCCTCCATACTCTTACCACTCCTTTTTATGCCGATTCATTGCTATTCACATCGGCTAAGCACCTTTCATGCAGACGAAGGACACTCCTAGTGGGAAAGTCGGGGAAGTGTCGATGCCTTCCGCAAGCCTGGATCTAGTAATCCCTGAAGGTATAGATAAAACGGTTGCCAATCTGGCCAAGCCATCAGCAACAACACACGAGCCGATTGTCTCGCCGTCGGCTTTCCCCCTGATCTCAGGAGAGGTATGTTCGCTTCTTTTGACTCATCCTTCCCTGTTTGATGCATACTGACGCCACTTCTGCCTGCCAGGGTTGTGATATCTCAGGCTTGCTGACGTTCGACCCTGAATCCATCGAACCAGCTCCCTCTGTCGCCAACGATGAACCACGAGCAAGCGCTGTTCTACCTCAATTCCAGCGTCTCAAAGCCTTGCTATCCTCCCCAATCGAGAAGTTGGTCGAGGGTTCTGAAGAGGTGAAGAGTGTTCTTGACGAAATCAAGGACCAACTCCCGGTAGCATTGCAGGTGAAGCTTTGGCCAGTTGTGACTCTGTCTTTCTACGGGTCAAGGGTGAAATTGGCTCGTGAGAGGATCAATCTACGCCACGCCCAACTCCCACTGAAGGCCGATATTACAGCCAAATGCCAGCGGCTCAATGAGAAAAAGGCGTCTTTGGATGCCAAAACTGACACCTCTGTCAGCGCCGCCGAGCTTGCATCCTTAAAAAAGGAACTGGAAGATCTCGAAGAGAAGGTCCGGGCGACTAAAAAGCTCATTCATGACAAGGAAGCATTCATCGCCCGCTCCCATGACGAAGCAGAAGGCCTCAAAGCTCAACTGAAGACTGATCTGGCAGAAATACGTGCCCTGAGCAAGCAGCTAGTGACGGGCAAGGACGATGATGACGAAGCCGAGATCGCCCAGGTGGATCGTGTCCGTGCTGACGCCCTCCATGCCTTCGAGGCATTCCTTCAGTAGCTTATTCATGTAACCTGACACCTGCTCGTAACAGTCTGAACCTCGAGAGTCGATGGCTGTGCACTGTTTTTTTTTATTTGGCCGATTTCATGTATCGGCCCCCATGTTTCACTGGATGTATTTTTCTACCGGCCGATTTCATGTATCGGCCCCCATATTTTTTTTTACTGGCCGATTTCGTGTATCGGCCCTCATATTTCACTGTCCATCATCCCACATGCTTGGGAAATATTTCTTGAGATGCTGACCGTTGACAGCCACTGGGAATTTCACACCGTCCAGCTCCTCAAGCATGTACGCGTTGCCCCTTAAAACTTGGTCGACCCTGTATGGCCCGTGCCAATTCGGAGACCATTTACCGTATGCTGCATCCTTAGTACCCAATGGCAATACAGCTTCCCATACCAGATCCCCAACGTGGAACTCCTTTGGTCTCACCTTCTTATTATATGCACGAGCTACCTTGGCTTTGTTCTCTTTAATTTTCTCAAGCGACCACAGCCTAAGTTCAGTTAAATCCTCAACACTGTCACTCATCAGGGCTGCATATTCTTCAGTTGTTAGATCGTTCTGAAAAGTGACACGTCTCGATCCAGCCGTAATCTCCCATGGCAATACGGCTTCTTGTCCATAGACTAGATGGTATGGCGAGGTTTTTATCGCTCCATGACATGACATGCGATAAGCCCACAAAGCTTCTGACAAAACCTCGTGCCAACGCCTAGGGTGCTCGTCGATTTTTCTCTTGATCAGCTTGATAAGGCTCTGATTGGACGCTTCAGCTTGCCCATTTGCTTGAGCATAATATGGAGATGATCGGATCAGCTTAATTCCCGCGTCCTCGCAGAACTCTCTAAACTCGTGAGAAATGAAGACCGAACCTCCATCGGTCGTGATAGTTTGGGGAATCCCGAATCTATGAATGACATGTTCTTTCACGAAATTGATAACATCCTTCGAGTTTACTGACTTCATAGGGACGGCTTCCACCCATTTAGTGAAATAATCCGTAATGGCCAAAATCCACATGTGGCCTTTGCTTGATGGAGGATTGATCTTGCCAATCATATCCATGCCCCAACCTCGGAATGGCCAAGGCTTGATGATGGGGTTCATCGCTGATGCAGGTACCATCTGAATCTTCCCGAATTTCTGACATGCTTGACACCCTTTATAGTACTTAAAACAGTCCTCAAGCATGGTGGGCCAATAAAACCCTGATCGCCTGATCAACCATTTCATCTTGTGAGCCGATTGGTGAGTTCCACAGGCGCCTTCGTGTACCTCGTGTAGAAGCCGATTTGCCTCGGCTGGCCCAGACATTTGAGCAGTAACCCTTCCAAAGTCCTGTAGAACATGTCATCCCCAATAAGCACATACTTCATGGCCTTGTACCTTATCCGTTTAGGTGCCCCCCGAGCCGAATCTTTCAAGTAATTGAAGATATCGGCTCTCCAGTCGTCCGCTTCCAGGAACTGTACCTGAACATCAGTTCCATCTGCTATGTCCTTGTAGCCTGAAGCCATCTGTGCAAGATCATTCGCCTCGGTATTCTGCGACCGCGGGATCCAGTTAAAGTTTAGATACCTGAACTGTGCCATCAGCTCACGGCATTGCAACCATAATGGGAAGAGTGACTCGCTCTCACACTTGTATTCGTCCGTGAGTTGGGAAATCACCAATTTGGAGTCTCCAAAAAGTTCCACTGCTTCTGCTCCGGCTTCAATGAGCAACTCCATTCCCTTGCGTATTGCCTCATACTCAGCGACATTGTTGGTGCAAGGGGTAGATAGCCTGATGGAGAAGGAATATGTTGCCCCCCGGGGCGACACGAGTAGAATGCCGATGCCGCAACCATCATCACAAGCCGATCCATCGAAAAACATAGCCCATGCACGTACAGACAGTGCTGCTATATCAGTGTTGATTCGTTCAGCAATAAGATCGGCCAACGCCTGTCCCTTAACCGCTTTGGCGGGTTGATACCGGATATCAAATTCCGATAGTGCAAACATCCATTTGCCGAGTCGGCCTTTCAACACAGGAGCCGACAGCATATGTTTTATGACATCTGATTTGCATATGATGATAATCTCTGCTGACAGCAAGATGTGTCGCAGCTTGGTGCAGGTGAAAAATAGGCAGAGGCATAACTTCTCGATCTCAGGATATCTCGTCTCTGCATCCAGCATCCTTCTGCTGATGTAAAACACAACTCGCTCTAGACCATCATAAACCTGCACCACCACCGAGGCGATGGACGTGTCAGCCACTGACAAGTAAATGTAGAACGGCCTATCCTGCTGCGGTGGAACCAACACTGGCGGCTTCGTTAGATATTCTTTGATCTCGTCGAAGGCTCGTTGTTGTTCTATCCCCCAGCGGAACTCCTCATCAGATTTAATTTTCACCAGTCCCATGAACGGCTCTATTCTTCCTGACAGATTGGAGATGAACCTTCTGACGAAGTTGATCTTGCCGATGAGACACTGCAGTTCTTTCTTCGTGGTAGGTGGCTTCATTGTTCGCACTGCCTCCTGACTTTTCAGGCCGATCTCAATTCCGCGTTCATGGACCAAGAAACCCAAGAACTGACCGGCCGTCACACCGAAGGCACACTTCTTTGGATTCATCCGTAGTCCGAATTTTCTGGTTCGGTCCAGGACGCGTCGCAGATCGTCCAAGTGTCCTTGTACTGAAGCAGACTTGACTACCACGTCATCGATATAAATCTCCACCAGCTTGCCGATCAGATCATGGAAAATGTAATTCATGGCTCTTTGGTATGTGGCGCCGGCATTCTTCAGTCCAAATGTCATGACTACATATTCAAACAACCCCACCGAACCTGGGACTCTGAATGCAGTCTTGTGTATATCTTCTGGAGCCATAAAAATTTGATTGTAACCGGCATTGCCATCCATAAAGCTCAAGACCTTATGACCAGCAGCTGCGTTGATCAATGTCTCTGCTACCGGCATCGGATACTCATCCTTTGGAGTGGCTCTATTGAGATCCCGAAAATCTATGGCAACACGCCATCGGCCATCCTTTTTCTCTACAGGTACGATACTAGAAATCCACTCAGCATACCTGCATGGCCTGATGAACCCAGCTTTCAACATTTTCTCGATCTCTTTCTTGACTTCCTCTAAAATTTCGGCCTTCATCTGTCGTGCTCGCTGCTGGAATGGCCGAAACCCTTTTTTAAGCGGGAGCCGATGCTCAATGATGCTCCTGTCTAACCCGGGCATCTCCGTATAGTCCCAGGCAAAGCAATCTGGATATTCTTTCAAGCAAAGCTATCATCGGACCCCGCAGATTCGGATCTAACTTTTTGCTGATAAATGTCGGTCGTGGCTTATCCCCAGGACCGATGTCAATCTCCTCTAGCTCATCAGCGGATGTAAACCCATACCCCAGCTTTCCGTCACCTGCTAAATCGATGCTGAACACAGGCCAAAAGTTTGGTGAGGATAACAAAGATAATTTGGGCCGATTGCCGGAATCGGCCCCCTTTTTGATTGCATTACTCAAGGAAGGTTTACAACTTATTTGTGCTCTACAATGGTAGGGAATCTCCCTACTACGACTACATGACATGCTTGTCGTAAGATCACTGCTTTTTATTTTTTGTGGCCGATCGCAGGGATCGGCCTTACCACGCACAATCGTGGGCTTTGCTACTCTGTCAGGCCAGTGGATAAGACCAGCCTCACCCCGTTTTTTGTAGCTTCAATGCGCTCACAGCCGTCTAGACTGACTCCAGAGATCGGCTCTTGGTCTTCTGCGTCCCAAATGTTCATGCCAGCTATTGAGATCTCGATCGAATCATCTGCATGAATGACCTCCACTTCATCTCCATCCCACTGTATCAGGCATTGGTGCATCGTGGATGGAATGCAGCAGTTAGCGTGAATCCAATCCCTTCCCAGCAAGACAGGCGTAGGTGCTTTTGCTGTCAACAATGAAGAACGACGTAGGGATGGTTTTTCTACCCACGGTCAGATCCACGTTCAGAACGCCTTGCGTTTCTGAAGCTTGGCCGTTGAAGTCGCTTAGCGTGACGTTGGTTTTGATCAGATCTGCAGTGGAGTGTCCCAAACGCCGCAGCATGGAGTATGGCATTATATTGACTGCCGCTCCGGTGTCAACCAACATCTTGCGGACAGGCTGCCCATTGATATAACCTCTCAGGTACAGGGCTTTCAGATGTTTGTAGCTCTTCTCCTGTGGCTTTTCAAAGATGACCGGCCGTGGGCCGCAGTCAAACTGTGCCACTGGTAGTTCTTCGGTTCTTGGAGCGCAAAACTCTGACGGAAGTATGAACACCATGTTTGTGTCAGCCGATGTCTTCGCATCGGCTTTTACTGGTTTGGGGCGCCACTCTTTCCTTTTTGGACGGGCCTCCGTCTCCAAGGTTTGCTGAATTTTTACGGCCAGATCAGGCCGGGCTTTCCTTAAAGTGTGGAGGTACTGCGCTTCGGCTTCCTCCAAGCTACGTAGCCGCTGAACTCTACGCTTTTGGGAGTGTCTGAGTCCATCGGGACACCACCTTGGCCGGTGATATCTATCTTCTTCTTCATCCTCTGACTCCTCGAGATCTTTTGCTCGAGATGACTCCCCTTGTCCGTTCTGAGGCCGGAGAGGCCCTAGACGCTTGAACACTGAAACTGGACCTGTGTCATCCTTCTGCTGTCCACATTCCGGGCAGTTGTCGACTGTAGGCAATCGGCTCATTCCCGCATCCCAACAGTACTTGAAGAAAGGACAATCCCAATGTTTATCCACGCCTTCCTTTTCCTTTGACCTTCCCCTAGCGCGGTGCTCATATTCTTCATCATCTCTATCATGCCGACGGTATCTCCCATCGTATGCGTCGGTCCAACGATCTCCTTCATCATCTCTGTCGTACTGCCGACGTCGGTCATACTGACGCTCATACTTGTTAAGGAGATGCGTGGAGTGTGGCTTCTGATATCGCACGCTTTTCACTTGTTCCTCGGTTATATACCGCCTATCATCATAACGGGGCCGGTCGCGTGGACCGGCCTCTTCCTTCCCTTTGCCCCGGGAGTGGCCGCTTTCCTCCTTATACTTGCCATGGTGGTACACAGGCCCTGCCATGTTAATATCGAACGAGAAATCTAGCTGACGCCTCGTGGAGTGGCTGTGCTCTACCATGTTGATGCCAGGAAACGGGTTTGTGTCCACTTTCATGGCGAACTGCCCAAGGATCAGACGGCCCTGTTCTATCGCCGTTTGGATCTGCCGACGTAGCTCTTTGCAATCATTGGTGGTGTGGGTGAACGAGTGATGCCACTTGCAGTATGATCTCCCGTTCATCTCTTGCGCCGTAGGGATTTTATGGCCTTCGGGTAACTTCAGCTGCTTTTCCTTCAGCAGTAAATCGAATATCTGCTCAGCTTTGCTTACATCGAAGTCGAACCCTTTTGCAGGCCCTTGCTGTTTCACCCATTTGCAGGACACAGGATCTGCTCCCCGAGCCCATTCAGCCACGGCTATCTCCTGGTCTTCTACAAGATCCTCTTCTTCTGTATCGACCAGGCCTATCGGACGTTTGAACTTGTCTTGGTACAACTCAGGGTGGCGCTGCTCATACATTGTCAGTTTCTGGACCATGTGCGCCAGTGAATTGTATTCTACTTGGAAAGCCAGATCCTTGATCGGTGCTGAGAGACCCAACACGGCCAGCTCGACTGCTTCTTTCTCAGTTAAACGAGCCGAATAACATCGGTTCTTGACAGTCCTGAAACGCTGAATATACTCGGCTACCGTTTCTCCCCGCTTCTGCCGCACCTGCGCCAGATCGGCAATGCCAGCCTCGGTAGCTTCTGAATGATACTGAATATGGAACTGTTCTTCCAGCTGCTTCCAGGTCCGGATCGAATCTGGTGGCAACGAGGTGTACCACCCAAAAGCTGGTCCTGTCAGAGATTGCGCAAAGAACCTTACGCGTAACTGATCCGATGCTGAAATCATGCCTAACTGTGCCAAATATCGGCTCACGTGCTCGATCGAGCTAGACCCTTCTGAACCATTAAATTTTGAGAACTCAGGGAGCCGATACTTGGGTGGAAGCGGAATCAGATCATACTCGTTGGGGTACGGCTTGGAATAGCCGATTGTTCTCCTCTTCGGCACGAAGCCGAACTGGTCTCTCAAGATGGTACTGATTTGCTCCACCGTTTGAGCTGCAGGGGCTAAATTCTCATGACTCGTTCCGGTGGCATACTTAGCTAGCCACGCCTGTTTATCAGCGTCCATCCCGGACATCCCTGCTCCCGAAATCCCTACTCCAGAAACACCTGCCCCAGAAATCCCTGCGGTTGCAATCTGGTTCGTGCGCGTCAGGCTGTTGCAGTCCGGCACGTATGTGCACACATATCCATGTGGGATTTCTTTAGGTGGTTCAAACAGGAATTGGTAATCGCCAGGATCACCTCCAATCTTGTAGACGACGTACGCCGGTGACCCCGGTGGCTCCGGAGCTGCAAGCGTGAATGGTAGCTGTGGCCTGGTCTGGAGCGGTCTTTCTCCCTGGTGAGTCCCTAGGGTAGGCCCCGACGGAGAGTACTGATGTTTCATGATCTCCTGAACCACGCGAACCGCGACGCGCTCGAAAGCGTTCACCAGGCTCTCAGAATGGCGGTGAAGAGAATGAGCCACCATGTAATTGACTTCCTGTCGCAGAGCTCTGGTGCGATCCTCTGAAGGAACAGACAGATCCACCTCATCGAGAGCGCCTTCGGGTGAGAACCCTTTCCACCTGATGCCATGCTTACGGGTCCTCTCAAAAGAGCCGATGAGATCGGCTTCGAAGAGAGCTTTGATATCATCATACCTCTTCTTGTGCTCATCAGACAGATCGTCGTACGTGATTGGTCTGTCCCCCATCGCAGCGTCAGATGTTGATGCAGATGTTGTTGAAGGTCCCACCGGGCGTGCCAGAATGTGTTGCCTGTCAAAACCCACCGGCGAGCAGCGACGAGCAACACGAAGAGCCGGGAGGCTCCCAGAGCTGCTGGTGGGCCCTGGTCCCTCGGTCAACGGCCCGCAAAACTCCGGCACACGTCCTGGCTGATGCAAGGGCGTGCCACCTGACCTATACCTGATCAGGAAGGTGATGGATTGCTTCGATTAGTTTCCTGCATGGCAGACACGTAAACGTTAAATACGAGCCTCGATCGGCTCTCAGGTTTCCCTGTGAATCGGCTCAGGTAGCCGATTGTCCCATGGATCTGTATTGGATCTACGATAACATGGGGTTTTGCTTTATCAATACAAGTCAAATCGATCTACGACAGTTTAACGCTTTCACCACATAATTGGAACATCCCACACGTAATTGAGCCTGGTAGATACGAACGATAACAGAAAACTAACCCTAGAGGAGGCCAAAAAACCAACGTAGAGTCAATTCCCGGAACAACTCCTCTCGAATTGGCAAACCATATCCTTACGTACTACTGGATCGTTCAACCCGTTTGTGAGGCCTAACCATGCGGATATTAAACTAATCCTTGGAGAACAAGGAACAACTATGACAGATTGAATCGACTGAATAAAGATCAAGCAAGATGCTGCCCTTACACCCAAAATAGGTGCAAAGGCAGCGAGATCTCTAGGGGCAGCATGACTAAGCAAACATAACCAAAAAGCACCGATGCTAGCCCAAACAGATCTATGATAACAGTATTACTCGCCATCAACAAGGCTTCAGTACGAGCAACACCAAATAACACATAAGCAGATGCTGCCTAGATCGCGAGATGCGATCTAGGCAGCACGACGCTTACCTGAAAGAAACCCTCGAAACAAGGGGTGGCGATGCGCCGAGATTGTGTTTGTTGCGAACGTGGTCGTCCTCCTTTCTCAATAACCCTAGGTACATATTTATAGTCCGGAGACTTTCTATCTTTGGAATAAACCTAACAACTCTATCTCTTGCTTAAACCGAAACGTAACTCTATCATAATATACAGATACACGGGCAATTAGCCCAAATCCACGCGCAAGGCCGATCCAGCCTCCAAGCCCATCTTGATTACGGCCCATCTCCTCATTTGGCCAAAATGTGGCGATAACACATGCCCCCCTGGTTTTGGCAATAATAATTCCAAAACCACTCTGTTTTTTTCTTCATCGGGTCACGCGTTGCAGAGCAGAACCGTCATATCGCCTCCTCATCATGATGCCTCGCCTTCTCAACTTCTCCGCAGTACACGATTTGACAACTCTGGCACCACATCCTCGGAAACCGCTATGGCATTGAACCACCTTCCACTATTCCCTTTATTTAAATCCATCCGAACCATTTGCATCCTCATTCTTCTCCAATAGCCAAAAAACCCTCTTCCTCCGCCATGGCCTCCTCTTCTTCCTCCAACACATCCGGCCTTTCCTACCAATCCTCCGACTCCGTCAACCGGGAGCCGACGCCGGAGCACCCGCCAATGGCGGCGTACGAAGCTCTCGCCCCACAATGGTGGGACGAGAGAGACTGGGACTTCGCCGCCCAGTCAGAGGACGACGAGTCCATGACCGACGGCGAGGAAGACCTCCAACTCCTCGTCGACGGGGAACTGGAGGCGGAGAGCGCCGACGACGCCGTGTCCTGGGGCGAGGACATCGGCTCTTCCGATGAGGAGGAAGAAGCAGAGGAGGACACCTCCTCCGACGAGTACCCGCCGGTGAAGCGCTTCCGCGCCGGGTCCAGCGAGGACACCGACGACGACGACGAGGACGAGGAGGCCCCCGCTGACAACTTCAACAGCAGCGGTGAGGACTACGCCGGCAGCAGCGCCGATGACAGCGAAGACGGCGGCGGCAATGGCAACGGCGACGACGACGACGCCGCCTTTTAGATTAGGAAGTAGTAGTACTAGTAGTAGATCTCTATTTTGTAAGCAATCGGCTTCATTGTAAACAACCATCTTTGGAATCAACAAAGCTTGCTTTTCCCAATTTGATTTTGCCGATAGTCAAATAGGTCAACGTTCCAAAAGCCGATAGTAACGAATCGGCTTTCACCATACCACGCTTGATATGGTCAACCAAGTCAAAGCCCAAAGAGCCGATGGCAACACATCGGCTTTTTCCCACAAACGTTGGCAAGGTCAAACTCGGTCGCTTATTTAGACAAGTCTGAGCGGTCACTTTCCAATTTCAACGGTAACCTGCAACCATCTTCAAAAAGGCTAACTCAGACCTCCAATTGCCTCATTGAACAAATCGGGCTCACGGCGACACGAACCCTAGATTCCCCACCGCATAGATCCATCTCCGCCGGCAAATTAGATGGCGGAATCGTCCAGCGCCAACACAGCGGTCTCCGGTCTGAAGGTAATCCTTAACTGTTCCTCGCAATCTGAGCACGGTGCTAGAATTAATAGCAAACACCTGAATTAATGCTTTATCCCATCATTAAATTTAGGTTTCAGACATTCTGCTGCCGCATCCTTCTCTCCCAAATTCTCTCTGCCTTGGCCCCCGTACAGAATCTAGTCCTGCCCATCTGATCTCTTGCGAGGCAAACAGAATCCCCTTCGTAAGCCAAAACTTAGATTTGGATTCTTGGGCCGACTGCTTACGAGCCTGGCCTAATCCTCCCGAATATTGGGTTTCTTGGTACAGTAGGGTAGCCAAAACTTACCAATCCCAATGGGAAACCACGGGAATAGCCGATGCCTTGTCTTTGTCATTGTCTCCCCTTGAGAAGCATGAAAATCTTCTAAAAATCATCGGCTATTTCTGGTCTGATGCTCTGAACTGCTTCATGTTCGGCCACGGCCCCATGACACCAACTCTGTTAGACGTGGTGATGATTACTGGTCTGGACGTCACATCACCCAGCCCCTCTGCTTTTATGCTGCCAAAAGTCCCCTTCAAGCTTTCTTCCAAAACAGATTGCACGAACTGGGGTGCTTATCTTCGAAGCCACATGAAAACTAAGGGCCCTGTCACAGAGAAAGAACACACGGCCTTCCTCAATTTCTGGCTGGAACATTTCATATTCTGTGGCCCTTCCCTTGCTCCAACCAAGAATTATCTTCCCTTGGCCTACGAACTTGCCAGAGGCACTCAACTTGGCATCGGCAAACTGTTCCTTGGAGAAGTCTATCGATATCTCCAGTTGATGTCTGTCAAACTATCCTCCCACATAGCAGTCAAAACAGGAGGTCCTTGGTGGTTTATTCAACTATGGGCTCAGCTGTACTTTCAAAACCATATCCCAAACTTCCCCCTTTTGGCCAGTTGCACCTTTCCAGATGCCAAAGGGAAGCAGATCCGATGCACTAGCTACGGCCAAGCTCTGTATAGCCTGCCAGGTAGTAAACTGATCCCTCATGAAGCATCCAAGTGGTTCAGCATTTTCTTCCAAGGCCTGGACAATCCTATCTTCTTTCCTTACACGGAGGAATCGGAAAATTTTGAAAATCCAATCTCCTTCAGGCTGGACAACTTTGCCGATGACACTAGCACTCGGCAACTATTTTCCACCGTGATCCGTCCCTGCTTCCTCCCAGTTGGCATGAGCACATCCAACAGAATAATCAAGCCTGGATACGAGTTCTACCAGCCGGTCGTAGCAGCTCGGCAATTTGGCCTTGGGCAAGTACCTCCTCATTTCTTTCTCCACCACCTCACAGAGAGCAGAGCTGACCTGCCCGATTCTCTCATCAGTCAGAGGTGTTATTCCTTCTTCGATGCTCTGACCATCCCAATTCCTAACAACCTCACTTTTGCTTCATCAACCGATGGTTTTGAGGACTGGTGGTCGATGTGGAAGACTCATGCCTTCAGAAGAGCTCTGGGACCATTGCTGGAACAGCTCGATGCTGAATATGACATCCCCGTAGAACAGGTACTGCTACTTGTAAATTTTCTTGATGCAACTCACGACGATGCTTTTAATATCCTGCTCTGTCTCCTTACAGCAACAAGATGGTCCAGAACCTACCAACGAGGATGGCTCCCCCTTCGAATTCCTCCCACCAGCTCCTGTGGTCCTTTTCTGCAAAAACTCGCCACCTTTGAAACAGGTCGTGATGCAGAACCAGCCGATATTACCAAAATCGGCTTCCAAGAGCCAAGCAACTTCCGGGTCAGCTGCCCCCGAGTTCCAACTAAAACAAGAACGGCGGTGAGGAAGATAGTGGCCAAGAAAACTTCGAGGCGCCGGAGCCCTTCTCCAGAGAGCTCGCACGTACGCTGATTCATGCCTTGGTTGATCTCATTTATCTTTGTAAACATGCTCGTGCTTACCAACTCTCCCTTTCTTACAGGTCTCCATCGAAGACACCTCCAGCGAGGAAACACCATCCAACCGAGGAGATTCAAGCTCAGCAGACTCTGAGAGAACCACCACACCGAGCCAGCCAGATGTGCCACCATCGGCTTCCAGGAAAAGGCCTGTTCCTGAACCTGTTGCCCCCCGAGCATCAGTCGAGGCGGGGCAAGCTGTGAGCCCCAAGAGGGCTCGCAAGGGACTGCAAACTTCTTCTCGAGCCAGGAGGCTTCGCAAGTAATTATCCTCCATACTCTTACCACTCCTTTTTATGCCGATTCATTGCTATTCACATCGGCTAAGCACCTTTCATGCAGACGAAGGACACTCCTAGTGGGAAAGTCGGGGAAGTGTCGATGCCTTCCGCAAGCCTGGATCTAGTAATCCCTGAAGGTATAGATAAAACGGTTGCCAATCTGGCCAAGCCATCAGCAACAACACACGAGCCGATTGTCTCGCCGTCGGCTTTCCCCCTGATCTCAGGAGAGGTATGTTCGCTTCTTTCGACTCATCCTTCCCTGTTTGACGCATACTGACGCCACTTCTGCCTGCCAGGGTTGTGATATCTCAGGCTTGCTGACGTTCGACCCTGAATCCATCGAACCAGCTCCCTCTGTCGCCAACGATGAACCACGAGCAAGCGCTGTTCTACCTCAATTCCAGCGTCTCAAAGCCTTGCTATCCTCCCCAATCGAGAAGTTGGTCGAGGGTTCTGAAGAGGTGAAGAGTGTTCTTGACGAAATCAAGGACCAACTCCCGGTAGCATTGCAGGTGAAGCTTTGGCCAGTTGTGACTCTGTCTTTCTACGGGTCAAGGGTGAAGTTGGCTCGTGAGAGGATCAATCTACGCCACGCCCAACTCCCACTGAAGGCCGATATTGCAGCCAAATGTCAGCGGCTCAATGAGAAAAAGGCGTCTCTGGATGCCAAAACTGACACCTCTGTCAGCACCGCCGAGCTTGCATCCTTAAAAAAGGAATTGGAAGATCTCGAAGAGAAGGTCCGGGCGACTAAAAAGCTCATTCATGACAAGGAAGCATTCATCGCCCGCTCCCAAGACGAAGCAGAAGGCCTCAAAGCTCAACTGAAGACTGATCTGGCAGAAATACGTGCCCTGAGCAAGCAGCTAGTGACGGGCAAGGACGATGATGACGAAGCCGAGATCGCCCAGGTGGATCGTGTCCGTGCTGACACCCTCCATGCCTTCGAGGCATTCCTTCAGTAGCTTATTCATGTAACCTGACACCTGCTCGTAACAGTCTGAACCTCGAGAGTCGATGGCTGTGCACTGTTTTTTTTTTATTTGGCCGATTTCATGTATCGGCCCCCATGTTTCACTGGATGTATTTTTCTACCGGCCGATTTCATGTATCGGCCCCCATATTTTTTTTTACTGGCCGATTTCGTGTATCGGCCCTCATATTTCACTGTCCATCATCCCACATGCTTGGGAAATATTTCTTGAGATGCTGACCGTTGACAGCCACTGGGAATTTCACACCGTCCAGCTCCTCAAGCATGTACGCGTTGCCCCTTAAAACTTGGTCGACCCTGTATGGCCCGTGCCAATTCGGAGACCATTTACCGTATGCTGCATCCTTAGTACCCAATGGCAATACAGCTTCCCATACCAGATCCCCAACGTGGAACTCCTTTGGTCTCACCTTCTTATTATATGCACGAGCTACCTTGGCTTTGTTCTCTTTAATTTTCTCAAGCGACCACAGCCTAAGTTCAGTTAAATCCTCAACACTGTCACTCATCAGGGCTGCATATTCTTCAGTTGTTAGATCGTTCTGAAAAGTGACACGTCTCGATCCAGCCGTAATCTCCCATGGCAATACGGCTTCTTGTCCATAGACTAGATGGTATGGCGAGGTTTTTATCGCTCCATGACATGACATGCGATAAGCCCACAAAGCTTCTGACAAAACCTCGTGCCAACGCCTAGGGTGCTCGTCGATTTTTCTCTTGATCAGCTTGATAAGGCTCTGATTGGACGCTTCAGCTTGCCCATTTGCTTGAGCATAATATGGAGATGATCGGATCAGCTTAATTCCCGCGTCCTCGCAGAACTCTCTAAACTCGTGAGAAATGAAGACCGAACCTCCATCGGTCGTGATAGTTTGGGGAATCCCGAATCTATGAATGACATGTTCTTTCACGAAATTGATAACATCCTTCGAGTTTACTGACTTCATAGGGACGGCTTCCACCCATTTAGTGAAATAATCCGTAATGGCCAAAATCCACATGTGGCCTTTGCTTGATGGAGGATTGATCTTGCCAATCATATCCATGCCCCAACCTCGGAATGGCCAAGGCTTGATGATGGGGTTCATCGCTGATGCAGGTACCATCTGAATCTTCCCGAATTTCTGACATGCTTGACACCCTTTATAGTACTTAAAACAGTCCTCAAGCATGGTGGGCCAATAAAACCCTGATCGCCTGATCAACCATTTCATCTTGTGAGCCGATTGGTGAGTTCCACAGGCGCCTTCGTGTACCTCGTGTAGAAGCCGATTTGCCTCGGCTGGCCCAGACATTTGAGCAGTAACCCTTCCAAAGTCCTGTAGAACATGTCATCCCCAATAAGCACATACTTCATGGCCTTGTACCTTATCCGTTTAGGTGCCCCCCGAGCCGAATCTTTCAAGTAATTGAAGATATCGGCTCTCCAGTCGTCCGCCTCCAGGAACTGTACCTGAACATCAGTTCCATCTGCTATGTCCTTGTAGCCTGAAGCCATCTGTGCAAGATCATTCGCCTCGGTATTCTGCGACCGCGGGATCCAGTTAAAGTTTAGATACCTGAACTGTGCCATCAGCTCACGGCATTGCAACCATAATGGGAAGAGTGACTCGCTCTCACACTTGTATTCGTCCGTGAGTTGGGAAATCACCAATTTGGAGTCTCCAAAAAGTTCCACTGCTTCTGCTCCGGCTTCAATGAGCAACTCCATTCCCTTGCGTATTGCCTCATACTCAGCGACATTGTTGGTGCAAGGGGTAGATAGCCTGATGGAGAAGGAATATGTTGCCCCCCGGGGCGACACGAGTAGAATGCCGATGCCGCAACCATCATCACAAGCCGATCCATCGAAAAACATAGCCCATGCACGTACAGACAGTGCTGCTATATCAGTGTTGATTCGTTCAGCAATAAGATCGGCCAACGCCTGTCCCTTAACCGCTTTGGCGGGTTGATACCGGATATCAAATTCCGATAGTGCAAACATCCATTTGCCGAGTCGGCCTTTCAACACAGGAGCCGACAGCATATGTTTTATGACATCTGATTTGCATATGATGATAATCTCTGCTGACAGCAAGATGTGTCGCAGCTTGGTGCAGGTGAAAAATAGGCAGAGGCATAACTTCTCGATCTCAGGATATCTCGTCTCTGCATCCAGCATCCTTCTGCTGATGTAAAACACAACTCGCTCCAGACCATCATAAACTTGCACCACCACCGAGGCGATGGACGTGTCAGCCACTGACAAGTAAATGTAGAACGGCCTATCCTGCTGCGGTGGAACCAACACTGGCGGCTTCGTTAGATATTCTTTGATCTCGTCGAAGGCTCGTTGTTGTTCTATCCCCCAGCGGAACTCCTCATCAGATTTAATTTTCACCAGTCCCATGAACGGCTCTATTCTTCCTGACAGATTGGAGATGAACCTTCTGACGAAGTTGATCTTGCCGATGAGACACTGCAGTTCTTTCTTCGTGGTAGGTGGCTTCATTGTTCGCACTGCCTCCTGACTTTTCAGGCCGATCTCAATTCCGCGTTCATGGACCAAGAAACCCAAGAACTGACCGGCCGTCACACCGAAGGCACACTTCTTTGGATTCATCCGTAGTCCGAATTTTCTGGTTCGGTCCAGGACGCGTCGCAGATCGTCCAAGTGTCCTTGTACTGAAGCAGACTTGACTACCACGTCATCGATATAAATCTCCACCAGCTTGCCGATCAGATCATGGAAAATGTAATTCATGGCTCTTTGGTATGTGGCGCCGGCATTCTTCAGTCCAAATGTCATGACTACATATTCAAACAACCCCACCGAACCTGGGACTCTGAATGCAGTCTTGTGTATATCTTCTGGAGCCATAAAAATTTGATTGTAACCGGCATTGCCATCCATAAAGCTCAAGACCTTATGACCAGCAGCTGCGTTGATCAATGTCTCTGCTACCGGCATCGGATACTCATCCTTTGGAGTGGCTCTATTGAGATCCCGAAAATCTATGGCAACACGCCATCGGCCATCCTTTTTCTCTACAGGTACGATACTAGAAATCCACTCAGCATACCTGCATGGCCTGATGAACCCAGCTTTCAACATTTTCTCGATCTCTTTCTTGACTTCCTCTAAAATTTCGGCCTTCATCTGTCGTGCTCGCTGCTGGAATGGCCGAAACCCTTTTTTAAGCGGGAGCCGATGCTCAATGATGCTCCTGTCTAACCCGGGCATCTCCGTATAGTCCCAGGCAAAGCAATCTGGATATTCTTTCAAGCAAAGCTATCATCGGACCCCGCAGATTCGGATCTAACTTTTTGCTGATAAATGTCGGTCGTGGCTTATCCCCAGGACCGATGTCAATCTCCTCTAGCTCATCAGCGGATGTAAACCCATACCCCAGCTTTCCGTCACCTGCTAAATCGATGCTGAACACAGGCCAAAAGTTTGGTGAGGATAACAAAGATAATTTGGGCCGATTGCCGGAATCGGCCCCCTTTTTGATTGCATTACTCAAGGAAGGTTTACAACTTATTTGTGCTCTACAATGGTAGGGAATCTCCCTACTACGACTACATGACATGCTTGTCGTAAGATCACTGCTTTTTATTTTTTGTGGCCGATCGCAGGGATCGGCCTTACCACGCACAATCGTGGGCTTTGCTACTCTGTCAGGCCAGTGGATAAGACCAGCCTCACCCCGTTTTTTGTAGCTTCAATGCGCTCACAGCCGTCTAGACTGACTCCAGAGATCGGCTCTTGGTCTTCTGCGTCCCAAATGTTCATGCCAGCTATTGAGATCTCGATCGAATCATCTGCATGAATGACCTCCACTTCATCTCCATCCCACTGTATCAGGCATTGGTGCATCGTGGATGGAATGCAGCAGTTAGCGTGAATCCAATCCCTTCCCAGCAAGACGGCGTAGGTGCTTTTGCTGTCAACAATGAAGAACGACGTAGGGATGGTTTTTCTACCCACGGTCAGATCCACGTTCAGAACGCCTTGCGTTTCTGAAGCTTGGCCGTTGAAGTCGCTTAGCGTGACGTTGGTTTTGATCAGATCTGCAGTGGAGTGTCCCAAACGCCGCAGCATGGAGTATGGCATTATATTGACTGCCGCTCCGGTGTCAACCAACATCTTGCGGACAGGCTGCCCATTGATATAACCTCTCAGGTACAGGGCTTTCAGATGTTTGTAGCTCTTCTCCTGTGGCTTTTCAAAGATGACCGGCCGTGGGCCGCAGTCAAACTGTGCCACTGGTAGTTCTTCGGTTCTTGGAGCGCAAAACTCTGACGGAAGTATGAACACCATGTTTGTGTCAGCCGATGTCTTCGCATCGGCTTTTACTGGTTTGGGGCGCCACTCTTTCCTTTTTGGACGGGCCTCCGTCTCCAAGGTTTGCTGAATTTTTACGGCCAAATCAGGCCGGGCTTTCCTTAAAGTGTGGAGGTACTGCGCTTCGGCTTCC
Source organism: Dactylis glomerata (assembly GCA_007115705.1). Taxonomy (NCBI): domain Eukaryota; kingdom Viridiplantae; phylum Streptophyta; class Magnoliopsida; order Poales; family Poaceae; genus Dactylis; species Dactylis glomerata. The sequence goes on from QXEO01000531.1 coordinate 13,554,766, forward strand.
TCCAAGCTACGTAGCCGCTGAACTCTACGCTTTTGGGAGTGTCTGAGTCCATCGGGACACCACCTTGGCCGGTGATATCTGTCTTCTTCATCCTCTGACTCCTCGAGATCTTTTGCTCGAGATGACTCCCCTTGCCCGTTCTGAGGCCGGAGAGGCCCTAGACGCTTGAACACTGAAACTGGACCTGTGTCATCCTTCTGCTGTCCACATTCCGGGCAGTTGTCGACTGTAGGCAATCGGCTCATTCTCGCATCCCAACAGTACTTGAAGAAAGGACAATCCCAATGTTTATCCACGCCTTCCTTTTCCTTTGACCTTCCCCTAGCGCGGTGCTCATATTCTTCATCATCTCTATCATGCCGACGGTATCTCCCATCGTATGCGTCGGTCCAACGATCTCCTTCATCATCTCTGTCGTACTGCCGATGTCGGTCATACTGACGCTCATACTTGTTAAGGAGATGCGTGGAGTGTGGTTTCTGATATCGCACGCTTTTCACTTGTTCCTCGGTTATATACCGCCTATCATAACGGGGCCGGTCGCGTGGACCGGCCTCTTCCTTTCCTTTGCCCCGGGAGTGGCCGCTTTCCTCCTTATACTTGCCATGGTGGTACACAAGCCCTGCCATGTTAATATCGAACGAGAAATCTAGCTGACGCCTCGTGGAGTGGCTGTGCTCTACCATGTTGATGCCAGGAAACGGGTTTGTGTCCACTTTCATGGCGAACTGCCCAAGGATCAGACGGACCTGTTCTATCGCCGTTTGGATCTGCCGACGTAGCTCTTTGCAATAATTGGTGGTGTGGGTGAACGAGTGATGCCACTTGCAGTATGATCTCCCGTTCATCTCTTGCGCCATAGGGATTTTATGGCCTTCGGGTAACTTCAGCTGCTTTTCCTTCAGCAGTAAATCGAATATCTGCTCAGCTTTGCTTACATCGAAGTCGAACCCTTTTGCAGGCCCTTGCTGTTTCACCCATTTGCAGGACACAGGATCTGCCCCCTGAGCCCATTCAGCCACGGCTATCTCCTGGTCTTCTACAAGATCCTCTTCTTCTGCATCGACCAGGCTTATCGGACGTTTGAACTTGTCTTGGTACAACTCAGGGTGGCGCTGTTCATACATTGTCAGTTTCTGGACCATGTGCGCCAATGAATTGTATTCTACTTGGAAGGCCAGATCCTTGATCGGTGCTAAGAGACCCAACACGGCCAGCTCGACCGCTTCTTTCTCAGTTAAACGAGCCGAATAACATCGGTTCTTGACAGTCCTGAAACGCTGAATATACTCGGCTACCGTTTCTCCCCGCTTCTGCCGCACCTGCGCCAGATCGGCAATGCCAGCCTCGGTAGCTTCTGAATGATACTGAATATGGAACTGTTCTTCCAGCTGCTTCCAGGTCCGGATCGAATCTGGTGGCAACGAGGTGTACCACCCAAAAGCTGGTCCTGTCAGAGATTGCGCAAAGAACCTCACGCGTAACTGATCCGATGCTGAAATCATGCCTAACTGTGCCAAATATCGGCTCACGTGCTCGATCGAGCTAGACCCTTCTGAACCATTAAATTTTGAGAACTCAGGGAGCCGATACTTGGGTGGAAGCGGAATCAGATCATACTCGTTGGGGTACGGCTTGGAATAGCCGATTGTTCTCCTCTTCGGCACGAAGCCGAACTGGTCTCTCAAGATGGTACTGATTTGCTCCACCGTTTGAGCTGCAGGGGCTAAATTCTCATGACTCGTTCCGGTGGCATACTTAGCTAGCCACGCCTGTTTATCAGCGTCCATCCCGGACATCCCTGCTCCCGAAATCCCTACTCCAGAAACACCTGCCCCAGAAATCCCTGCGGTTGCAATCTGGTTCGTGCGCGTCAGGCTGTTGCAGTCCGGCACGTATGTGCACACATATCCATGTGGGATTTCTTTAGGTGGTTCAACCAGGAATTGGTAATCGCCAGGATCACCTCCAATCTTGTAGACGACGTACGCCGGTGTCCCCGGTGGCTCCGGAGCTGCAAGCGTGAATGGTAGCTGTGGCCTGGTCTGGAGCGGTCTTTCTCCCTGGTGAGTCCCTAGGGTAGGCCCCGACGGAGAGTACTGATGTTTCATGATCTCCTGAACCACGCGAACCGCGACGCGCTCGAAAGCGTTCACCAGGCTCTCAGAATGGCGGTGAAGAGAATGAGCCACCATGTAATTGACTTCCTGTCGCAGAGCTCTGGTGCGATCCTCTGAAGGAACAGACAGATCCACCTCATCGAGAGCGCCTTCGGGTGAGAACCCTTTCCACCTGATGCCATGCTTACGGGTCCTCTCAAAAGAGCCGATGAGATCGGCTTCGAAGAGAGCTTTGATATCATCATACCTCTTCTTGTGCTCATCAGACAGATCGTCGTACGTGATTGGTCTGTCCCCCATCGCAGCGTCAGATGTTGATGCAGATGTTGTTGAAGGTCCCACCGGGCGTGCCAGAATGTGTTGCCTATCAAAACCCACTGGCGAGCAGCAACGAGCAACACGAAGAGCCGGGAGGCTCCCAGAGCTGCTGGTGGGCCCTGGTCCCTCGGTCAACGGCCCGCAAAACTCCGGCACACGTCCTGGCTGATGCGAGGGCGTGCCACCTGACCTATACCTGATCAGGAAGGTGATGGATTGCTTCGATTAGTTTCCTGCATGGCAGACATGTAAACGTTAAATACGAGCCTCGATCGGCTCTCAGGTTTCCCTGCGAATCGGCTCAGGTAGCCGATTGTCCCATGGATCTGCATTGGATCTACGATAACATGGGGTTTTGCTTCATCGATACAAGTCAAATCGATCTACGACAGTTTAACGCTTTCACCACATAATTGGAACATCCCACACGTAATTGAGCCTGGTAGATACGAACGATAACGGAAAACTAACCCTAGAGGAGGCCAAAAAACCAACGTAGAGTCAATTCCCGGAACAACTCCTCTCAAATTGGCAAACCATATCCTTACGTACTACTGGATCGTTCAACCCGTTTGTGAGGCCTAACCATGCGGATATTAAACTAATCCTTGGAGAACAAGGAACAACTATGACAGATTGAATCGACTGAATAAAGATCAAGCAAGATGCTGCCCTTACACCCAAAATAGGTGCAAAGGCAGCGAGATCTCTAGGGGCAGCATGACTAAGCAAACATAACCAAAAAACACCGATGCTAGCCCAAACAGATCTACGATAACAGTATTACTCGCCATCAACAAGGCTTCAGTACGAGCAATACCAAATAAGACATAAGCAGATGCTGCCTAGATCGCAAGATGCGATCTAGGCAGCACGACGCTTACCTGAAAGAAACCCTCGAAACAAGGGGTGGCGATGCGCCGAGATTGTGTTTGTTGCGAACGTGGTCGTCCTCCTTTCTCAATAACCCTAGGTACATATTTATAGTCCGGAGACTTTCTATCTTTGGAATAAACCTAACAACTCTATCTCTTGCTTAAACCGAAACGAACTCTATCATAATATACAGATACACGGGCAATTAGCCCAAATCCACGCGCAAGGCCGATCCAGCCTCCAAGCCCATCTTGATTACGGCCCATCTCCTCATTTGGCCAAAATGTGGCGATAACAGAAGTCTGGAGGCAAGAGAGATTTGGATGAGCAAGATCTTTGGGAAGGAGGCGGCGGCGGCGATGTGCTGTGGGAAAGAGGAAGAAGCCTTCTCTGCCAAGCTTTTAAGGGGAGAGGCCAGGGCGCGGTTTCCGAAGCGTCGGCCTTGATGCGACGGTTCGAAAAACGCCCGTTACCCCACCCACTTCGCACGATCTCCACGCCGCCGCCTCGGTTCGTCAACTGCAAGGGCGCCACGTGCCCACGACCTCCGCTTCTGCACATGGACCTCTGACCGCACGGTTGACGCGTGCCGTTGGAGGGCCCAGCAGCTTCTGGGGCCCCCGTCCCTCTGCTCCCTCGAGAGGGCGCGTTTGCAGGCCGGGCTCCCGGGGGCTACTGTCGGTGTTATGGATACCGGGGTATCCCGGTCCACCTGCTCCTGGGCCATGTCATCGGCCCATCTTCGGAATCAAGGACCCAAGCGGCGGAGAAGACCCTCACGAGGAGGCGCCTCGTGAGGAGAACGACAACCAAAACTGCTAAGGACCAGAAGACCTCCTCACGAGCCCCCGCTGGTGAGGAGAGGAAGTACGCCCACATCAGCTCAGCACGTTTGCATGCAGAGCAAGAAGATAACGGGCAGAAGACCGCGTACCGCCCATGCTACCTCCGACAGGGAGGAGACCAGCTTTCTCTGTGCCTGCCCAAAGCGGCACAGTGGTAGTTGGCCACCCCCCTAAAAATAGCGTGGACGGTGCAGGGCGCCAGAGGAGGACGTCAGCTTCCTCCACCCACTCCTGTGGACCGGCGCCACTACCTTACGAAGACCCAGTCTACAGAAGAGTATAGTCTACAGCTGTCCTCCCTCCTTGGCCGTGTGTGGAAACCCCTTCCCCAAGAAGATAAGGGGAAGGAGGACCTTGGCGCTATAAAAGGAGGGAGAGGCCATCCCTTAGAAGGGATCGAATCTTCATCTTCTTCAGGCTGCTAGCTGGGCACGCAGGTTCTTCAACCTCTGGCCAGCTAGAGCTTTGTAACCAAGGCATTGTACTCCTCGCGAGGTGTCGCGTTGCAATACAAGAAGGCAGGAAGTAGGGGTTTTACCTCACCACGAGGGCCCTGAACCTGGGTAAGGCTCGGTCTCCCTCTCTGCAGTGCGTTGCGCGTTCGACAATCGAGGCTTCCGTCACCGTGCTTCGTTGCGATCCAAGATCTCACACGTTCAGCCCCCTGCGTTCGAATCCTTGGGTCCGTCGCGTGGTACCCCGTGTTCTTGCGACACGAAATCCATCGACAATTACATACTGGTCGGTATGTAGTTCTGGGCGAAACTCATCAAAATTGGAACATCAGAAACCACCACCCCTCGGAGTGTATGGCCCCGAGCCCCTGCCTAAGGGTTTCTAGTCAAGTTTTAAAGTATTCAGAAATGGTGATGAGATTCTTCCGTACATTCCATGTCTAGAGACTCAAATTGTCCATAACCAAGGACACGGTTAATCGATTAGTTTGACACCCTGCAGGGGTTGTGCACTTTCACCATAAGACTCATTTTACGCCCATACATAAAATGCGACAAGACCTTTCAGAAGGAGAGAGCAACCATACTGGCAAGATGCGTTCCCATCCTATAATTTTGCTACCAGCCCATATCTTGCACACAAGTTGAACCCTCACATCTTAATCAGTCAAGACAGAGCCCATATTGTCATAAGGCTGCACTGGAAGTACTCTAAGGCATGGAAGACATGGTAACCTCTTTATTCCTGAGTGGCATTCCACAAGTGTACTCCTGGGGTTCACCCCATCCTCTAGGAGGCATGAGGCCCCAGAAGACACTCAACTTCGCCTCCATCATCAACTCAATCCACCCAGGTGTTTCATTTTAGTTGAAGTTCTTAATTTGTTCACAAAACACTTTTAATCAAGTGATCATAGCATGGCATCAATATTTTTCAAAGTATTTAGCATCCTAACAGGTGGGGTTTAAAGGATAGCTACACACTACTCGGATCTAAGCATTTTATAAAATAGTTGAACATTCCACCTATCATGCATACTACTGAAAATCACTAATGTAGTAGTAAAAGTGGGTAGAAGCATGTGTGTCACTTGCCTTTTTGGAGTTCAAACCCTTTCACTTCTCTCAACAAGACACGTTCTCTCCTTTCAATCTATAGCAATAGAAGTACACAATATGAACACACTAGTCCAAGACAAACAAGATCAGGCAATGCTAACAATTGAAATGGGTTGGTTCAACATTTTAACTTTCTTATGATTTTGTGATGAGAGAAATATGTCATGAACCTTAGCTTGCAAGATAGGGATTGAGAGTTTGGATGGGAGGGTCAAATGATTGGAAAGAATTGATTCTCCAAGATTACAATGTGAAGGTAATAACCTTGTGCTTGGCATAAGCATAGTTAGGGTTTAGAGATGACTCATGTGAATTAGATTCACATAAGTACCGAATAGTGCAACTGAACACTACTGAATAAAGTGTGACAACACTTACTCATAATAGTATAAGTTACACATAGGCTTGGGCATATATTGGTGGTACATTGAATTACTCAATTAACCTTTCCGTAAATTGAATTATTCAATATAGACCAATATGATCAAGTTGGCATGGGGTTAAACAAGTATGAAGGGTATTTAGAAAGATGGTGGCTTGGATCAAGGATGATATTGGATTAGAATGGTTTAGGATAGATGTGATATGAGTTAGAGTGTGTCATACACTAGTATCAAAGGAAACCTTAATTGGAGTAATCACCAATTACTCAAATTACTCAAGTGTAGTTTGAATATTATGAACTAGGCCCACAAGAATAAGATGGCTTGATATTGGGTGATGATCAGGAGTAAGCATGGTAGTGATAGACAGGTATGATCATTAGATTCACTTTTTATAGAAGGAATCATATTGAAAAGAATTATAGAATTAAACTTATGATGAAAATGGTCAAATTCTCATATTTGAATTTGAATATTTACAAATGATTTCAAATAATTTGGGCAGTGATGTTACTGGATAGGGTACTAAAAAACTAAGCTATAGCAATTAGTTTCACTTTAAGATCATTTTCAGAAATCAAATTATGATCAAAGTAGTGATTTGAATAGATTTGAATGTACCAAGTTTGTGCACGTATCAACTTTGGTGTTGTTTGATTCTAAGGTGTTCTACATGTTCTAAGGAATCCATAGACTACAAATTTATGATTTTTGAATATCCAGAACAAAAGATATGAATTATTTGGTATTAAAGTGCTATTTAAAACATTCGAATTTCACTTCAAAATTTTGTACAGTAACCATGTGATATTATTGTACATTTGGATTCTACACGTTTGTAGCATTCCAGGGACATATTATTTATTATTTTTGGACCTGTGGTTTAGAAGATATGAATTTTGGAAGTTTGCTAAAATTTGAAATTAATTTGTTTCTAATTAGACTTTGGTTTATCCAGGGTTCAACACGTGTTGTGCTCTGATATGTCTATACTGGTTCGGTTGGATAGCTACTCTGGAGCGTTAGATTTTAAGATGATCTGACGGTTCTAAATGGCCAGTACCGATTCAATAAGTGATCTAATCCAGGTGCTATGATCTGGATCCAACGGTCACAGGGAAAGGGGGAGTTATCTCACTGGCGGTTAGGGTTCCGGCGTGGACTTCTGACGAGGGTGGCACTGGTGGGGGACGCCGTGACGTTGCAGGTGCTCCCGGAGGCGATGGAGAGGACGACGAGGTGCGTCTGGATGCAGGGAAGATGATGGCGCCCTCTACGTGCTCGATTGCGTCCCTGAGAGAATGCAGGGCATGAACGGAGGGCTCCAGGCAGCGGTTTCTTCCAGGCCACATTTGAGATCGTCGATTTGCTTTAGAACAGAAGGGGGAAAGAGGTCAGCGTGATGCACGTGATCAAATGAAGAGATGGGGTACCGAAAAGAGGCAGCGGCTTGCCTCGGGAGGGTCGGAATCAGAGAGACACGGCGGCGGAATTCTCAGAATCCGGCGAGCGATTTCACAGCATCTTGTTGGCGGTTTTGCCAGAGAGCGGAAGGGAGAGAGGAAGGAGATGGTGGGGAAACAAGGGTGCATCAGAGCGGAGGCCTTTTGGTCTCGGTATCGAGCGGGCTGGAGAGATCGTGGGCAGGGGCGTAGCGGGAGAAACCGTCGGAGGTTAGGGGAGGATCCGACATGCGGGTCCCACCTGACATGGGGAGAGTGAGATACCGTTTTGGGATAGGTTAGATGGGCCGATTCGGTACTGGGCCGGTGGGCTGCCTCAGTCCACTCATCTTTTCCTTTTTTTCTTCTTTCTTTTATTCTTTTGTGTTTTCTTAAATATTTTGTATCTTTTGCATATAAGCTTCTAACAAGGTCAATCCAATTCCTAAATTTTTCTAAAATTCGAAAGAACATTACAAAACAGTGAACAAAATGATTTCATAATTTAACCTAATTTTATTAAAACCCTATAAATTTAGCCTATGAGGCTTTATTGCTTAATGAAGAAAGAAATTAGGGTTTTCAAAATGCTTTCTTTTAAATTCAGAAAATAAACTCTAATAAAATAACTTTTGAACTTTATTTTAAATCACATTTTTAGAAATGCAAAACTTTACTTGGTATTAAACCCTTTTATTGATAATTCTCTTGCAAGGATGCTTGCATAAGATTTGAATAAATGCAAAATAATATTTTGAAATTTTATTTTCTCAAATTAATTCCTCAAGCATCAAAGGAAAGTTTGAAAAAGTTCTTGTAATTCATTATTTTAAATAAACTCAAAAGTTTTAAATCCTTCTAAAAATTCAATCAATACAAATAAAACAATTTTTTTTAATCCAAAATTTGATAAAAACTTGGGATGTTACAATGTATATCTGTTAACTTCATGACTTCGGTAAGTACGGAGCTTTTCAGAATGAAGCAACCACAACATATGTTTAAAATATACTTCTGAAGTTGTCAAATCAGATTGTAAAATATAGCAGCAACAGGGGGCATTACAGAGTCCATTTAACATCATTAAATTCATAACTTGAGCATATATAATCCATGATTAAGTCTTCCGACCCACAAACAGAATGACGGAAGGCAGTAGTAAGTACTGAATATGAGTGCATAATCAGGTCTAATATGAGTGTAGTAGACTTAACAAGGGATCAGATAGTTAAGCCCAATAGACATGCAGAATTAAAAAGCAGAAGACTACATCACAAAATCATGGTAACACAACCTTGGACATTGAACAGGTTAGAGCACTATGCTTGACAGACATACTATACCTGCAACACTATGCTTCGACATTGAACCTGCAATATAACTGCTCCAGTGTTCCTAGCTCATGTGCTAGTTGATGAATAACTCACTGTCATTGTTAATTGTATGCTACAGTTCACTATGGATGCCCTTTCTTATTTATTTTAACAATCTATTTTTGTTGTTCCTTTTTTAGGATGAGGTTCCTAAGGTCAAAGCTACTGGCACGGAGTGGAACAATACCATGATCTCAGACATTGAATAAAATGAGTTTGATGCCTTCTCAAAGTGGCTCGGTGTCGTAGAAGTTAGTTAAATTATATTTGCACTTTTATGTTCTGTGTGATGTTTGTGGTACCAATAAATCTCGTGGAGATCGCGGTTCTGACTCGGTGTGCACTGTTCTTTGATTATCTTCCATTGATATTGGTCAGGAAACTAGTATTTTTTAGCTGAAATACTTGTCAGATTGCTGGCTGTAAGTATGCGATCAGTAGCTCATGAAATTATGTGATAAAAGTTCTTCTCTTTTGGATGTTGGATAATGATTTTCTGACTCTTTTTGTTAATCTGCTTTAAAAATTGTATCTTTTATAAGATAGCTTGAGTTGCCTTACCAAATAGCTGGATAATGACGGATCTATATGTGTTCAAACCCTGCCTACCAAATAGAGTTGTAAAGAGAGGGGATTATAGGAGATTAGAATGGAGTGGTTTTTGGGGGATTGGGTGACACGAGTGGTTTCACCCAATCCCGGAGTGGTTAACCCCACTAATCCACTCAGACCCACTCCTGCCGAACAGGGCCTTAAGATGGTTTAGCCTAATATTGTTAAAGTCCATGCTGGATTTGTATCTAATTCTTCTTCCTTCTGGGGTAGTGAGTGTAATTGCTTTATTGACACAATCTATGACTCCCACATAGGTTGTCATCGAATCCATACCCAAGATAACATCTAACCCTTGAGAATCCAATACTACCAGACGAGTTGGAAACTTGTATTTACCAATTTCTAAGATCAAATTCTGGCATCCAGCATTGACTATCAATTCTCCACCCGGGGAACTAACTTTAATAACCCTCCCTATGGTTTCGGTGGAAAATGCATGCTTGTTCACAAATGCACTTGATATGAATGAATGAGATGCTCCAGTATCAAATAAAACCAATGCTGTAAATGAGTTGAGTGGAAACGTACCCATCACAGCATCAGGCTCATTCATTACTTCCTCCACATTGAGGTGGTTCACCTGTCCCTTCTGGAATGGATTGGGCTTGGCAGCATCATCTGGCTTGTTCTCTGGGCAAGTGGTGGAGTAGTGCCTAGTCTTCTTACACTTGAAGCATGTGACGTGGGAGAGATCCTTCTTGGCATCTGAGTTAAAACGACGCTGTCCATTTCCTCCATTGTGGTGCCCATTGTTCCCACTGTGGTGACCATTGTGATGGCCATTGGAGTTGTTTCCCCTGAATCCTCCATTGTGCCTGTGGCCATTGAAGTTGCCGCCGTTGCCTTTATTAAAGTGGCCTCCATGCCTGTGTGAACTTCCATTCCCACTGCCCTCAGAGAAGTGGTGCTCCTTGTGGAAAGGCTCAGTGTGAGTCTTGCCATTGCTGTATTTCCTCTTGCGGTTCTCTTCCTTCCTGATATTGTTGTCCAGAGTGGCAGCTTGATCAAGAAGTGCCTAGTAGCTTGGAGCATAGGCCACTGACAGTGGTATCTTCAGTTCTTCCTTGAGTCCGGCGAGGAACTTATCCTTCCTCTTAGCATCTATGTCCACATCATCTGGCGCATACCTTGACAGAGAGAAGAAGTCGTCCATGTACTCCTTCAACATTCTTCCGACCTGCCTCATTGTGCCTAACTCATCTTTCTTCAGATTCATAATGCCCGAGGAGATGTGAGCATTATGAAAACCTTCCCTAAAGGTGTCCCATTCTAGGCCTTCCACAGGATGTGTGACTTGATAGGTTTCCCAACACATTGCGGCAGGTCCTTCCAACAAATGAGTGGTGAATCTCACCTTTTCAGCATCGGTGCTCTCGCAAGTCATCAAATCTTTACTGACAGAATGCAGCCAGTCATCGGCCACTATTGGGTCTATGGCAGATGAAAACTTATTGGGTCTGAACCTCAGAAATCGTTCCAGTCTGTCAACCTGTGGTGGGAGTGGCGGTTGTGGAGGTGGTGGCGGGTTGTTGTTGTTGTTGTTGTTGTTGTTGTTGTTGTTGTTGTTGTTGTTAGCATTGGCCTGGATGAATTGGGTCATCATTTGCATGAGATGTGCTTGAGCTGTAGCTAACTGTTGGATAACATCGTTGGTGTTGTTGTTGTTGGTGTTGTCACGGCGAGGCGGCATCTGAGGTGGTTTTAGCATGGGTGAGTGATTAGACAGATAGAACTAAGGAAGAAAACTTTCCTACCCATGCACAAACATCACACCATACAACAAACAATCATAAAACAAACTTCGAAAATCTTTATTAATAAGCTTTGATAAAGTATGCTAAAGGTTCGACAAAATGAAGAGGTAGATGTTACTCCATACCAACAAGGGTAAGGCAATACAAACGATTACTTAAACTATTACAATAAATGGTAGTATTCTAACGTCTCTTGATCCTGTTGAGGCATGCAAGTGGAAGTGTCGTGCGACGCTTTGCCTCCAACCTTGCTGCTCTAGCTTCCTTCGCCTTCCTGACTGCCCTTGCTTCCCACTCTTCTATGGTTATATCTTCACCATCAGTGTTGTACAAGGTCACCTCCTCCGGGTCTTCATCTGCAAGAGCTGCGGCTTCCATCTCAGTTATCTTTTTCTTCAACTCCTCGTTCTCCATCTTCAGCGTATCGTTGTTCTCTTTGAGTTGATCTTTCTCCTCCTTGGACTTCGTTAGGTTCTCATACTGTGGTAGCAAGGTCTTCTCTTGAACAAGTGCCAAGTTTTTCCTGCAAAGTAGCTCCTTCTCCAGCTTCTGTGGTTCCTCCAAGACCTTGAGTCTCTCCTCCAAGACCTTGATCTTCTCCTCCAAAGCAGTCTTCTTGCCATCTAGCCAAAGAATCACAGCCTCTTCCTGCTGGAACCTTACGTTGACATCACCGCATAACTTCCTGAAGCTATCCATGATGGAGATCTGTTTCCTCAACATGTTCTCCATGCGCACTGAGCTATGCTCCCTCTCGGTGAAGTAAGTACGACCGAAGGAATGTGCTTCTTTTCCTGCGCGGTCGATGGGATTTCCCTCCTCGGTGCACTCTCCAAAATAGCAGAAGCCCGAAGTAGTGGGGATATCGTCATGATACTTGTGGCATATGGGAGCGATGGCGCCCTGCATAGCTATCTCTACTGAATGATCCCAGTCGATGTAAGCATCAGTGTACTGCATGGTTGCGTCATCGGGTTCATCTTGTCTCCCTTGGATGGTGGTTTGGATAACCCACTTCTCAGTACCATTCTCCTTGTACTCCAACTTGCCACGAAACTCAGGTGGTGGTATCTCAATGAAGTCGGCGTAATCAAGCAGCATCTCGCTAAAAAGGTAGGTTCCAAGTACAACAACGACTCTCTTATCGTAGGGATCCATCTAAAATTTGGAAAAGAAAGGACAATGTTAGAACAAGGCAAGGTTTTAAAAGTATAGAATGAAACGAATAAGATAAGTTCAAGTATGAGATCAAACAAAATAAAAATGTTGTAAATGGCTTTAAATAAACTTTTTAATTCCTATGGTTATCCATTCCTAGGTTCTCGATCCTACAGGCAACACTAGTGCTCTGATACCATTTTGTAGCGTCCTACCTTTTACTAAAGGTAGCACAACTATGTAAGTGCTATTCCCTGGATCACTGATAGCACCACAGAACAAAATATAGCATTCATTGCAGAATAGTGTAATTATTACAACGCAGATCCAAACTCATGAGCCTTTAAAACCTTACAAAAATGTTTAGTCACTTGGACTATCAAATACCAGAGTTCAACACAAATAACACAATGGAAATAAAAGCAATGAGCCATCATATCCAGCAAGTGCCACAGGCAGTCATGTTGGAATGTAGGCTCGAGAATTCCTCCACTTACTCCTCATAAGAATAACCTACACGTTTGAATATGTAGCCCCAAAGGGGTCAGTACAACAACGTACTGGCAAATGACACATATTTGGTGGCTATTGTGAAATAACTATGCTACATGACATATGGCTTGGTGGATCTCATAGGCTAGTTTGTATAAAGGCAATTTTATCCTATACTTCTTTGCAAAACTTTCTTTCAAGATTTTAAATTATAAGGGTCGAAATAAACCCCAAATACTACATAGTTGCAAGTTATGTAGCACTGGGCGCAACTCAACAAAATTGGAACAACAGAAACCACCACCCCTCAGAGTGTATGGCCCTGAGCTCCTGCCTATGGGTTTCTAGTCAAATTTTAAAGCATTTAGAAATGGTGATGAGATTCTTTCGTACATTCCATGACTAGAGACTCAATTGTCCATAACCGAGGACACGGCTAAACGCTTAGATTTTGGCACCCTGTAGGGGTTGTGCACTTTCACCTTAAGACTCACTTTACCCAAAGAGTAAAATGAGATAAGACCTTTCTGAAGATGCATTCAACCAAACTAGCCTGACCGTGCCCCCTATAATTCTGCTACCACCTCGTGTCAGTACTCATGGTTAAACCCTTACAACTTACTCAATCAAGACAGAGCCCATAGTGTCATAAGGCTACACTGGAAGTACTCTAAAACATGGAAGACATAGTAATCCCTTTAATCCTGAGTGGAAAACCCAAGCAGTATCATGAGTACACATCCTCAACGAGGCATGTGCCCCAGAACCCACCTACTTCGCCTCTTCTCATCAAACCAATCCACCCAGGTGTTTCATTTTAGTTGAAGTTCTTAATTTGTTCACAAAACAACTTTGACAAGGTGAACATAGCATGACATCAGTATTCAAAGTATTTTTAGCATCCTATCAAGTGGGGTTTGAGGTTGGCTACACACTACTAGGATCTAAGCACTTTGTAAAACAGTTGAATATTCCACCTATCATGCATACTACTGAGAACACTAATGCAGTAGTAAAAGTGGGTAGAAGATATGTGTGTCACTTTCCTTGGCAACACCCAACACAGTCACAACAGTCACAAGGATACTTCATCTCCTCTTCACAATCTAAACAAACAGTAGCACAACCATAAACACATAGCTCACAACAGCAAGTCAATGACATGTATGCATGCATGCACAAGGAAAATTTAATTTCACACAACTTATGTTGTGTGAAAATGTTGCAATTAAGGTTCTCAGATGATGAGTTTTGATAAAACAAAACCAATGCAAAAAGAATTACTCAAATAGCACTTTTAGATTTTTAAATATTGCAAAAACAGTGACACAAAGGCAATTAAACTACACCAAGTTTGTGCACGATTCAAAAAGTGAGAATTTTGATTCTAAAACAATCAACAAGTTCAGAGGAATCTAATGACTACAAAAACACAAGATTTGAATTTACAGTAATAAAGATATAATATAATTAACACAAATTAGGGTTTAATCCCGTATGAGATTAGATCTAGATTTGATTACAAAACTTTGAAAATAAACTACACTATTAAATTCTACACATCCTAAGCTTTCCATAGACATAAAATTCATAAAAAAACGGAACAGTGGAACTATTTCTATGAATTTTACAAGATTCAACAGTTTAAATCAAATCTTATATCTTATATCTTATATTTACTAATTGGAGGCACCGTAGGAGCCTCCACGTTAATCCTCCCAAAAAAGAAAATCTAGCCATCCGATTTCCTAATTCCACGATCTAAACCATTGAATTGGATGTCTCGCGTTCTAAGACTCCAAGGTTAACACGGCTGCTATTTGCATAAAAAAATCCAAACCCTAAAATTTACATGCTACGCGGAGGCCGCCGTTGCTATGTGCGATTGTCCTCCATCTTCTCACCGCCTCTCAATCTCGGTGGTCTGTTGCTGGTGCAGTGCCTCAAGTCCTTCCCGCCGCATCTCCTACTCCCTGTCACTGGCGACTACAAAGATCAGACAGAATTTCCGCGGCTCCGCTTTCGCAGGGTGTAAGCCGGTCGCCATTTTCTCGGCTCTGCCAAGTTCTTGATTCCGAACAAATATAAACAAATGACGTCCAGTCTTGCTGACCGTCGGAGAGCCAAATCGAAGCACGAAAGAGTTTTCTGTCCCTACTGCCTTGATATTGCAGTGCGTTGAGGGCACGTACAGGCAGACAGATCAGGAGTATCCAGAAATATCTAATCAATTAGTAACCGCTACGATCGAAGCTAATTTCCCTTCTCTGATGTCACGCAGATCCGTAAAGTCATGGCAATGCATCCATTCATGTATGGCTTACAAGCTTATTGACTGATGAAGTCTTTCCTGGTACGTACACTAGCCGATGTGAACACCTTCAGTAATTTCTGCTACTAGCCTAATTGAAAACCGTTTATACAGCCTCACAGAAGAATATATTTTACACTGAATACTACTCCCTCCGATTGAAAGTAATATCGATAAATTTGTACTATTTGAGTACAAAGTTTGTACAAAATTACCAACACTTATTTCCGATCAGAGGGAGTATATATTGAGTATGTACAATTGGAAAACATAAATTCTTGGTTACTTCGGTTTTCAATTTTTCATAAAGTTCTTACTAAAAAACCTACAGGAATGAAAAAATTAGGTAAAAGAAAAATAACCAAAATCTCATGCAAAGAATTAAATATATATCTTACTTTCATATTTTGAATTGTTCACGGTTGGTATCGGATGAAAGAGAAAGCTAAAATCATTATCTTAGTTATAAGTATTGCTTGAATCGTTAGCATTCTCAACGGAGACATGCATTTTGTTTATCTGAATGCATTGGTGGTATGGCTTACAAATGAGAGCTTCCAGCCTATTTAAGATTTTGAGATTTTAATGATTTTTTTTAATAGAATTGTCATGCAGTTCCCATACTCAAGACTTCATGACAATCGGATAAGCTCAACATGTTGATTCATATCTGAGAACAATATAAGAACCAATCAAGGCCATGAAATGTCATAAGGTACATACTCAACCATCTGTCTGTTCCTTTATTTAAACAACTTACTGGATATATGGAAATTGAGGTCATGTTCATTTCACTGATATACTCTAATATAGTAAGAAATGATATTATTTTGCTAAATAAGATTGTGAGGAAACCATGATTAAGCTTACTTTGGCTAGATTGGATATATCCAGAGTAGATAGAGATAATTGGAAATACAATTAACCTTGGCCAATTTTGCAAAAAATGAGACGGTAACCTAGCACAGTATGGCATTTTAACAAGGTTCTCTCATTCTATTTCTATATTTTCCCTGTGCGAGCTTTCTCACGTTTGAACGTATAGTCTGAATATACCACTTTCTATATATCTGGATTCTGGAGCTCTGTCATTTGCTAAACGTAATATCAAGGGGTATTCTGATTATTTTTAATTTTAACTAACAGAAGCTCATATTAGATAGACAACACATCCCAACTGCAATAAGTGTTACTATCATATTTATTTTAATATGTGAAAATAGGTTAGAAGTATGCACGTAAAAGAAAGCTTAGTAAGGACATGTGATGCCATTCATGTTATGAAAAGATCAATAAGAGTGGAGATAAGATGTAATATGTACACTGACTCAATACATTTCTTTACATTGGAAGATATAATATGTTGCGACCTAATATTAAACACTAATTCTTATGCACCAACGTTAAGTTAGATTTCTTCAAGTGTTGGTTTTAATGGTTGGTGGAATAAATCGATATTTACTGCATGGTATCACCCAAGTAAAATAGTATACCATCGGGTGAACAAACCAGCCGTTTCCTCATGTCTATATAGTACATGTCGTGGTTCAGTTTCTTATTGTTTTTCTTTGCTGTAAGCAAGATAAACTAAGGGAGAATGTGAAAGTGAAGTTACTTTAAGTTTGCCCATAAAGCCAAAAAAATTGTTATGGAAGATCTCTAAATCCTAGACCGTGCAGTTGCACGGGTTAATGACTAGTTAAATCTAATTTGAAACGGGGCTGCTCTTGGCGTGACGCGTGGCGTGCTCTGATTGGTGCATACCGCTTCAGGCGGATTACGCTTCTGGGCCATCAGATCTAAATAGATCTGAGCGGCTCAGATCGGCCCGTATCGGTTCGGCCCAGGATCTATCCTGAGCGTCAGATCTAGATCGTATGGCGGGAGAGGGAGGGTAGGGGAGCTCACCGGCGTGGTTAGGTTTCTGGCAAGATCCGGCTCAGAGGTGGACGAATCCGGCGATGCAGGGCTCCCCGGCGGTGACGAAGGTGACGATGAGCTTCACTGGAGCACGGCGAGTCCGACGGTGGTGATGGTGGCGTGGATTGCATGGCGGTGGCGTGCAGAAGCTCGGTCGGAGCTCGCAGATGCTGCGGCGTTTGTGTGAGCGATACCAGCGTGTTTCGGTGTGCGTTTGGTGCGGGGGGTTTGGGGGAAAAGAAAAGAGAGGGGAGGCGTATTTATAGGCGGCCGCAGCTTGAGCGAGGGGCTAGGGTTCAAGGTGGGGGCGGAATCGGACGGCTCGGGCGACGTCGTGTCTGGGGAGGACTCCGTCCAGAGGAAGAGGAAGACTGACAGGTGGGGCCCACCTATCAGCGGCTGCGTGGCGCGGGCGGGTACCATTTTGGGCGCGGCCTCTTAGCGGGCTGGGCTGGCTTTGGCCACTGGGCCGAAATAGCGCCCCCGGCCCTTTTCCTATTTATTTTGAAATCAAATTTTCTTTTTCTGTTTTGAATTCAGAAATGGTTTTGCTTGCAAATAGAATTGCATAAATTTGAATAGCTTCAAATTTGCAATAAATTTCAAAAAGGACCAGAGGTTTTTGGGCAAATAAAATGTAGAACCAAATAGGTACAAACAAAACTTATCTTTGGACAAAGGAATAAAAATACCTCACATGAGTTATTTGAAAAGAAATTTTATTTGAAAACTTTCTTTGAAGCAAAAAATAAAGCAAGATTATTTCAAGATATGCAATGATGCTCATGAATGCATGCTGGTTTTGAATTTCTAAAATATAGGGATGTTACAGACTAACCCCCTTAAGATGAAGCTTGCCCTTGAGCTTCGGAATGGCTAGCAAATAGGTGGGGGTGATCTTCTCGAAGATTTTCTTCATGCTCCCAAGTGGCTTCTTCCTCAGTGTGATGATCCCATTGTACCTTGCAAAACTTGATGGTCTTGGTGCGTGTATTCCTCCCTGCTGTCTCCAATATCTTGATTGGCTTCTCTTCGTATGTCAAATCACTTTCTAGTTGCACTTCCTCAAGAGGTATGGCGTCATTCAGCGGTGTATTTGACATCTCGGGGTGACACTTTTTCAGCTGACTAACGTGACACACATTGTGTACGACTGAAAGAATTTGTGGTAATTCCAACTCATAGGCCATTTCTCCTTTGCGAGATAGAACCTTAAAGGGGCCTATGAATCGTGGTGCTAACTTCCCTTTGAGTCCAAATCTCTTGACTCCTCGAAGTGGTGATACTCTAAGATAAGCTCTATCACCTACCTCATAGGTGACGTCTCTACGCTTATTGTCTGCATAGCTTTTCTGTCTAGATTGGGCTATCTTCAATCTATCTCTGATCAATCTAACTTTCTCTTCTGCTTCTTTGATAATATCTGGTCCGAAGAAACTACATTCTCCTACACCACTCCACAACAATGGAGTAGTACACTTTTTTCCCATATAGAGCTTTAAATGGTGCCATTTCAATACTGGCTTGATAACTATTGTTGTAAGAAAACTCTGCGTATGGCAAGTTGTCATCCCAGCTAGATCCATAATCCAGAGCACATGCTCTCAGCATGTCTTCCAGAATTTGGTTAACCCTCCCAGTTTGTCCATCAGTTTGTGGATGGAAAGTTGTGCTAAATTCTAATCTTGTTCCTAGAGATTCATGAAGTTGCTTCCAGAAATGCTTGGGTACCTCTATCTGAAATGATACTCTTTGGAACTCCATCTAAACACACAATTCTCTTCATATAAATATCTGCCAACTTAGCACTGGTGTAGGTTCTCTTTACCGGTATAAAGTGAGCTACCTTTGTTAAACGGTCAACAACTACCCAAATGGAATCATAACCAGATTTTGTTTTAGGTAATCCGGTAATGAAATCCATACCAATCTGATCCCATTTCCAATCTTGCACCTTCAAAGGTTGTAGAAGTCCCGCGGGTTTCTGATGTTCTGCTTTTACTCTACTGCACACATCACACTTTCTATGTATTCGGTGATGTCTCGCTTCATATTGTTCCACCAGAATCTCTCTTTGAAGTCCATGTACATCTTGGTATTTCCGGGATGAATGGAATAAGGTGTCTCATGGGCTTCCTGAAAAATTATCCTCCTAAGATCGGAATCATTGGCAACAAAAACATGCTTCTCAAACCATATGGTTCCTTGTTCATCTTCACTGAATCCGTTTGCTTTCCCTTCCTTTAGGGCGTCTCTAATTTTCTCAATCTCTTTGTCTCCCTTCTAAGCTTCTCGTATTCTGTCCATCAATGTTGGTTGTACGACTAGTGATGCTACAAAACCTGCTGGTACCACTTCCAAACTAAGATCTCTAAGTCCCCTGCATAGATCTTCTGGCAGCTCGTCTGTAGACAAACAGTTCACGTAAGCCTTGCAACTTAAGGCATTAGCGACCACATTTGCTTTACTAGGATGGTATTGCAAACTTAGATCGTAATCTTTGATAAGTTCTAGACATCTTCTTTGCCTCATATTCAAGTCCTTCTGGGTGAATATATACTTCAAACTCTTATGGTCGGTGAAGACTTCACATCGCTTTCCCATCAGATAATGTCTCCATATCTTCAAGGCATGAACTACCGAAGCTAGCTCTAGATCATGAGTAGGATAATTGGTCTCATGTTTCTTGAGTTGCCTAGAAGCATACGCTACTACTCTGCCTCCTTGCATCAACACACTTCCTAGACCTTGACGTGAAGTGTCACAGTACACTTGGAATTCCTTCTCCAGATCAGGCAGACACAAAACTGGGGCAGACACTAATCTCTTCTTTAGCTCTTGAAAACTGACCTCACACTCATCAGTCCACTTGAATCTCTTCTCCTTCTTGAGTAACTTGGTCATGGGTTTAGCAATCTTGGAAAAGTTCTCAATGAACCTCCGATAGTATCCAACCAATCCTAAGAAACTGCGAATTTCTCCGACATTCTTGGGTGGTTCCCATTCTGTTACTGCTGTAACCTTGGAAGGATCAACATCAATACCTTCCTTGGGTACAATGTCACCAAGAGACGCTACTTCACTGAACCAGAATTCACATTTACTAAACTTGGCATAAAGCTTGTGCTCTCGTAGCTTTTCCATTATCAGACGAAGATGTTTTTCATGTTCTTCGTGGCTCTTGGAATAGATCAGTATGTCATCAATAAAGACTAGGACAAACTTATCTAGAAATTCCATGAATACCTTGTTCATCATATTCATGAAATACGACGGTGCATTGGTTAAACCAAACGACATCACTGTATATTCATATGAGCCATATCTAGTGACAAATGTTGTCTTAGGTATATCATATTCCCTAATCTTGAGCTGAAAGTAACCTGACCTAAGATCGATCTTGGAGAATACACTAGCTCCCTCTAACTGATCAAACAAGTCATTGATCCTTGGTAATGTGTATTTATTTTTTATTGTCGCCTCGTTCAATGAACGATAATTCATAACCAACCGCTGACTCAAGTCTTTCTTCTCTACAAACAGAACTGGTGCTCCCCACGGGGATGAACTCTCTCTAATGAATCCTTTTCTTAACTGATCTCCCAGCTGTTTCTTAAGTTCCTTCAGTTCATCTTTGGACATTGGATAAGGTCTCTTTGCTATTGGGCCAGTGCACGGTAGCAGTTCTATGAGGAACTCAATATCTCTATCCGGTGGCATCCCTAGTAGTTCATCCGGGAAAACATCTGGATATTCCCTTACTACCGCCACTTCTTCTAGGATAACCCCCTTAAGATGGTTTAGCCTAATATCTTATATCTTATATTTACTAATTGGAGGCACCGTAGGAGCCTCCACGTTAATCCTCCCAAAAAAGAAAATCTAGCCATCCGATTTCCTAATTCCACGACCTAAACCATTGAATTGGATGTCTCGCGTTCTAAGACTCCAAGGTTAACACGGCTGCTATTTGCATAAAAAAATCCAAACCCTAAAATTTACATGCTACGCGCCGGCCGCCGTTGCTATGTGCGATTGTCCTCCATCTTCTCGCCGCCTCTCAATCTCGGTGGTCTGTTGCTGGTGCAGTGCCTCAAGTCCTTCCCGCCGCATCTCCTACTCCCTGTCACTGGCGACTACAAAGATCAGACAGAATTTCCGCGGCTCCGCTTTCGCAGGGTGTAAGCCGGTCGCCATCTTCTCGGCTCTGCCAAGTTCTTGATTCCGAACAAATATAAACAAATGACGTCCAGTCTTGCTGACCGTCAGAGAGCCAAATCGAAGCACGAAAGAGTTTTCTGTCCCTACTGCCTTGATATTGTAGTGCGTTGAGGGCACGTACAGGCAGACAGATCAGGAGTATCCAGAAATATCTAATCAATTAGTAACCACTACGATCGAAGCTAATTTCCCTTCTCTGATGTCACGCAGATCCGTAAAGTCATGGCAATGCATCCATTCACGTATGGCTTACAAGCTTATTGACTGATGAAGTCTTTCCTGGTACGTACACTAGCCGATGTGAACACCTTCAGTAATTTCTGCTACTAGCCTAATTGAAAACCGTTTATACAGCCTCACAGAAGAATATATTTTACACTGAATACTACTCCCTCCGATTGAAAGTAATATCGATAAATTTGTACTATTTGAGTACAAAGTTTGTACAAAATTACCAACACTTATTTCCGATCAGAGGGAGTATATATTGAGTATGTACAATTGGAAAACATAAATTCTTGGTTACTTCGGTTTTCAATTTTTCATAAAGTTCTTACTGAAAAACCTACAGGAATGAAAAAATTAGGTGAAAGAAAAATAACCAAAATCTCATGCAAAGAATTAAATATATATCTTACTTTCATATTTTGAATTGTTCACGGTTGGTATCTGATGAAAGAGAAAGCTAAAATCATTATCTTAGTTATAAGTATTGCTTGAATCGTTAGCATTCTCAACGGAGACATGCATTTTGTTTATCTGAATGCATTGGTGGTATGGCTTACAAATGAGAGCTTCCAGCCTATTTAAGATTTTGAGATTTTAATGAATTTTTTTAATAGAATTGTCATGCAGTTCCCATACTCAAGACTTCATGACAATCGGATAATCTCAACATGTTGATTCATATCTGAGAACAATATAAGAACCAATCAAGGCCATGAAATGTCATAAGGTATATACTCAACCATCTGTCCGTTCCTTTATTTAAACAACTCAAGTGTTCGACACATCTTTTTAGCAAAATAATTAATTCTTTTCAAATGAATGATCAGCAAAAACAGGGCATTCTTACATATATATATTCAAATATATTTGGTACCTTCCGTTCACCATGGTTAGACACTATAAATTCATTTCAGAAAATAATGATTCTTCATAAGTAATAACAGAGAAGAATTTATTTGAGCGTGTACTTGCTCTATCACCCATCTCTTGATTCTTTGAATGACAGGAAATTGTTGCAGTGTTTTAATAACAAATGTGAAATAAGAAAAATGATATCTATGTACTGTCTATATTGTTGTATATCCAATGCCTGAACTATTCCCCTTAATAAAGTAGAAAAAAAGGAAGTTTGTCGCCTGGAAAAATGAAACATGTGTATACTGCACTATTTTCCTTCGGTCATTTGCTTCAACACTTCGCGTGCATAGTTCAGAGCAGAGAGTATTCAGGTTGAGGTCCTGGCATATCGCATACGTGATCAGTCTCCTGCAGGCGAGCATCGCCCGCCTCCATTGTCTCCATGGCCCTCCTTGCAACACCCGGTCAAACTGAGACCTCCACTCGTCGAAATTGTCGAGGCCTGACATGCACTGCCCGCCATCCGAAGCGCCGCTTGGAACAGCTCCCACGTTGTTCTTCTGGTTGCTCAGAGTAAGGATAACCATCAGCTTGAATACAAGTAGGTAGATGAACCTGAGCAATCAAATGCCACACCCTCCAGTCAATTAACAGAGGTAGCTTTGCACAAAGATGTGCACAGATATTTCCCTCTCTAGGAACGAAAGTAATCCTTTACCAAGATCTTCAATTTCTATTTAGAATTCCCTCCAATTCTGATTTTTCACGAGAAGAATAGCAGCTATCAGACTCGTGAGCTACCACTGTGTCTATTAACGAACCGGACCCTTGCTGCAGCGAGCCTGCGACCTGTGCTATCCGCGGTGGGTGCAAGCAGCTGTTTTGATCGAGCTGGTCAGCCGCAAGCTAGGAACCATGGGAGCACGTCCCCAACTCTATTCTGATGCTCGCTACTCTCTTCTTTTTGTCAAACTTGCTGAGATTCTCATCCTGTGTTAGTCTATAATCTTAGAAGGTTGAAAAACAAATCTTTCAATATTTTCTTCAAATTGATCGTCCTTGCTTGATCCCCGCTGCTTTTTGGCTCCAATTATATCTCCCACCAAGTCGATTTTTCCTCAGCTGCCTCGTGCACTTGTGCATCCTTTTTCTTGTACCAACTTCCCGCAAACAGTTCCAGCGGCAGGCCAAGAACGGTAGAGCAGAGGCGCCAAAAACGGTGATGAGGAAGAGGATGCGGACCGTCGGGAGACCATCAGACCATCTCGTCCAGCGTCTAATTGAACCTCATGTGAATCTAAAATCACTTACGAATGGAGGCCGGTCGATGTGCTCGTTGGTTGGACAGCCTGGTGTTTCAGATCTAGGATGGAAAGCAAGCGACGCCTCAAAGTCCGGGGAGGGGGGCGCCAAAGGAAAGGGAGGAGGATGGAGGGGGCCGCGCTGCGCTGGAGCATGGGGCGCCCAAGCACGCTCGCGTCAGGAGAAGAGAGGTAGGCGCATCGATGCGGTTTGCCGTTCGCGTCGAGGAAGAGAGGATAAGAGGTAAGGACTGCTGGCGTATATACACGTTTTCGAGGGGGCAAAGTGCAAAACAAACTCGACGTACGTACCAACCAACTGCTGGCGTATATACATGTTTTCGAGGGGGCAAAGTGCAAAACAAACTCGACGTACGTACCAACCAACGGACAGTCGCTTTTCCGTATTATTTGTAGAGATATGGAAATTGAGGTCATGTTCATTTCACTGATATACTCTAATATAGTAAGAAATGATATTATTTTGCTAAATAAGATTGTGAGGAAACCAGGATTAAGCTTACTTTGGCTAGATTGGATATATCCAGAGTAGATAGAGATAATTGGAAATACAATTAACCTTGGCCAATTTTGCAAAAAATGAGACGGTAACCTAGCACTGTATGGCATTTTAACAAGGTTCTCTCATTCTATTTCTATATTTTCCCTGTGCGAGCTTTCTCAAGTTTGAACGTATAATCTGAATATACCACTTTCTATATATCTGGATTCTGGAGCTCTGTCATTTGCTAAACGTAATATCAAGGGATATTCTGATTATTTTTAATTTTAACTAACAGAAGCTCATATTAGATAGACAACACATCCCAACTGCAATAAGTGTTACTATCATATTTATTTTAATATGTGAAAATAGGTTAGAAGTATGCACGTAAAAGAAAGCTTAGTAAGGACATGTGATGCCATTCATGTTATGAAAAGATCAATAAGAGTGGAGATAAGATGTAATATGTACACTGACTCAATACATTTCTTTACATTGGAAGATATAATATGTTGCGACCTAATATTAAACACTAATTCTTATGCACCAACGTTAAGTTAGATTTCTTCAAGTGTTGGTTTTAATGGTTGGTGGAATAAATCAATATTTACTGCATGGTATCACCCAAGTAAAATAGTATACCATCGGGTGAACAAACCAGCCGTTTCCTCATGTCTATATAGTACATGTCGTGGTTCAGTTTCTTATTGTTTTTCTTTGCTGTAAGCAAGATAAACTAAGGGAGAATGTGAAAGTGAAGTTACTTTAAGTTTGCCCATAAAGCCAAAAAAGTTGTTATGGAAGATCTCTAAATCCTAGACCGTGCAGTTGCATGGGTTAATGACTAGTTGTTAAAGTCCATGTTGGATTTGTATCTAATTCTTCTTCCTTCCGGGGTAGTGAGTGTAATTGCTCTATTGACACAATCTATGACTCCCGCATAGTTTGTCATCCAATCCATACCCAAGATAACATCTAACCCTTGAGAATTTAATACTACCAGATGATTTGGAAACTTGTATTTACCAATTTCTAAGATCAAATTCCGGCATCTAGCATTGACTATCAATTCTCCACCCGGGGGACTAACTTTATCCCTATGGTTTTAGTGGAAAATGCATGCTTGTTCACAAATGCACTTGATATGAATGAATGAGATGCTCCAGTATCAAATAAAACCAATGTTGTAAATGAGTTGAGTGGAAACATACCCATCACAGCATCAGGCTCATTCATTACTTCCTCCACATTGAGGTGGCTCACCTATCCCTTATAGAATGGATTGGGCTTGGCAACATCATCTGGCTTGTTCTCTGGGCAAGTGGTGGAGTAGTGCCCAGTCTTTTTACACTTGAAGCATGTGCCGTGTGAGAGATCCTTCTTGGCATCTGAGTTAAAATGGTGTTGTCCATTTCCTCCATTGTGGTGTCCATTGTTCCCACTGTGGAGCTTGGAGCATAGGCCACTGACAGTGGTATCTTCAGTTCTCCCTTGAGTCCGGCGAGGAACTTATCCTTCCTCTTAGCATCTGTGTCCACATCATCTGGCGCATACCTTGACAGAGAGAAGAAGTCGTCCATGTACTCCTTCAGTGTTCTTCTGCCCTGCCTCAGTGTGCAGAACTCATCTTTCTTCAGATTCATAATGCCCGAGGAGATGTGAGCATTACGAAAACCTTCCCTAAAGGTAACCCAGTCTAGGCCTTCCACGGGATGTGTGACTTGATAGGTTTCCCACCACATTGCGGGAGGTCCTTCCAGCAGATGAGCGGTGAATCTCACCTTTTCAGCATTGGTGCACTCGCAAGTCATCAAATCTTTGCTGACAGAACGCAGCCAGTCATCGGCCAATATTGGGTCTGTGGCAGATGAAAACTTATTGGGTCTGAGCCTCAGAAATTGTGCCAGTCTGTCAACCTGTGCAGGGGGTGGCGGTGGTGGAGGTGGTGGCGGGTTGTTGTTGTTCTTAGCACTGGCCTGGATGAATTGGGTCATCATTTGCATGAGCTGTGCTTGAGCTGTAGCTAACTGTTGGATAACATCATTGGTGTTGTTGTTGTTGGTGTTGTCATGGCGAGGCGGCATCTGAGGTGGTTTTAGCATGGGTGACTGATTAGACAGATAGAACTAAGGAAAAAAACTTTCCTACCCATGCACAACCATCACACCATATAACAAACAATCATAAAACAAATGTCAAAAATCTTTATTAATAAACTTTGATAAAGTACGCTAAAGGTTCGACAAAACGACTGAGGTAGATGGTACTACCATACCAACAAGGGTAAGGCAATACAAACGAGTACTTAAACTATTACAATAAATGGTAGTCTTCTAACGTCTCTTGATCCTTTGTCGTGCGACGCTTCGCCTCCAACCTTGCTGCTCTAGCTTCCTTCGCCTTCTTGACTGCCCTTGCTTCCCACTCTTCTATGGTTATCTCTTCACCATCACTTTTGTACAAGGTCACCTCTTCTGGGTCTTCATCTGCAAGAGCTGCAGCTTCCCATCTTGGCTATCTTCTTCTTCAATTCCTCGTTCTCCATCTTCAGCGCATCGTTGTTCTCCTTTAGTTGATCTTTCTCCTCCTTGGACTTCATTAGGTTCTCATACTATAGTAGTAAGGTCTTCTCTTCAACAAGTGCCTAGTTGTTCCTGCAAAGTAGCTCCTTGTCCAGCTTCTGTGGTTCCTCCAATACCTTGAGTCTCTCCTCCAAGACCTTGATCTTCTCCTCCAAAGCAGTCTTCTTGCCATCTAGCCAAAGAATCACAGCCTCTTCCTACTAGAACCTTACGTTGACATCACCACATAACTTCCTGAAGCTATCCATGATGGAGATCTGTTTCCTCAACATGTTCTCCATGCGCACTGAGCTATGCTCCCTCACGGTGAAGTAAGTACGATAGAAGGAATGAGCTTCTTCTCCTCTGCGGTCGATGGGATTTCCCTCCTCAGTGCGCTCTCCAAAATAGAAGAAGCCTGAAGTAGTGGGGATATCGTCATGATACTTGTGGCATATGTGGGCGATGGCGCCCTGCATGGCTATCTCCACTGAATGATCCCAGTCAATGTAAGCATCAGTGTACTACATGGTTGACCGTCATCGGGTTCATCTTGTCTCCCTTGGATGGTGGTTTGGATCAACCGCTTCTCAGTACCATTCTCCTTGTACTCCAACTTGCCACAAAAATCAGGTGGTGGTATCTCAAAGAAGTCGGCGACATCAAGCAGCATCTCGCTAAAAAGGTAGGTTCCAAGCCCTGCATGGTTATCCATTCCTAGGTTCTCGATTCTACATGCAACACTAGTGCTCTGATACCATTTTGTAGCGTCCTACCTTTTACTAAAGGTAGCACAACTGTGTAAGTGCTATTCCCTGGATCACTGATAGCACCACAGAACAAAATATAGCATTCATTGCAGAATAGTGTAATTATTACAACATAGATCTAGACTCATGAGTCTTTAAAACCTTACAAAAATGTTTAGTCACTTGGACTATCAAATACCAGAGTTCAACACAAATAACACAACGGAAATAAAAGCAATGAGCCATCACCTTCAGCAAGTGCCACATGCAGTCATGTTGGAATGTAAGATCGCGAATTCCTCCATTTATGTAGACCCAAAGGGGTCAGTACAACAACATTGATAAGGGGAGCATAGCTACTACTCCTACTATTTTACCACCTCCTTATGTTCTGAAGCTTGGACAATTCTGTTTTGAAGTGCCTCCAGAAGATGATGTGAAGCCCAACTTTCGTACACCTCCAATGGAGTTTCATGGTCGCTGAGGCGCTGCAGCCAAAGATATTTAGGTGTTCTATTTTAATTAAGTTTGCATGATGTTTTTATTTTAGTTTGGTTTTATTTGTGTGTGATGGTTTTGGGCCTGTCCAAAATCAAGTGTGTTTTGGCCATTTGGGCTTTTAGTTTGGTATGGGGCCTAGCCCAGCCAAAGTAGCGTTTGGAGTCACCCATATAGGGTTATGGCAACCGCCTTGTATCGTTCAGACTTGTTATTTTCGAGCTAAGGAAGAGACCAGAAAAGTCCTAATGTTTGGGGGCGCATATCGGTGTGTTTGCTTGCTGATCTTTGAGATCTAATGTTATGCCATGCGTGGGAATTGATTCCGGTCTGTTTTAACGCGAGGAATTAAAGAGAGATCAGTTTGATCTATTTCAGATTGAGTTCTCTTTTGCTATCTTTCTGATTCTATCGATCGCCGTGAAAGATTGGGCCAAACCCCCCTTCAGATCACGTTGATCCGTATCATCTTGGTATCAGATTTGTTGGGTTTCTCACGGCGATTCTCTACTGAGATTTATTTTCTAGATCTGCTGAGAAGTGTGTGCTGCCGGCGGCATCAGGCCAAGACATCGATGTTTCTCTGTTGATTTGATTCTGCTCGATCTTGTGATTTGTTGTTACAGATCAGTTTGTCTACTCACGTACGGCCGGTTTTAGAGTCCATCGATCGAGGACTACCTGCAGGGCCGATCGATCGTTTCAATAGACAAATAGATACCGAGTACCTCCCTGTGCGCCTCACCCCAGGCAGTCTCCGTGATCGAGCGCCTGCTGGCCGCGATCGTACCGAGCGGGGCAGTCCCGGGTTTTTTTTCCTGCCTCGATCAATCACCGAGCCCAGATCCGATCGGCCATAAAAAAAAGAACAAGGGGAGCCAGCGTCGCCACGATCGCCCAAGGACGCCGACTGTTTGGCCTTCTGATCCCGCGACTGTTTCTATTGGAAACGCTCTGCGATCTAATTTGTTAGCCCACTG
This sequence comes from Dactylis glomerata, assembly GCA_007115705.1. NCBI lineage: Eukaryota > Viridiplantae > Streptophyta > Magnoliopsida > Poales > Poaceae > Dactylis > Dactylis glomerata. Next base: position 13,583,848 of record QXEO01000531.1, read on the forward strand.
CTGATTGTTTTGGTTCTCACGTACGCAAAGGAAAGAAATAGAGATCAGATTCTATCGTTTTCCGTGCATGCATGGTGTCCAGGTTGGAATAACCAAAAAAGGAAAAGGAGAATACAAAATCAGATGGGAGTCTTTCACGTGAGTGCACTTCCGATACAAGTTCTCGCTTCGTTTCTTTTAGTCAAGTTCAGCGGCTGTGGTGGTTGCTCCCATGCCGCATTACTCTGCTGCCACCTGAACACGGAGGTTGTCTGTCCCATAGTGAACGTTGCCGCTGAGACACGGAAGTTTTGCTGGATTTTTTTTCTTCTTGCTGAATTCGACTGCTGTTTTCTCTGAAGATGTCTAGTTCTATCATTGCTTAAAATTCTGCTGGTGCGGCCTCAAAGGCAAAGGCCTTTACCCTTCCAGTGTATGCGGATGATCTCGCCGATAATGTCCGTGCTGGTTTTGACAACACCTGTGTGTACATCAAAGACTGTACAGATGCTTTCGAGGAGAGATTAAATAGCAAATTAGAGGCCATTACTAGTAGGCTCGATGCCTTGACGGATAATCTTATCAATCCATTGGCGCGAGAAGAGCCCCATCATGCTGCTCCATTACGGGATGTGCCACCACAACGAGATGGACATGTTGATGTTCTTGCTTGCCGTCCCGTTTCACTGGTACATGGAGGTGTTGCTACTGATTTTGAGGATGATGTCGGTTATGCACCACGACAGCCTCACTTTGATGCTCGTCGTGCAGCTCCTGTTCGTGCTTTTCCTGTTGATCGAGGTCGTGTTGGTCATGCTGCCCGTGTACCATTGGATGATGGTATTGGGCGTGTTAAAATTTTGATACCACCATTCTCTGGCGCAGGCTGTCCTGAGGATTATTTGGAGTGGGAGATGCGCGTGAATCATATTTTTGCAGCCCACCATTACACCAAGGAGAAGAAGATTCAACTTGCTGCTATTGAATTCTCTGGTTATGTACTGATTTGGTGGAGCCAAATTTTGCGTATGCCCAATCGCCCAACATCGTGGAGAGGTATGAAAGAACTCATGCAGGGTCGTTTTGTTCCTGAACATTACAAGCGAGAGATGTACCATAAACTGCAGCGGCTCACTCAAGCAAATAAGTCTGTTGATGCATATTACAAGGAGATGGAGTTGCTAATGATACGTACAGGAACTACAGAGGACCCCGAGGCCACAATGTCGAGGTTCTTCAATGGTCTGAATGTTGAGGTGCAAGATCGTGTGGAGATGGTGGTCTACTATAATATTGAAGACCTTGTGCACCAGGCTGAGCGTGCCGAGCAACAACTCAACCGACGCCAAGCTGCAGCCCCTACAAATTCATGGCATCGTTCCCATACCGAGGCTGCTGGTCCTAGTGTTAAGACGACACCTTCTACATGCTATAATAGTGCTTCTCATAGCGAGGCACCCAAATCTGGAGTGTCCAAAACTGCATCTACGCAGTCCACCACAAACATCGAGTGTTTTACTTGTGGAGGACGAGGACACATGAAGCATGATTGCCCTAATAGAAAAAGGGTGATGCTCACACATGATGGCTATGTTTCTGCTAGTGATGATGAGAAAGCTGATGCGTCATCAAGTGAGGCATCTGAGGAAAATCCTGAAGTGATCGTGGATGGGTATGAACTTGCTGCAAATTTAAAAAATCTAATGGTGCAACGCGTACCAGAAGATCGCATACACGACCAAGGGCAGCGCTGGAATATATTTCAGACCCAATGCATCGTCAAGGCCACCACTTGCAAACTGATTATTGATGGTGGAAGCTACACAAATGTTGTTAGCAAGAGTTTGGTGGATTCTCTATCATTGCCTACATGGAAGCACCCGTAGCCGCATTGTGTTGAGTGGTTGTATAATTCAGGGAAGCTAAAAGTCACACATAAGGTGCGCCTGAAATTTTCAGTAGGTAATTATGAGGACACAGTGGTCTGTGATGTTTTGCCTATGGATGCATGTCATGTGCTGCTAGGAAGACCGTGGCAATTTGATAGGCGTTCTACTCATGAAGGCAGGTCCAATGTTTATTCCTTGTGGCATAAGGGGAAGCGTCATGTGTTGCAGCCTATGCTCGATAAGGATATCAAAGTGGACATGCTTGCTGCCCAGAAAAAGGTCCAACACATTCAGGCGAAACCGAGGATGGTTTACTTTCAAGTTGGGGGGGATGATAAGGGGAGAATAGATAGTACTCCTACTATTTTACCACCTCCTTATGTTCTGAAGCTTGGACAATTCTGTTTTGAAGTGCCTCCAGAAGATGATGTGAAGCCCAACTTTCGTACACCTCCAATGGAGTTTCATGGTCGCCGAGGCACTGCAGCCAAAGTTATTTAGGTGTTCTATTTTAATAAAGTTTGCGTGATGTTTTTATTTCAGTTTGGTTTTATTTGTGTGTGATGGTTTTGGGCCTGTCCAAAATCCAGTGTGTTTTGGCCATTTGGGCTTTTAGTTTGGTATGGGGCCTAGCCCAGCCAAAGTGTGTTTTGAGTCACCCATATAGGGTTATGGCAGCCGCCTTGTATCGTTCAGACTTGTTATTTTCGAGCTAAGGAAGAGACCAGAAAAGTCCTAGTGTTTGGGGGCGCATATCGGTGTGTTTGCTTGCTAATCTTTGAGATCTGATGTTATGCCATGCGTGGGAATTGATTCCGGTCAGTTTTAACGCGAGGAATTGAAGAGAGATCAGTTTGATCTATTTCAGATTGAGTTCTCTTTTGCTATCTTTCTGATTCTATCGATCGCCGTGAAAGATTGGGCCAAACCCCCCTTCGGATCACAACATACTGGCAAATGGCACATATTTGGTGGCTGTTGTGAAATAACTATGCTACATGACATATGGCTTGGTGGATCTCATAGGCTAGTTTGCATAAAGCCAAATACTACATAGTTACAAGTTCTGTAGCACTGGGCGCAACTCAACAAAATTGGAACAACAGATACCACCACCCCTCGGAGTGTATGGCCCCGAGCTCCTGCCTATGGATTTCTAGTCAAATTTTAAAGCATTCAGAAACGATGATGAGATTCTTCCGTACATTCCATGACTAGAGACTCAATTGTCCATAACCGAGGACACAGCTAAACGCTTAGATTTTGACACCCTGCAGGGGTTGTGCACTTTCACCTTAAGACTCACTTTACCCAAAGAGTAAAATGAGACAAGACCTTTCTGAAGAAGCATTCAACCAGACTAGCCTGACCATGCCCCCTATAATTCTGCTACCACCTCGTGTCAGTACTCACGGTTGAACCCTTACAACTTACTCAATCAAGATAGAGCCCATATTGTCATATGGCTGCACTGGAAGTACTCTAAAACATGGAAGACATAGTAATCCCTTTAATCCTGAGTGGCAAATGCTACGTCTCAAACGTATCTATAATTTTTGATGCTCCATGCTTGTTTATGCACCATTTGCTTTGTGTTTTGTTACACTTCGTGGCATTTTTATGCATTTTTTGGAACTAACCTATTAACAAGATGCCACAGTGCCAGTTCCCAGTTTTTTGCTATTTTTGTGTTTCAGAAAAGCTACACAGGAAATATTATCAGAATTGGACGAAACAAAAGCCGAAGTTCCTATTTTTCCTGACATGAGACGGAGTCCAAAGCTGAGATGGAGGGGGACCAGGGGCCGGCCACACCATAGGGTGGCGCGGGCCAGCCCCTGGCTGCGCCACTAGGTGGTGGGGCCACCTGGCCCACCTCTTGACGCCGCCCTTCTGCCTATATATTCCCCTGGACGGGAAAACCCTAAGGACCTGATCAATTTTCCACGAAACGTACTGTAAGCCGCTGCCGTCATCGATGCGACATCGGGAGGGTCCAGAAGCTCTTCCCGGCACCCTGCCGGAGAGGGGAATTGATGCGGTACGGTGTTGATAGTTTTTCACCATCCACTTGGGAACCCCAAGAGGAAGGTATGATGAATATAGCAGCAAGGTTTTTCCCTCAGTTAAGAAACCAAGGTTTATCGATCAGGAGAGGAAGGAGCCAATACGACTGAAGGTGATGCCCACTAGCTTGCGATATCTCTGGACAATTTATAGGGCGCCTCGTCCGAGCTTTGCTTTGCGAGCGGCAACGTGGAACCTGCACACAACACAACCAAATACTTTGCTCCCAACTTACGATGAGGTTGTCAATCTCACCGGTTTGCTGTAAACAATGGGATGAGCGTATCGAGTGGAAAATAGTAATAGTATGCAAGTAAAGTAAATAGTGCGAGTAAAGTAAACAGGTGATAGCAATATAATGGAAATAGGACCGGGGTCCACAGTTCACTAGTGGTTTCTCTCCATAAGATAAAATAATACATGCTGGGTAAACAAATTACAGTTGGGCAATTGATAGAATAAAGACAACGTGCATATGTCAAGAGGATCACTATGTGATTTACTCTGGGTATTACAACAAGATACATAGACCTCCATCCAACTGCATCTATGACTAATAATCCACTTGTGGCGAATCAATCCAAGAACTCCATAAGTATTAAGTTGCGAACAACAGATAATTGCATTAAGCAAAGTGTGTAATGTAAACAAAGCATATGCCCTCGAGCATATGAATGTTGTTTTCCCCCTAGTAGCAACAGCACATCTACAACCTTAGAGGTTTCTGTCACTCCCCCAGATTAAATAGAGGCATAAACCCACTATCGAGCATAAATACCCCCTCTTGGAGTCACTAGCAACTACTCGGCCAAGATAGCTACTAACAACGGAGAGCATGCAAGATCATAAATAACATTGTCGATGGATTTCGTGTCGCAAGAACACGGGGTACCACGCAACGGACCCAAAGATTCGAACGCAGGGGGCTGAACGTGTGAGATCTCGGATCGCAGCGAAGCACGGTGACGGAAGCCTCGAGTCGTCGAACGCACTACGCACTGCAGAGAGAGAGACACCGAGCTTTACCCAGGTTTAGGGCCCTCGTGGTGAGCTAAAACCCCTACTTCCTGCCTTCTTGTATTGCAATGCGACACCTCGCGAGGAGTACAAGGTCTTGGCTACAAAGCTCTAGCTGGCCAGAGGTTGAAGAACCTGCGTGCCTAGCTAGCAGCCTAAAGAAGATGAAGATCCGATCCCCTCTAAGGGGTGGCCTCCCCCTCCTTTTATAGCGCCAAGGTCCTCCTTCCCCTTATCTTCTTGGGGAAGGGGTTGCCACACACGGCCAAGGAGGGAGGACAGCTGTAGACTCTATTCTTCGGTGGACGTAGTCTTTGTAGGGTAGTGGCGCCGGTCCACCGGAGTGGGTGGAGGAAGCTGACGTCTTCCTCTGGCGCCCTGCACCGTCCACGCTATTTTTAGGGGGGTGGCCAACAACCACTGTGCCGCTTTGGGCAGGCACAACGAAAGTTGGTCTCCTCCCTGTCGGGGGTAGCGTGGGCGGTACGCGGTCTTCTGCCCGTTATCTTCTTGCTCTGCACGTAAACGTGTCGGGCTGACGTGGGCGTGCTTCCTCTCCTCACCAGCAGGAGCTCGTGAGGAGGTCTTCTGGTCCTTAGCAGTTTCCGTCGTCGTTCTCCTCACGAGGCGCCTCCTCGTGAGGGTCTTCTCCGCAGCTTGGGTCGTTGATTCTGAAGATGGGCCGATGATGTGGCCCAGGAGCAGGTGGACCGGGATACCCCGGTATCCAGAACACCGACAAACATAGAGATAACAAAAGATAAAATTAAGTACTTCAACTCAATCATAACACCAATATTCATCGGATCCCAACAAACACAACATGTAGAATTACATAACGGTGATCTCAATCATGTAAGGCAGCTCATGAGATCTAAACATGAAGCACATGGTGGAGAAGACAACCATCTAGCTACTGCTATGGACCCATAGTCCAAGGTAGACTACTCACTCATCGCTCCGGAGGCAAGCATGGCGATGAAGAAGACCTCCGGTGGTGATCCCCTCTCCGACAGGGTGCCGGGAAGAGCTTCTGGACCCTCCCGATCTTCGGGTCGACGGCGGCGGCGGATCGCGATGTGTTCTGGAAAAGTGATCGGGTATTTAGGTTTTTCCCGTCAGGGGGTCTTTATAGGCGAAGGGGCATCGTCAGGAGTGGACCGAGGCGGTCTCACACATAGGGGGCGCGGCCCAGCCCCTGGCCGCGCCGCCCTGGTGTGTGGGGCCCTCGTGGCCCCACTCCATCTCCTCTTCGGTTCTCTAGAAGCTTCGGTGAAATTCTGGGCGACTGGCTTTGGTTTCATCCATTTCCGAGAATATTTCCTGTGTAACTTTTCTAAAACACAAAAACAGCAGAAAACAGGGAACTGGCACTGTGGCGACTTGTGAATAGGTTAGTTCCGGAAAATGCATAAAAGTTCCATGAAGTGTAACGAAACACTAAGCAAATGGTGTAAAAACAAGCATGGAGCATCAAAAATTATGGATACGTTGGAGACGTATCAGCATCCCCAAGCTTAACTCCTGCTCGTCCTCGAGTAGGTAAGTGATAACAAAAGAAATAATTTTTGAGGTGACATGCACCTACACAATATTGATCATGTATGTAAGCGTTGTGCGCTGGGATCAAAAGAACGTAAAACATGGGCATGAAAGATATGATCTTGATAGAAGAAACTTAGCAACCATGTTATAACATGAAAATGAACACAAACAAAATATCATGAAAATGAAACAATGAAAGTCAAACATGTGTTCAAATCATATGGAAAAACATACAAATGGTTTTCAGCTTGTCTTTCATGGAGAGCAAAACATAAATGCATAGGACACCTTCAAGTTTAAGAGGCGACTAGATACAAATAATTTGAGAACAAGTGAAACCAACAATATGAATCAATCAATGAAAACTTTGGGACAATGCACATTATACTAAGAATGACAACTATGCTCTCTTAGAAGGTGCATAAAGATAGAAGGTGGTGACTCAACATAAAAGTAAAAGAATGGCCCTTCACGGAGGGAAGCAGTGATTGCAAGTTTTATAAACCTTCAAAAATTATGGTACTTACCGGCTTTGAGCTCTCATTGCCCCCATCATAAGCATCTTGAATGGTTAAAGTTAATGCGAGAACAGTTATGCTGCATATGCTTGACAAATCATAAGTTGAAAACCTCGTGTCCCATGAATACGAGTACCCAAACCTCATGCTACTTTACTTAGAGTCCCAAGCAAGCTCTTGTCATTATAAGTATATACGTATCATCGAGAACCGCCAATGGGGTACCTCCATGCCCGATGACATGGAACAAGCCCACATCAAAATGACAGGACAAGCAGACAATGAACACCTCGACATCTCTTTTATTTACCATTTGTATAGCATTTTATTTTGAGATGAGTCGTCGAATGTCCACTATGGGCATGCTGCAAATTTCCACCATGAATTATGCATGGCTTAGATTGGCAGCCCAGGCGTTTCTCTAACACATATACAAACTCCATGATCCCGCAAGATTCCCAATTCATTTCACACCGCGAGTATCCATAAACAAAAGATCACGATATCAACTCAAATAAGAAGTGCAATGTTAAAAGCTTGCCCCATGACGGCATGGCTGGGCTAATTCCCAACTTACAAATTGCAAGCATAACAACTCAACATAAGAGACCACAATGTCAAATTTTTAAGAACGAAAAAAATAAAGTGTGCCATCCGGTTTGTGAGAGCTTTACTGACCAATTTTCGCATAACACTGGTAAGAGTTAAATTTGAAGAGTAGATAAAATCAAGTCAAATGTACTTTGGAATAGCAAATTGCTAATAGGTATGTATGGTGGACACTTTGGCAAACTTGGTTTTTAGGAGTTGGATGCACGAGTAGAGCTCATACTCAGTACAAAATGAAGGCTAGCAAAAGACTGGGAGCGACCAACTAAGAGAGCAATAACGGCCATAATCATGCAAAGTGACATTAAAAGGAGCATAAGATGGCATCAAAAGTCAAAAACTAAATGATCATAGAGGCAATGGCGATTTTGTATGAGTCTAACATGTGTGAGCATGCGCCAAGTCAACCCAAATAAAGCATCAAGGAGAAAACCAAAATAATGCTTCCAAATAATTAAAACAATGCATGATTTTTTCAAAGGCTCATTAAGAAATCTCAGTTATTTGAGACAAGTCATGCTACAGCAAAATCACTAAGCATACTATCAAAAAGACATCAAGCACGACATGCAAAAGCCTAGGCCGCAGTCTACACAAGGTCCTTCTTGTACCACTTTTTTGCATAAAGCTTTTTCTCTTTTCCAACACCATTCAAACTTTTTATAAACACCTCTTTTGATGAAAACCAATAAAGACCAGAGGCAAAAATACACCTTGATGAAAAGATATAACAATATTAGAACACATATCAAGGCGAAAATCGAAAACTAAACGCAGTTCTAGAAAAAGAGAACACTCGTTGAAATTATAAGAATGAAAAATGGAGTGTTCTTGGCGAATGAAAAGCAAGGAAAATTCTCCAAAAGAAATTCATTGGGGTCCAACCATTTATTGCAGCAAACAAAACTAAACAAAACTAAAAACTCAAACAACTGACGCTCCAAGAAAAACGCATAATGCATGAAGCAATAAAAATATAGTGTGTTGAAAGGTGACCTGATTTTTGCCGATGAAGAAGGGGTGCGTCGGGGGCATCCCCAAGCTTTGACGCTTGTACGTCTTCGATATTTCTTGGGGTGATGCATGGGCATCCCCAAGCTTGAGCTTTTGTCCATTCTTCAACTCATCTCATCACTCTCCGATCCCTACACTTGAAAACTTCCTTCATACAAAACTAAACACAAATCTATTAGCAACATTAGTGTAAGCATAACATAGAATCAACCCTTTTTGCTTCAGATTTCAACCTAAAACCACCACATATAAAGCATATACTACTTTAGCAACTTCCCCAAAAGTTCCGTGATCAAAAGAACTCAAAAAGAAATCGATAAAGCGGCAAACACAAATATTGGCAGTTATCTGTCAAAACAGAACAGCTGACAAAGGCCGATTTTTTAAGGGGTTTTCTGTTGCTCAAATAAAAAAGTGTTCAAATAATGAAAGTTTGGATGTAACCTGGGGAATATGCACAAGAAATCGCTGGTCCAAAAGATATACAGAGAATTTTCACGAATTTGTACGGTGCAGCACCGAAAACTATTTCAGGACAGCAACATCCCCAAATCTTACCTCGCTCAAATTAGAGGCTTCTCTTGGCACAAAAACGAAATAAAAAGGATAAGGAGAGGTCATTACAGTAGTAATAACTTCCAAGACTCAAATAAAAGAAAAAGAACTGAATGTAAAAACATTGGGTTATCTCCCAAGAGTGCTTTTCTTTAACGCCTTTGAGCTAGGCGCAGAAAATTGCGAATCAAGTAATATCAAGTGATGAAGCATCAAGCTCATAATTTTCTCTAAGAATAGAGTCAAAAACTAATTTATTTCTCTTTCAATGGAAGTGTTCCATACCTTTCTTAAGTGGAAATTGATATTTGATGGTGCCTTCCCTCATATCAATGATGGCACCTACAGTTCGAAGAAAGGGTCTTCCCAAAATAATAAGACATGAAGCATTGCATTCAACATCCATAACAAGAAAATCAACGGGAACAAGGTTGTTGTTAACCATAATAAGAACATCATTAATCCTTCCCAAAGGTTTCTTCTTAGCAACATCAGCAATAGGAACATCATAATAACACTTTTCAAGCGGTGGTAAATCAAGCATGTCATAAATCTTTCTAGGCATAATAGAAATACTAGCACCTAGATCACATAAAGCATGGAAATCAAAACCATTAACATGCATATCAATGATGGGTTCCCAACCATCTTCTAACTTCTTGGGAACAGAAGCTTTTTGCTTCAACTTTTCATCCCTAATTTTCATAAGAGCATTGGTAATATGCTTAGTAAAAGCAACATTTAAAGAACTAGCATTAGGAGTCAAAGCAAGCTTTTGCAAGAACAAAATAACTTCAGATATATTGCAGCCATCAACATAAAAATCATTAAAGGAAATATAGCTATCATCTCCTACACTCCGAAAAATTTCAGCACTCTTTTGAGAAAAAGTTTTGGCAGTTTTAGGCTTTTTAACACAAGGACTAGGAGTTTTCTCTACACCAATCAAAGTAAGAGGATTGCTAGCATTAGGAGCAACATCATTAGAGGTAGTAATGGTACATACCTTCATCTCTCTAGCCAACTCATCTTCTCTTTCCCACCTGGCATGCAATTCTGCTAGCATCCTAACATGTTCATCAATTCTAACTTGGATAGCATTAGCAGTAGCAAAAGGATCAGGCTTAGCGGGCATTCTGTTAACCAAAGAAGATTGCACATTAGACAAAGATGAAATATCGATTTCAGCTTTGGAAACCTTAGCTTGTAACTCAGGAATAGCCTTGTTCAAATTTTCAAGTTGATGACTAATAGTCCTCAACAGAGCTGATTGCTCTTCCATAGTCTTGGTGAAAGCCCTGTTCTGCTCATATTGCGCATGCATAAAATTCTTGGTAGCCTTTTCAAGTTCAAAAATTCTTTCTTCACTAGGCATTTTAGGTCTACCAAGATAGCTATTATCACCATTAGAAGGAAACGGTCTATAATTGTTACTAGCAAAATTGTTCCTATAAGCATTGTTGTTGAAATTATTATTTCTAATGAGGTTTACATCAACATGCTCTTCTTGAGCAACCAAAGAGGCCAAAGGAACATTATTAGGATCTACATGAGTCCTATCATTAGAAAGCATAAGCATAATAGCATCAATCTTATCACTCAAGGAAGAGGTTTCCTCGACAAAATTACCTTCTTACCTTGTGGAGCTCTCTCGGTGTGCCATTCAGAGTAATTTACCATCATATTGTCGAGAAGCTTTGTTGCGGCGCCCAAGGTAAGGGAAATGAAAGTGCCTCCAGCAGCTGAATCAAGTAGGTTTCCTTGAAGAAAAATTCAGTCCTGCATAAAAAGTTTGAACAATCATCCAAGTAGTCAGTCGATGAGTGGGACAATTCTTTATCATAGCTTTCATTCTTTCCCAAGCTTGAGCAACATGTTCAATATCAAACTGACTAAACTTCATAATATTGCTATGCAAAGCTATAATCTTAGCACGAGGATAGTATCTACCAATAAAAGCATCCTTACACTTAGCCCATGAATCAATACTATTTTTAGGCAAAGACAGCAACCAATCCTTAGCTTTTCCTCTCAAAGAAAAAGGAAACAACTTAAGCTTAATAATATCACTTTCAACATCCTAATATTTCTGCATCTCACATAGCTCAACAAAATTGTTGAGATGAGCTGCAGCATCATCAGTACTAGAACCAGAAAATTGCTCTTTAATAACAAGGTTCAACAAAGCAGGCTTAATCTCATAAAAATTTGCAGCAGGAGCAGGTGGCGCAATAGGAGTTTAGATAAAATCACTATTATTCGTGCTAGTAAAGTCACACAACTTGGTGTTTTCAGGAGTAGCCATTCTAGCAAACTAAAAGCAGACAAGTAAAAACAACTACAAAGGATTCTAATTTTTTTTGGGATTTTGATAAAACGATGCAAGTAAAAATAAAGTAAAGCAAAACAATAAACAAAGTAAAGGATGTGCGTGCGAAAACTCCCCTCGCAGAAGTCTTCTTCTTCCTCCCCGGCAATGGCGCCAGAAAAAGAGCTTGATGCGGTACGGTGTTGATAGTTTTTCACCGTCCAGTTGGGAACCCCAAGAGGAAGGTATGATGAATATAGCAGCAAGATTTTTCCCTCAGTTAAGAAACCAAGGTTTATCGATCAGGAGAGGAAGGAGCCAATATGACTGAAGGTGATGCCCACTAGCTTGCGATAGCTCCGGACAATTTATAGGGCGCCTCGTCCGAGCTTTGCTTTGCGAGCGGCAACGTGGAACCTGCACACAACACAACCAAATACTTTGCTCCCAACTTACGATGAGGTTGTCAATCTCACCGGTTTGCTGTAAACAAAGGGATGAGCGTATCGAGTGGAAAATAGTAACAATATGCGAGTAAAGTAAACAGTGCGAGTAAAGTAAACATGTGATTGCAATATAATGGAAATAGGACCGGGGTCCACAGTTCACTAGTGGTGTCTCTCCATAAGATAAAATAATACATGCTGGGTAAACAAATTACAGTTAGGCAATTGATAGAATAAAGACAACGTGCATATGTCGAGAGGATCACTATGAGATTTACTCTGGGCATTACAACAAGATACATAGACCGCCATCCAACTGTATCTATGACTAATAATCCACTTGTGGCGAATCAATCCGAGAACTCCACAAGTATTAAGTTGCGAACAACAGATAATTGCATTAAGCAAAGTGTGTAATGTAAACAAAGCATATGCCCTCGAGCATATGAATGTTGTTTTCCCCTAGTAGCAACAACACATCTACAACCTTAGAGGTTTCTGTCACTCCCCCAGATTAAATAGAGGCATGAACCCACTATCGAGCATAAATACCCCCTCTTGGAGTCACTAGCAACTACTCGGCCAAGATACCTACTAACAACGGAGAGCATGCAAGATCATAAAAAACATAGATAACAAAAGATAAAATTCAGTACTTCAACTCAATCATAACACCAATATTCATCGGATCCCAACAAACACAACATGTAGAATTATATAACGGTGATATCAATCATGTAAGGAAGCTCACGAGATCTAAACATGAAGCACATGGTGGAGAAGACAACCATCTAGCTACTGCTATGGACCCATAGTCCAAGGTAGACTACTCACTCATCGCTCCAGAGGCAAGCATGGCGATGAAGAAGACCTCCGGTGGTGATTCCCCTCTCCGGCATGGTGCCGGGAAGAGCTTCTAGACCCTCCCGATCTTCGGGTCGACGGCGGCGGCGGATCGCGATGTGTTCTGGAAAAGTGATCGGGTATTTAGGTATTTTCCGTCGGGGGGTCTTTATAGGCGAAGGCGCATCGTCAGGAGTGGACCGAGGCGGTCTCACACATAGGGGGCGCGACCCAGCCCCTGGCCGCGCCGCCCTGGTGTGTGGGGCCCTCGTGGCCCCACTCCGTCTCCTCTTCGGTTCTCTGGAAGCTTCGGTGAAATTCTGGGCGACTAGCTTTGGTTTCGTCCAATTCTGAGAATATTTCCTGTGTAACTTTTCTGAAACACAAAAACAACAGAAAACAGGGAACTGGCACTGTGGTGACTTGTTAATAGGTTAGTTCCGGAAAATGCATAAAAGTGCCACGAAGTGTAATGAAACACTAAGCAAATGGTGTAAAAACAAGCATGGAGCATCAAAAATTATGGATACGTTGGAGACGTATCAGGAATCACCGCCGGCGGCCTTCTTCATCACCATGCCTGCCTCCGGAGTGATGTGTGAGTAGTCTACCTTGGACTACGGGTCCATAGCAGTAGTTAGATGGTTGTCATCTCCTCCATGTGCTTCATGTTTAGATCTTTTGAGCTGCCTATCATGATCAAGATCATCGTTGTGTAATTCTACATGTTGTGTTTGTTGGGATCCGATGAATATTGGTACTTGTCAAGTTGATCTATTGATTTATCATATTTATGTTATTTCTATGTTGTTTATGATCTTGCATGCTCTCCGTTGCTAGTAGATATCTTGGCCGAGTATATGCTAGTGACTCCAAGAGGGAGTATTTATGCTCGATAGTGGGTTCATGCCTCTAGTAACTTGGGGGGAGTAACAGAAACATCTAAAGTTGGAGATGTGTTGTTGCTACTAGGGAGATAAGGGGAAGGAGGACCTCGGTGCTATAAAAGGAGGGAAGGCCACCCCTTAGGGGGGATCAAATCTTCATCTTCGGGCTTCTAGCTAGGCTAAGTTAGAGCTTTGTAACCAAGGCCTTGTACTCCTCGCGAGGTATCACGTCGCAATACAAGAAGGCAGGAAGTAGGGGTTTTACCTCACCACGAGGGCCCTAAACCTGGGCAAAGCTCGGTGTCCCTCTCTGCGGTGCGTTGTGCTCTTCGGCGTCTCTAGGCTTCCATCGCCGTGTTTCGTTGCAATCTCGATTTCACGCGTACAGCCCCCTGCGTTCGAATCGTTGGGTCCGTCGTGTGGTACCCCGTATTATTGCGACACGAAATCCATCGATATTTGGCATGCCAGGTAGGGGGCTGTGGTGTGTTTCTTCGAAATCCATCAACATTTGGCGCGCCAGCGCGCCGTCTTCGAGGCCCTCTGCCAAGGTCGTCTTCAGATCCTTGCAACCCTGGAGGCTATGGGGCAGGGTGGAGTGCCTGTGGGTGGAGTCAACTGCTTTGCAGGCTTCAAAGCGCTTTTTGAGCCCCTGAGGCATGTGGACTGGCCGCGACACTTCCGTCCAACCACTCTTGCCCGCTTCAATGGGTCGTCAGATCCCGTTGAGTTCCTGCGGTAGTACACCGTCGCCTCGTGCAGCTGGAGGTGATGGGTGCGTCATGGCGAACTAGTTCCCGATGGCTACAAAGGACGAGCCCCGGCGATGGATCTTGGGCTTCCCGCCAGGATCCATCTCGTCCTGGGGGGATCTCTGTGAGTGCTTCCTCGACAAGTATGCTCCCCCGGGGCTGGAGCCAGAGGGCGCGTAGGCGCACGCTGCCCTCGTCCCAGGGTGCGCGGAGGCAAGGCTAGGGGCTTGGGGGCTATGCCTTCCCGCCCTCAGCCGAGGAAGAAGAATTCTCATTTCCGCGAGGTATAAAAGTGTAACAGCAAACTTTGCTTGTTCTCAACCTTTTAGTTTACATAACTGCTGAAGTTCTTGGTGTTTCTTCCATGTTCGAATCCACGGATTTGGATGGAGCGCGGCCTAATGCGAACATGAGATTTCGCTTGTCCGCCTTTCGAGAAAGAGCCAGAGCACGGTATCTGCGCTGGGGCCTTCGCCCGGAAAATAGCAAGCCCGCAAAACCCAGAACGGATCGAGCTCTGACTAAGGGAACGACCCGCTACAGTCACCTCATATGGTCCATTTTTCTCTCTCCTCTCGAGTGACACTCGGATGATGGCACGTGAGCGCGCAAAGGTCGCACAATATGTGCGAGTTTGCATATCTTCAGCTGTTCTTGTCTACAGCCTTGTGTTTCTTCTCCTGGAATCGCCTTTGTTGTGCTTGGACGCCAGGGGCTGCAGGGAGATAGTCCTGAAGGCCATCACAGTCACCTCCAGAGCGCCAGTGCCCGCTAGCCTTGCAAAGCTCCACGAGTTGCATACTAAGCGTTAGGCTGCTGTCCCGCTAAGAGGCTGGCCCCCGAATGGCGTAGAGCGCTCATCAGGCAAAGACGAGGCGTGGAAAAATTCGCAAGGGTGCAAACAGGGATAATTTGGCGAACAAATGCCTTAAGTGTGATTACAATTAAAAAGGGCCCAGCAAGGCAATGTCTGACGGTCATCAACTGTGCAGCTAAAGTAGATACATTAGGAGGAGGTCTAGAAGGGGAGCTTACGGGGCATCTTCCTCGGAGTCCTCGACATCGCCAGTGTCTTGGCTGGACCCCGAGGATGCCTCTCCGCTGGACTCCATCGCTCCGTCATCGTCGGCTTCAGCGGCTTCTTCACTGCCGGCTTCCCCGGAGCTCGTCGCATCACCGCTGGAGGAGCTCTCCTGTCCTGCGGCCGCAGATGTTCCTAGGTGGGCGTAGATGGCCTGCAGGCGCTGGAGAGCGACGTCCAGGCGGGCGGCTCTGTCCTACGCAGTGTGGTCGGGAGTGCCAGGTGGTGGGGGCGCCCTCCTCTGCAAGACTTCCTCCAAGTCAAGGTCGGGGCGAAGGCGCTGGATGTTGGAGAAGATCCGCGTCCCCGCAAGTCCTAAGAGATCCCGGCACTCGGTGTCGATGAGCTCCACGACCTTGGCCGAAGCGTCCGCCAGCTTGCCGGCCAGCTGGTCGAAGAAGTGGAGGATCAACCTATCGTCCTCCGGTATGGTGGGTAGGTTCAGCCCGTGAATTCCCAGGCGGTGCGCCGCCTCCATGAGGCAGGCTGAGAACCCGCAGAACGTCTGCACGCGCTGCCTGCGCAGCATGCGGGCCTCTGCTTCGGAGTCCTTGGCTTCTTGGAGTCCTCTGGAGAGATCCACGATCTGCTGGACCATCACCACGTTCTCCTCCTCGAGCCGCAATACGTCACGCCGAAGCGTGTCGATTGTGATGTCGGCTTCCTCCAAGGCGTCCTTGGTGCCTCGGCGCACCTCGTGCGCCCACTTCAGGTCGGCCTCCAGGTCCCGGACCGGAAGCTCCAGGGCCTCACGCCCCTGCTTATATCTCACCAAGGCGGCATCGGTCTTGGCGCAGAAGTCCGCACGTCACGCATCGAGGTTCTCGGCGCGCTTCCACTCGAACTCCTGCTCCAGGCTGATCCGCGGCTGGTTCAGCATGTGGTCCATTCGCTCCTGGAGGTAGGACTCACGCAGCTGCAGCGCCTCGCGGCGCTGGGCCAGGTCGGTGTTGGCCTGGTTGACCATCTCCTCCCTGCTCTCACGGGCCTCCCGCTCCCTAGTGAGCCGGTCCTCGAGGGCAGAGAGCTGCTCCTCCCAGAGGCGCAGCTCCCGTTCGCGGTCGTGAACTTCCACTTCCCGCACGGCGATCCCAGCCTCTTGCAGGCTCAGGCTCTCCGCGCGGGAATCAACACTCTCCTCGCGAGCGTGAAGCAGGGCCTCGCGGTCCTCAGCTTCCTCCAGCCTCTGCCTTGCATTGGCTAGGAGGCCGTCAGCATTGATCCTAGCCTGCTCCAGGAGGTGCTGCGTTGCCCGCTTCGCCTCTTCCCCGGCCAGGGTCGGGTTGGGAGGCCCGACGGTGGAGGGGATCCTCTAGCACGATGCGGAGATGATCTCCGCGGCCTCGTTGTGCGCCCTAGCCAGGATCTCCCTCGCCGATGCCCTCGCCCTCGCCAAGACCTCCTCGGCTTCGTCGGCCGCAGTCGCGCGGATCTCCTCCGTGAAAAGGATCACACGGGCGACTAGAGGGGGGTGAATAGGCACTACACAATTTTTTATATTTTTCAATTTATGGCTTGACACAAAGTAAATTCTCTAGATGTGCAACTAGGTGAATTTCCTAAGTGGCAAGCAAGCAAGTGAACAAGTAAACAAGTAAGCAAGTAAGCGAGTTCGGATAAGAAATAACCGAGGAGCGGAGACCGGAGACACAAGGATGTATTCTCGTAGTTCCTTCCTTTTGAGGGGAAGTACGTCTACGTTGGAGAGGTGTGGTGACACGGAGTCGACCAACGCAACGGAGGCTCACCTTGTTCTCTGGTGAGCAAGCCACGGAGGCTAGCTCGTTCCACTAAGCGGTGGTATTGGGGGAACTCACCAAATCCCTTACACGGAGATTGGGGCACACATCCACAACTGAATTGGAGGCTCCCAAGAAAGCCACGGAGGCTAGAATCCACAAAGACTAGAGAAATCTCGAATCAAACCACCTAGTGTTTCCAAGGAACCACTAGGAACAAATCCCTCAAGCAAGAGGAGGGGAAAAAGAAATTCCTTCGGTGGAGATGTAGATCGGGACCTCCTCCTTCGATCCTCCAAAGATCTAAGACTTTGGGTGGTTGAAGGTGGAGATCTTGCAGTGAGGTTGGCTCCAAATAGTGTCTTGTTCTTGATGAGGACGAGCAAGCTGGGGAGGAAGAGAGGAAGGGGTATAAATACCCCTTCCCGAAATGTATCCGTTGCAGCCGTCAGGGGCCGGATTATCTGGCCCAAACTTGCACCGGATAATCCGGTGGCCGGATATTCCGTCCCACTTCTGGAATAATCCGGCCGAAATATCCGGCCAGGAATCTGGGTGACGCGCATCTGCATTTCTTCTGGTCCTTAGTCATTTCACGGGGGGGGGGGGATTATCCGGCCCAGATCTGGAATAATCCGGCCCAAATATCCGCCCCCAAATCTGGGTGACGCGCATCTGCTCTTCTTCTGGTCCTTAGTCGTTTTCACGGGGGGGGGGGGGGATTATCCGGCCCAGATCTGGAATAATCCGGCCCAAATATCCGCCCCCAAATCTGGGTGACGCGCATCTGCTCTTCTTCTGGTCCTTAGTCGTTTTCACGGGGGGGATTATCCGGCCCAGATTTGGAAAAATCCGGCCGAAATATCCGCCCCAAAATCTGGGTGACGCGCATCTTGCTGCTTCTGGTCCTTAGCCGTTTTCAGGGGTGGCCGGATTATCCGGCCCAGTTTTGCAAATATCCGGTCGAAAAATCCGGCCAACTTTCTGCACAAAAACACTGGTAAAATGTCCTGGTGTTGTCAACTAACACACAAAACTAGGGAGGCTAGAAAATGCCCTAACAATCTCCCCCTTTTTGGTGTTAGATGACAACATTAGGATTTACAATAGTAAGATCAATTAGGCAAGAGAGCTCCCCCTAAAGATATGCATAAGTTCAAGTGAAGCTCCCTCTAGAGATAAGCAATATAACTTAAACAAGTTTCACAATAACAATCCTAAAGAAAGTTCACCAAGCACAAGATAACAATAAGTTCAACGATAAGTTCATAAACAAGAAAACGGAAAAGCAGCTCCCACACCAAAGCAAATCCCAACGAGAAGTCCTACTAGAACAACTTCTCCCCCTTTGGCATCAAGACACCAAAAAGGGACAAGAGCATACTACACGCCCCAAGAAGTCATTCAAAGTCGTCGTCGTCCTCGTCCTCCTCATAGTCCTCCTCCTCTTCATCATCTTCTTCAAACTCTCCTTCCTCATCTTCTTCCACATCCTCTTCCTCTTCATCTTCATCTTCATCATCAACACGAGTGGTGCGACCAACATAGAGAGACTTCTCCATTGCGCCCCAATCATAGGTCTCGGAGTGCCACTTGTTGTAGGCAATGGGAGGAGGAGTAGGAGATAGAGCAGCTTGGTCCCCACTGAGCTTATGAAGAATGTCACGCTGAGTATCAAGAATAGCCTTGCGCTCACAATAAGCTTCATAGTTCTCACGATGAATCTCAACCGTCATGCAAAGAACATGTTTCTGAAACCAGCTCAACTTCTTCACTCTCTTGGGCACATCCTTGGACACAAACTTGCCACTTGGCACACTAGAACGAGCATCTCTCATGAAAGAATCGGGACCAATGGGACCAACAGGAGCTGGAGCTGGCTTGTTTTGCTTCACATAGAGCTTCTTGACCTTGTGAGACACACACTGACTGCTGAAATCCTGACCCTTGCAAGTGTCAATGATAAGCTTCATGATGAAAGGGGCGTACGGAAGAGAACCCTTGCTGACCATAGCATCGTACATCTCGTTGAAGATAAAGTCCATCACATCAAGAGAGAAATCTGCATCCGAATCGGTAGACATGGCACAATCATGAGAAAAGATAAGGAGATCCACCAAGGAGCTTCTGATAGCATCGTTGTTCCCTCCACTTGGAGCAATGTTCTCCCTGAAGATACACACAAGAAGATCATACAGAGGCAACAGACCAGCAGCTTGACCAGGAACTCCACGAGGTCCATATAGATCACAAAGCAGATTCTTGTCGACTGGAAGCGGAGTGTGAACCCAGTGACCAACAGGATTCGTCGGGCCATTAAAAGGGTAGCCCAACAGAGAAGCAAACCGAGTGAAGGAAGACTCACAGTAACGAGTCCCAGTCATCCACTTGAAGGTTCTATTATCATCAGCAGCAAAAGCCAAGGTAGCATAAAACTGCACTATGAGCTGAGGATCATAATCACACTGAACAGTCAACAAACCAGTGAGGCCTAGCCTCTCCACTACCTGGACAGCTGGAGCAAAGTACTCCTTCGACTTCAGGAAAGTAAGATCAATGGGATGCATCGGGCGAATGGGCTTACTCACGGGAGCAAAGATATCCTGATAGATGTACAACTGCTCTGGACACCAGAAACGACGGTCTTCAATGTGAGTTGCCCTCTGCTGATTGGCGTACCAATCTTGCTGCCTCAGGGCTGAGTAGGAACTCTGGCTCATTTGCTTGTAG
Organism: Dactylis glomerata; assembly: GCA_007115705.1. Lineage (NCBI taxonomy): Eukaryota > Viridiplantae > Streptophyta > Magnoliopsida > Poales > Poaceae > Dactylis > Dactylis glomerata. The sequence continues at coordinate 13,603,827 of QXEO01000531.1, forward strand.
TTGACTCGTGGCTCCTTTCCCTTGTTGGCTCGAGCATCCCTCTTAGCAGCTCTCTCAGCTGCCTTAGCATCCTTGGTTGCCTTGACTTTCCGGACGGCTGCACGCTGTTTTGACCGGATCGATACCTCATCTTCCAGAATACCATCTTCATTGTAACGGAGGTAGCGGGGACGACGCCTCTTTGCCGGACCGGCACCTGTGAGGAGAATAAGTAGGAAGCATGGTGATGAGAATGCACACAAGTACCAGGAACTTATACTAGAGTGATGAACATAGCAGAGGAATGCCTGACATTGATGGTCAAGAAGGGAGAAAAGGAAGCACCAGGCAGGCCGGATTATCCGGTCCAAAAGTGGGCCGGATAATCCGCCCCTTGGCGAAAACTTTCTCAGATCTTACCCAAACAAGTCAAATGCATAGATCGGCTAGGTGAATCACAAGGGTATACAACAAGGCCTAAGGAGAGAACAACGGGAACAACTAGACTCCAAGAACTAAGCAAATAAATCTCACAAGAACTTCACCACTAGGGCTAGGAGATGTGAAATTTACCCTCATCCATTGGAGGAACTGCTTGGAGGAACTTGTTCCCGAGAAGAAGGAGAGCACGAGCCTTGAAGATCGGCCGGATCCGGCGGCCGGGGAGGCGCCAGCGAGCAAGAGGAAGAGCAGGTGGCGGCGGTGGAGAGAGAGGGGGCGGAGGTGGAAGAACTGCCAAAGTGGCCAGTTCAGCCCGCGCCCTCCTTTTTATATGGACTGGCCGCCGGACCGGATAATCCGGCCCAAACTTGGACCGGATATTCTGGCCCCCGGATAATCCGGCCCAAAAGTGGCCCGGATAATCCGGCCTGGAACTCCTTTTGCTCAGGAAATTTGTGGCAGAAAACTGAACTTGTGTGCATGGAGAGAATGTTTAGGGATGAGATGGGCTTAGGTTAGAAAGCAAACATGGAGTGGTTCTCGGCACTTGGAGTTGCAAGAACGCAAGAAAACATCGAAATACCAACTCAAGTGCCTTCCCATACCAAGAAATAAACAAAACCAAGAAAAACTTAAACCAAACTCAAAAGATTTTCAAGGAATGAACTCTTCAAAAGAAGAGGTCGGTGGCCGAAGCCACCATATATGAGTGTTTTGGCATTGAACCGCGAAGATATATCTTGGGTCCATAACCAATACTCATCATTGAAGCTCACATATCACAAAATGATATTAAGAGAATGATTGCATTACTTTCGGCATAATGGGGGGAGGGATAGCCCAATGAATTAGGACCGCACTCCCCCTATATCCATGCCCACATCTAGATTAGAACACGTGCTAACGTATGGGAATGAGTGCACACTAACAAGCCACATTGCAAGAATCGATGATATTCAACTCATGCCTCAACTCTCGGAATCTTGCTTCATCAAGGGGCTTCGTGAAGATGTCGGCGAGTTGATCATTTGTACCTACATAAGATATGTTAATATCACCTCGATTGACATGGTCCCGGATGAAATGATGCCGGATCTCAATGTGCTTCGTCTTGTTGTGTTGAACCAGATTATGAGCAATCTTGATGGCACTCTCGTTGTCACACAAGAGTGGAACCTTGTCGCAATGAACTCCATAGTCCTTCAACATTTGTCGCATCCAAAGGAGTTGAGCACAACCACTTGCCGCGGACACATACTCGGCTTCGGCAGTGGAGAGAGACACACAATTTTGCTTCTTGGAAGACCAACTAACCAAGGACCTACCAAGGAGTTGGCAAGTCCCAGAAGTTGACTTCCTATCTACTTTGTCTCCCGCCCAATCCGAGTCCGAGTACCCAACAAGCTCGAAGCTTGATCCCTTCGGGTACCAAAGGCCGAAAGTTGGAGTATGAATCAAATATCGGAAGATTATTTTCACGGCCATTAAATGGCTTTCTTTGGGGCGGCTTGATAACGTGCACAAATTCCCACACTAAGCATGATATCGGGTCTAGATGCGCAAAGATAAAGAAGCGAGCCAATCATCGAACGATAAAGCTTTTGATCCACTTCCTTACCACTAGGATCGAGATCAAGAGTAACCTTTGTCGGCATGGGGGTTTTGGCTCCTTTAACTCCGGAATTCATGTTGAATTTCTTGAGCATGTCTTGGATGTACTTGGCTTGATTGATGAATGTCCCTCCTCGCAATTGCCGAATCTAAAAGCCAAGAAAGAATTTCAACTCTCCCATCATGGACATCTCGAATTTGTCTGTCATTAGCTTTGCAAATTCATCATTGAAGAGTTTGTTAGAAGAGCCAAAAATAATATCGTCTACATAAATTTGGCATATGAAAAGCTCCCCATTGACTTTCTTAGTAAAAAGAGTTGGGTCGATGAGCCCAATTTCAAACCCACGGTCTAACAACAACTCCTTAAGGTGCTCGTACCACGCGCGTGAGGCTTGTTTAAGGCCATAAAGCGCCTTATCGAGTTTGTAGACATGGGTCGGGAAATGAGGATCTTCAAACCCCGGGGGTTGCTTCACATAGACCAATTCATGTAGAGGACCGTTGAGAAAGGCACTCTTCACATCCATTTGATATAATTTAAAGTTGAAGTGAGAAGCATAAGCAAGAAGGATACGGATTGACTCGAGACGAGCCACGGGAGCGTAGGTGACAAGGGTATAGTTAATAGAGCCCGCTAGTTGAGTACCCCTGAGGCCCAATAAGCTAGGCCCAATTGTAATGATAGTCGAATACAAGTTATTACCGTATGTCGATATTTGTAATTTGTATCGGACCCTACCCGATCCTCGAGACCTGGCCACCTATATATAGGGGTCAGGAGGGGACGGTGTAGGGCAGATTGAAAGCAAGCCAGGTTGAACACCCAAGTTTACTTTCGATACACACCTATTTCGACTAACTTTACCTTTGAGTTCATCCGACGCCCTATCTCCCCGATCCTAAGTCCTTCATCTAGGACATTTGTCGAGTTAACCCCTCATCAATTGGCGCCGACCGTGGGGACTCTGGGCGTTGGAATCATGAATTCGACGGCTTTTTCGCTTTTAGCCAACAGCAGATCAGAACTCGACGAAAGTCAAGAGACGGAGTTGACAATTGGAAGTTTCAGCATCCTCATCGGGCCATCGGGTTCATCCCGCCTCTCGGACTCGACGAAACCAGATCCATCGGCAAGAAAGCCCGAAACAGAGGAAACATTGGAGTCATCAGAAGGCTCTTCCAATGAGGTGAACTCGCAGATCAGCTTAGAAAAAGCATCAATCACAGAAGGCGACGAAATTGAGGAAAATCTCGACTCAGAAGAAAAAGCGTGTCAGACACACAACAATGCAAAGGACTTCGCCGGAGGAAGTAGCAGCGTCTCCAAAGTACATCAGTTATGCGTCATTATCACTGAAGCAGAAGATGGAAACAACAGCGAAGGAAGCAAAAAGGTCGACAGGCAAGTCGACAAAGTGAAAGATCACAACAAAAAGGAAAAAGAGAAAGTCCACGTCTCGGCTGGTGAATGGAGAATGATTACGTCAGCAATTAATCATGGTACAGAAGTACCCGAGGGATCGAGAAGAGAAGTTCTAATGGGATATCAGTATGCACTATACCAACACAAGAAGAAACTAAGGGAGGAAAGAGACATGATGTTTCAAGACAATAACAGTACATCAAGGGAAGAATACTGGGAAGACTATAGCGAAGATTCAGAATATAGCAGAGAAAGGCGTAGAGATCCAAAACACAACAGGGGGGTGACAGCATGCGGCAGGGAAGAACGGTACTCGAGGAGCCCCACCCCGCAGCTAGAAGAGGAAGAAGATGACCTGATACAAAAAACGCCAGAGGCAGCATTGGCAGCAGCACAAGCGTATTTGCTAGCTACAAGACCAGAACATGGAGACCCGCGAGAAGGTATGCACCGAGCCGCGATACGAAGCCTCGGAATAGTAGAAGGTAAAATCAGGGAGCAAGCCCCAGAGGAGAAGTCGACAAGCTACAAGGGAAGCGGCAAGGAGAAGTTCAGGTACAAGTACTCAAACGATGACTATAGTGAATCATCAGAAGAGAAAAAGCGACAGAAAAGGAAGGAGGATGCAAGAAGTATAATAGCACAAGCTCGAGTAGATAAATCGCGGCATGCTTGGAGGGAAGAAAATTACGAAGACGATGATAAAGATATGGGTGCGTTATGCTTTACCAGCAGGGTTCGCAAAACGCGAGTACCCAAAGGATTTAAACTACCCCAAGATCAGAACAAGTACGACGGGTCGCAGGAACCCACCCTATGGCTATCAGATTATCTACAGGCAGTGCAGATATTAGGAGGAACAAAGGCGACTGCAATGCAAAGTTTGCAGCTGCACCTCACCGGCGCCGCCCGGTCCTGGTTGAACACCCTACCCGACGAATCAATTGGAAGCTGGGGGGAACTCGAAAGTCAATTCGCAAGAAATTTTCGTTCCACCTACAAGCGCCCAGCATCACTGGAAGAAGTTAAAGCATGTGTGCAGAAGAAAGGCGAAACGCTACGATCTTATATACAACGCTGGAGTATAATCAAAAACTCAGCAGAGGACGTCTCCGATGAACGAGCAATAGACGCCTTTTCGGAAGGACTTCGTCGCTCAGATCTTGTAGAAGAAATAGGAAGAACAAGACCTACGACAGTAACTGAGCTAATGGAACAAGCCAACAAATTCGCTGATGGAGAGGACGCATATAACAATAAAAGAGGACGTTCGCCAGAAGTCGATAGAACAAGTCAACAAAGGAGACGATACCGCAGCGGGGGTAACCAAGGAAGGCGAAATCAGGTAGCCGCAGGTTATATACTAGAAGAAGAGGAAGGGTACGAAAGCAGGAGGTTTCAGGCAAAAGGAACAGAAAAATCAAGATACTCTGGTCCTTCGGCTGAGGATATGCTATACGGACCTTGTCGAATCCACTACGCGTACCTCGATGGGAAAAGGGTCTCAAATCACCAGATGAAGGATTGCAGAACATTCCTAAGGTTGCAAGGTGCCATGGGCTCGAGCCAAGAAGGAAGGCAAGGAGAAAAACGTAGAAGTCAAGGATATCAAACTCAAAGGTTATCAAAGCATCTAGAGTCAAAAGTATACATATCATCCATGATTCAACCGGTGCCCAAGTCGAAAAAAGAGCGAAAGAGCATATCCAGGCAAGTGAACCTAGCAATATCGTCACCACCAGCTACCACAGAGTACCTACGATGGTCAGAGCAACCAGTCAAGTTTAGTAGAGCGGATCACCCACAGAAAGTTCCTAGGCCGGGCCACTCGCCTATGGTTCTAAAGGCGCAAATAGGAGGGTACGACATTGGAAGAGTGTTCATGGATGCAGGGAGCGGCACAAACTTAATATATGCTAGAACACTGAAGGCTATGTGCATATCACCGACGAGTCTGAAGCCAACAGATTGCTCTTTCCACGGGATAGTACCAGGAGCAGCAAATTACCCCTTGGGAAGAATAGAACTCGATGTCTGCTTTGGTAGCAGCGAAAACTATAGAAGAGAGAAACTGGAGTTCGAAGTTATGGATTGGCCGTCACAATATCATGCAATCCTGGGGCGCCTAGCATTTGCAAAATTCATGGCAGTACCGCACTACGCGTATCTCACGTTGAAAATTCCAGGGCCCAAAGGAACAATCACAGTACAAGGGAGCTTTGAAGTAGCCAACACATGCGACAGAGAATTCAACAAGATGGCGCAAACCTTCGGCATGACAGCAGAATACGAGAGGTTAAAAGGAGAAACAGACCATAATGTGCTACCCGACGTTGGACGATCCCTGCCAGATAAGGCTTTCGACACAACGCAGGATTCAAAGAAAATACAGGTCCACCCCACGGATCCAAACAAGACGACATCAATTGTGGTGAACTTGGATCCCGCATAGGAAGGCGCGCTCGTCGAGTTCCTCCGTGAGCGCTGGGAAATCTTCGCCTGGTGTCCATCGGACATGCCAGGGGTTCCCAGGGAACTCGTCGAGCACGCACTAAATGTAGATCCCAAGGCGAAACCAGTCAAGCAACCACTGCGACGATTCGATGAACCCAAGAGGAAGGCAATAGCGTCAGAATTGCACAGATTAGAAAGTGCTGGATTTATCAGAGAAATCAAAACTTCGAGTTGGGTGTCGAACCCAGTAATAGTACCCAAGAAGAACACAGACGTACAAAGAGTATGTGTCGACTACACATCTCTCAATAAGCAATGTCCAAAGGATCCCTTCCCTTTACCCCGCATCGATCAAATAATCGATTCAACAGCGGGCTGCGCAAGGCTTTCCTTTTTGGATGCATATTCTGGCTATAACTAGATCAAGCTGAAGAAAGAGGACGAGGAAAAAACGGCCTTCATCACACCGTATGGGGTGTTTTGCTACGAAGTGATGCCATTCGGCCTAAAAAATGCAGGAGCAACTTATCAAAGGATGATGCAAAGTTGCCTCGGGAGCCAAATAGGGCGCAACATACAAGTCTACATTGATGATGTAGTCATCACTACAAGAGAGGAGAAATCTTTAATCAGCGACTTGGCAGAAACCTTCGACAACCTAAACAAGTTCAAGCTTAAGTTGAACCCGACAAAGTGTTCCTTCGGAGTTTCAGCAGGGCAACTTTTGGGGTTCTTGGTATCAGTACGAGGGATAGAGGCAAATCCAGAGAAGATTCAAGCAATTCTAACAATGGGGAAACCCACGAAACTCCACGACGTACAGAAATTAGCAGGACGCGTCGCGGCATTAAGTCGTTTCGTTGCTCGACTAGGGGAGAAGGCACTTCCTTTTTATGCACTCATGAAAAAGTCAGACGACAAATTTGAGTGGACAGAAGAAGCAGACGCAGTGTTTGCGCAATTGAAAAAAGTGCTTTCCACGCCGCCAGTGCTGGTCGCACCTAAAGAAAAAGAGCCACTCCTACTGTACATCGCCGCAACCCATCAGGTGGTAAGTACAGTTCTAGTGGTCGAAAGAAGTGAAGAAGGCAAAGCTCATGGCATCTAGAGACCGGTATATTTCATCAGTGAAGTGCTATCTCCAACCAAACAGAGGTACCCGCATTATCAGAAGTTGGCATACAGTGTCTTCACAACTGCACGTAAGTTACGACAGTATTTTACTGTGCACCCAATTATAGTGGTCAATGAAGCACCACTATCGAACATACTGAATAACCCTTTAGCAACGGGCCGTGTCTCTTTGTGGGGAATCGAGTTATTTCCCATGGACATCACGTACGAAAAAAGGAAGGCGATCAAGTCGCAAATCTTGCCAGATTTTACAGCAGAGTGGCTCGAGTTGCAAAGCACGGGACCACCAGATTTATCGAGTACTTGGACAATGTACTTCGACGGTTCTAAGCGAGTCCAAGGCGCAGGCGCAGGAGTAGTATTGATATCGCCTCATGGCGATAAATTAAAATATGTCCTAAGGATGAGCTTCCCATAGGCTTCTAACAATGAAGCGGAGTACGAGGCTTTGTTGCACGGAATGAAGATGGCTAAAGCTTGTGGAGCAACTCGCCTAAAAATATTTGGAGATTCTAACCTTGTTGTTCAGCAAGTCATGAACAGGTGTGACGCAATCAACGACAACATGATGGCCTACAAGAATTTGTACCATTATCTAGAAGGAACGTTCGATGGATGCGAAGTCTCGCACATCAGCAGGAACAGCAATGAAGAAGCCGACACTTTAGCAAATATCGGATCACAATGCTTACCTGTGCCGTCTGGAGTATTTTGGGAAGAAATAGCAGAAAGATCAATAAAAAGTGCTAAAAGTTCGACTACCACGGCAGGCTCGGGGGCTACGACAGAACCAGAGGAGGTCATGATGATAGAAGAAACATGGATGCAGCCATATCTTGCGTACATGATAAATAAAAAGCTCCCAGAAGATGCAGTGGAGGCCAAGAGGATAACTCGAAGAGCAAAAGCGTTTGTCGTGTTGGAAAACTATACAAGAGAAGTATTACCGGCGTTTTACAGCGTTGTGTCACACCCCAGGAAGGGCAAGCAATATTGAAAGACATACACGGCGGAGTATGTGGCCATCACGCCAGCAGCAGAGCAATAGCGGCAAAAGCTTTTCAAGCGGGATTCTATTGGCTAACAGCCATCGAGGACGCAAAAGATATAGTTCGAAAGTGTGAAGCATGTCAAAGGTTTGCATCCAGACCACATGCACCAGCAGCGGAGCTACAAACAATACCATTATCCTGGCCCTTTGCACAATGGGGACTTGACATGGTGGGAAAATTGCACAAATCTTGGCCTGGAGGGCATGTCTATATGCTAGTGGCAGTCGATAAATTCACCAAATGGGTGGAAGCGGCCCCAGTAACAACTCAAGATTCTACAGCAGCAATCAGCTTCATCAAGTCGATAGTTTTTCGTTTTGGTGTACCACACAACATTATCACAGACAATGGGACAAATTTTACTTCAAAAGAATTCAAAAGTTACTGCGAAGGATTGGGGATCAAGCTTAAATTTGCATCTGTGGCGCACCCGAAGACAAACGGGCAAGTCGAAAAAGCCAATGGCCTGATAAGTAGTGGAATAAAAAAGAGGCTTTTAGCACCTCTCGAGAAAGCCAAGAGCGCTTGGGTAGAAGAATTGCCCTCCGTTCTTTGGAGCCTAAGAACTACGCCCAATGCAGCAACTCAAGAAACTCCTTTCTTCCTGGTCCATGGCGCAGAAGCCGTGCTTCCAGTCGAAGTTACACACGAGGCTCCAAGAGTGACAGCATATGATGAGGCGACATCGACAGAAGCATTGCAAGACGACGTCGATGCGCTAGATGAAGCAAGAGACAAAGCATTAGAAAGAGCTACGCAATATCAACAAAGCTTACGAAACTACCATAGTAGTCGAGTTCGTCCACGATCCTTCGTGGTAGGAGACCTTGTTTTGCGACTCAAGCAAGATAGCCATGGGAAATTGGAGTCCCCTTGGGTGGGACCTTACATCGTCACGGAAGTCATACCAGGAGGAGCATATCGACTACAAGACAAGAAGACTGGGAAGGACGAAAGCAACCCGTGGAATGCAGAACAGCTACGACGTTTTTACGCGTAGACTAAATATAGAGGTATCAATATATTCAAGTTAGCCTTCTGAACCCAGAACATGAGGCCACAGGTCGGGTTCTTTGGGTTGAACTCGACAAAATTGTACGATTCTTGTGTTACTTCTCCGCTCGAGGGCTTCAACCCCTGGGTCGTACGAAAATTATTATGACAAGATGGAGGCTTTTCCCTTATTATAAGGTTGTTTAGACAACCCGACGACTATTGATAGAATTTGGTTCATAAGAAGAACCCGACATTATTCCTACCTTTTTTGGTTCGCAAAGAGCCCAATATATGGAAAACATACCTCAGAACATAACTTGTTCTCATGGTACTAGCAAAAGACATCGACTACTTGGACAATATTCATTACAGATAAGCATGGTAGCAAGAACATGATAAAAAGGAATTACATGAAAAACACAGCAAGTCCTAATAGAAGTGGACTTCAAGCTTCGTACTCCTTCTGGCAAAGAGTGCCATCGAAGATCTTCACGTCGAACTTCGACGTCCCGATATGGAAGTCGAAGGCCATGAAGAAACCTTGACGGATGTCATGGTCCTCCGCAAACTGCGACCAGCCTCCCCTGAAGTACTGCTCGCCGTCGCCATCGTACCATACCTCCACCTCGTATGGGATGCCACCGCCAGATTGTTCACGGAGAACAGCTTCTCGCAGTTCGCGGCCATCCATAAACTTCGTAAAATTTAGCGGTAATCGCTGAATCTTACGGCACTGCGCCATGGCAATGCAGAGGAAGGAGAAGATTTGAGGAGGAGTAGCGGGAGCGGCAGGCGCAGCAGGAGGAGGAGCAGCAGGGCCTGGAGTGGCGCTGGTCACCTTAGACTTGTTCTTGCTACCAGGTGGGCGGCCGGGACGACGCTTAGCCGGAGCGTCAGAAGAAGTTCCTGCGGCGGCCGGCGTGGTTTTCTTGTTCTTACTTCCACGAGGGCGACCCTGACCTCGTGGGGCTACCGGAGAGCCAAGGGTCAGACGAGAACCTTGAGCATCAGCCATGAGCATAGCAGAAAAACCTCGCAAAAACCCTAGATGGAGGAAGAAGATGATGTGGCAGAGGAGGAGTCTGATTAGGGTTTTTTACCTTAATTAGCAGGCGCTTTATTTATAAGCACATATTATTGGGCCTCCGGGCTACAGCAAAGCCCGTGAACATAATTTACAACAGGAGTTAAAATCTGCGCACAGCAGACGATAATATCAAAGAAGAAGGAAAAAAAGGGGGGAGAGATTATGCGATATGAAAACCTCGACTTGGACTCGGGGGCTCGTAAAATAATAAGAGGTTCGCAGAAGAAAGAAGAGCTGAACTTTGAGCCTATGCTTGACTACAAGTCGCCAAACATAGCCTCGGGGGCTACTCCCATCGGGAGCGCTGAGCGCGCACCCGATAAAGATGAGATGATCAATATTGAAGATGCAGAAGGGTAAGCATACAAAACTTCGACTACGTAGTCGACAAATTAAAGATTAGAGATTACTCCCATCGGGAGCGAGTTTTATGGTTGCAGAAACCCGAATATTTTCAGTCGAAATTCTGACTGCGACATAAGATTCTCGAGTTGCGTTATCGCAACGAAACTCGAATGCCGTGATTTATCACGAAGGTAAGACCCCGGGATCCGTCCTGTGTGGCCTGGTATACGCACATGGATGCGCTCTGCTGGTATGTATCCGTGTCTACGACGCGAAGAAAATCCTGGTGGACGCACTGGGTACCTTGAGAACCACTGGGATTCATTCTTTGTAAGTCCTAAATGCGGCAAAAGAATGGGTTTGACCGGTATCCCGAATTCAAGTCCAAGGGGATTGAATTTGAAGTAGATGACAAGTATCTGTTCCGGCAGTTAACTGACCTCTTGATCCATCAGAGTTGTCAGGCTTGCTCATCAAAACCCCTTGCGAAAGAATATCGTAAAAATAAGTCAAAAAAGACTAAAGTCGAAGATTTGAAGATGTGAAGAAGTCGAAGATTTGAAGATTAGAGATTCAACCTGAATCTACAATTCTGGTAGAATCTCAGGGGCTACTGACAAGGGTATAGTTAATAGAGCCCGCTAGTTGAGTACCCCTGAGGCCCAATAAGCTAGGCCCAATTGTAATGATAGTCGAATACAAGTTATTACCGTATGTCGATATTTGTAATTTGTATCGGACCCTACCCGATCCTCGAGACCTGGCCACCTATATATAGGGGTCAGGAGGGGACGGTGTAGGGCAGATTGAAAGCAAGCCAGGTTGAACACCCAAGTTTACTTTCGATACACACCTATTTCGACTAACTTTACCTTCGAGTTCATCCGACGCCCTATCTCCCCGATCCTAAGTCCTTCATCTAGGACATTTGTCGAGTTAACCCCTCGTCAGTAGGTCTCCCCATAGTCGATTCCTTCCACTTGAGAGTATCCTTGAGCAACCAAGCGTGCCTTGTTCCTCACAACAATCCCATTGGCATCTTGTTTGTTCTTGAACACCCACTTGGTTCCAATGACATTGCGGCACTCCTTGGGCTTCTCCACCAAAGTCCAAACCTCATTGCGCTTGAAGTTATTGAGTTCTTCGTGCATGGCTTCCACCCAATCCGGGTCTTCAAGTGCCTCAAACACCTTTTGAGGTTCCACACAAGAGACGAAGGCATGATGGATGCTAAAGTTGGCTAATTGTCTCCTTGTGGAAACCCCTTTTCTCACACTTCCAATCACACTATCCAAGGTATGACTCCCTTTGCGAAGAGCCTCTTCCACTTTCCTTGCACGGCGAGCTTGAGCTTCTTCAAAAGACTCTTGAGAAGCCACTTGGTCATCACCACTATTTTGGTCCTCGCCTTGACCTTCAACTTGAGCTTGATCAACATCATGAGCATGATCAACATCTTGAGCTTGGCCTTGATCTACCATTGGTGAGGAATCACCACCGTCCACTTGGTCTTGATCTTGGCCTTGCTCGCTTGAATGAGGGTCTAATGCTTGTCTTTGGTTAGCATCAATCGGTCCTTGAGGAGCTTGTGGAGCTTGTGAAGGTGAAGGCTCCACTTGAGTAGAGCATAGTCCTTCTCATTCCCCCAAAGGTGACACAAGGCTTGATGAGCTTTTGAGTGCTCAAAAGCAACATGGTGACAAGACCGGGCTTGGTTTCACTTCCAAGTCTAAGAAGAAGAGGAACAAGAAAAAGAACAAGAAGAAGAACAACAAGAAGATGCAATTTCTTGTGCCCACTCCTCCTCCTAAGAAGCACATCCCGAATGACATATGCTTTGATGAGGATGGCAATGTTTATGAGGAGGAGGGGGAGCTCGTGAGGGAGGTGTTTGGGAATGCCAAGAGGGCAATGCCCAATCACAACGACTTTGCAGGAAAATATAACCCCTCTTATGTTCTTCGCCGTGCTTATGATGGACATGTTTATGCTAAATTTGTTGGCTCACCTAATGAATGCATTGCTTGGTCTATTTGGGTTCCTAAGGCCCTTGTTACTAACAAAAGGGGACCCATTGAAAAATGGGGACCTAAGAACAAGGCTTAATCTCTTGTAGGGCTTTGCTTCCAGTGCGGGACAATGGATAATTGATAGTGGTACTACCAATCATATGTCTGGAAGCAAAGAGTTGGTGAAGGAGCTTCGCACCGGTTCATCTAGTGCGGGCTATGTCACCTATGGAGATTCCTCAAGGTCAAAGGTATTGGGTCTTGGTAAAGTTGTTATATCTCAAGATGTTACCGTGGAGAATGTCATGCTTGTTGAGTCTCTCTCTTATAATTTACTTTCCGTAGCTCAACTTGCCGATATGGGCTTTGCAACTTTCTTTGATGTTGGGATTGTGGTTCTTTTGTGGAGCAAGTCTCTTAAAGTAGCCTTCGTTGGGCATGTTGAAAACGGCTTATATGTGATTGACTTCTCAGAGAAGGTCACTAAAGCCGCGACTTGCCTAATGGCTAAAGTTGACGTGGGATGGCTATGGCATCGCCGGCTAGGCCACGTCAATATGAGAACTTTGCAAAGACTCCACAAAGGTAACCACATCCTAGGACTATCCGATCTAACCTTTGCCAAAGATCATGTGTGTAGAGCTTGCATTGAAGGAAAGATGCATGAAGTTCCTCATCCTAGCAAGACGATCATTTCTTCTAAGAGGGTCTTGGAGCTCCTTCACATGGACCTCTTTGGCCCTCCATCTCATGCGAGTCTAGCAGGGAAGAAGTATTGCTTGGTGATTGTTGATGACTACTCAAGATATACTTGGGTCTACTTCTTCAAGCACAAATACGAGACCCAACAAACCGTCATGGACTTCATCAAGGAAGTGGAACGTCAATAGTGTAACAAAAACTTGCAACAAAGGTGGTAGAAGGGAACTTGGTTGCTTCTTTAGCAATAATAAGATTTAGTTTCTCATTTTGCAACCTAAGTTCATTAGCAACTGATTGAGCAATATCACGATCATTTTTAAGCCTAGCAATGTCCAAGTTATAAGACTCTTCAAGACCTAACTTGGATGCCTCGAGTGCCATCCTTAGATCTTGCTCAATCTCAAGGGATTGATTGAGTGTTGCAATTTCATTGGCATACTCATGAGCATGCCCTTCTAGCTCAAAGATGCGTTCCTCATTTTTATCATTTAGTTAGAGAGACTCATTATATTGATTGAGGAGAATCTCAAATTGAGCTTTGGTCTCCCCATGCAAGGTTGACATGAAGGTGTCAAATTCATTAGGCTCATCCTTATCACTACTAGTATCAACACAATCCATCAAGGATAAGCTTCTAGGTATGATGGGTGTGAAAGAGGGTGATACCTTTGTAGCGTGAGCCATTAGACATGTTCCCTTGGAGTTGGAGCGCTTGGACTCGTTTGCGGAAGCGAAGAGGGATGGTAAAGAGATAGGCTTGACGATGGCGATGGCGGCCCTTCCTACTTCTTCATCATCACTTGCATCATCACCGAATGGGTATTCTTCTTGAGTCGTCAAGGCATGTATTGGAACGGCTTTCTTCTTGTCAAAGTTCCTTGGTGGGTAAGACTTGGCCTTCATCTCCTTGCGATGAGTCTTCCATTGTGATCTTCCACTCTTTCATAAGGACAATCCGCAATGAAATGGTGTTGATTGCCACAATTGTAGCATGTTCTCACTCTACTTGTGGCTTTAGGTTTGGAGGGACTTGATGACTTCCACTTCTTCATGAAAGCCCGTTGAGCAAGAGCCATGTGTTCGGCATGAGCATACTTCATGTCTTCGAGACTTCCACCCATTGACTCTTCCTCTTCCATCAAACTTGCTTCTTCATGAAGAGAGACTTTGGCCTTCAAAGCAAGGTTGGGTGCACGCACACCACGTGCACGAGCTAGAGCATCATCCGCATTCTTCTCGGAGATCTTCCTTGCCACAATCTCTTGCAAGATGTCATGAGCGGTCATCTTCCTAAAGTTGGCATCTCCCTTGATTGAGTTCACCGTATCTTTGAAGAAGGGCAAGAGGGCTTGGACAAATTTCCTCTTCATCCATCTCCCATCACATTGAGTAGAGCCGAGGTCGATTAACTTCACTTGGAGTGCCGAGAGACGCCGATGAAGTTCTTCGGGAGATTCACCATCAAGCATGGCGAAGTTGTCCGCTTCATTAGATGCCTCATCAAACTTGGACTCTTGGATGCTCTCATTGCCGATGAAGAGGTTGGTGAGAGCATCCCAAGCTTCCTTGGCGGAGGAGATGTTGCGGACGAACGCCTTGTCCTTCTCGGTGAGAGACATGTGAATGAGATGCAAGGCGGAGGCATTGAGCTGCTTGTCGATTTGCTCCCAAGGTAGCAAGTTGGTCAAATCCTTGGAAGTTGGATGAAAACCCTGCTCAATGATCCTCCAAAGCTCAATAGACACAAAGTTTATGTGAGAGCGCATGTTATCTTGCCAATTGGCAAAGCTAGAAGCATCAAGTGGTGGCGGTGGGCCGCATGAGGCAAGGTGTGGCATTTGAAGGTGCCTTCCGGAGACATAGCTCGTAGGAGGTGGAACCTCCGTGCTATGTCCCCGAGAGGTGTCATCTTTCTTGGGGGGATCCTCGTTGTTCTCATTCCCATCCTTCTCCGGATCTTCCTCGTTTAAGGATGGCTTATCCTTACCCGAGGTGTCAACCGGAGTTGATGGAGTGGTACTTGATGTTCCACTAGTGAGAGCATCAAGTTGAGATTTTTGGCTTTCCATGGCCGCCATCATAGCATCCATGCGAGTCATTATGTTATTAAGATCCCCCTTAGTGGCGGGTTCCTCTTCGCCCATGATCTCTTAGGTGGTTAAGCCCAATCAAAGAGCACTAGGCTCTGATACCAATTGAAAAGGATCACACGGGCGACTAGAGGGGGGGGTGAATAGGCGCTACACAATTTTTTTATCTTTTTAACTTTTAGGCTTGACACAAAGTAAATTTTCTAGATGTGCAACTAGGTGAATTTCCTAAGTGACAAGCAAGCAAGTGAACAAGTAAACAAGTAAGCAAGTAAGCGAGTTCGGGTAAGAAATAACCGAGGAGCGGAGACCGGAGACACAAGGATGTATTCCCGTAGTTCCTTCCTTTTGAGGGGAAGTATGTCCACGTTGGAGAGGTGTGGTGACACGGAGTCGACCAACGCCACGGAGGCTCACCTTGTTCTCCGGTGAGCAAGCCACGGAGGCTAGCTCGTTCCACTAAGCGGTGGTATTGGGGGAACTCACCGAATCCCTTACACGGAGATTGGGGCACACATCCACAACTGAATTGGAGGCTCCCAAGAAAGCCACGGAGGCTAGAAACCACAAAGACAAGAGTAATCACGAATTACACCACCTAGTGTTTCCAAGGAACCACTAGGAGCAAATCCCTCAAGCAAAAGGAGGGGAAAGAGAAATTCCTTCGGTGGAGATGTAGATCGGGACCTCCTCCTTCGATCCTCCAAAGATCTAAGACTTTGGGTGGTTGAAGGTGGAGATCTTGCAGTGAGGTTGGCTCCAAATAGTGTCTTGTTCTTGATGAAGACGAGCAAGCAGGGGAGGAAGAGAGGGAGGGGTATAAATACCCCTTCCCGAAATGTATCCGTTGCAGCCGCCAGGGGCCGGATTATCCGGCCCAAACTTGCACCGGATAATCCGGTGGCCGGATATTCCGGCCCACTTCTGGAATAATCCGGCCGAAATATCCGGCCAGGAATCTGGGTGACGCGCATCTGTATTTCTTCTGGTCCTTAGTCGTTTCACGGGGGGGGGGCGGATTATCCGGCCCAGATCTGGAATAATCCGGCCCAAATATCCGCCGCCAAATATGGGTGACGCGCATCTGCTCTTCTTCTGGTCCTTAGTCGTTTTCACAAGGGGGGCAGATTATCCGGCCCAGATCTAGAATAATCCGGCCCAAATATCCGCCCCCAAATCTGGGTGACGCGCATCTGCTCTTCTTCTGGTCCTTAGCCGTTTTCACGGGGGGGGGGGGGGCGGATTATCCGGCCCAGATTTGGAAAAATCCGGTCGAAATATCCGCCCCAAAATCTGGGTGACGCGCATCTTACTGCTTCTGGTCCTTTGCCGTTTTCAGGGGTGGCCGGATTATCCGGCCCAGTTTTGCAAATATCCGGCCGAAAAATCCGGCCAACTTTCTGCACAAAAACACTGGTAAAATGTCCTGGTGTTGTCAACTAACACACAAAACTAGGGAGGCTAGAAAATGCCCTAACAGAGACTTCTGTCCCCCGAAATTCGGCGGTGGCGGTGGCGGCGGCGGAGCTGCGGAACTGTTCTAGAAAAACGCCGATTCCTTTAGGGTTTTCCGTCCCGAGGCTTCTTATAGGCGAAGGGGTGTCGTCAGGAGGCGACCAGGGTGGCATCACAATAGGTGGGCGCAGCCTGGGGCAGGGCCGCGCCCCCCTATTGTGTGGGCAGCCCCTGGCCCCCCTCCGGCTCTCGTTCGGTCTTCGGTACTCTTCCGGGAAAAATAAGACTTCTGGAACTTGTTTCATCCAATTCTGAGAATATTTCCTGTGTAGCTTTTCTGAAACACAAAAATAGCAGAAAACAGGGAACTAGCACTGTGGCATCTTGTCAATAGGTTAGTTCTAGAAATCGCATAAAAACACCACGAAGTGTAACGAAACACAAGGCAAATGGTGTAAAAACAAGCATGGAGCATCAAAAAATATAGATACGTTTGAGACGTATCAGCATCCCCAAGCTTAACTCCTGCTCGTCCTCGAGTAGGTAAGTGATAACAAAAGAATAATTTTTTAGGTGACATGCACCAACACAATTTGATCAACGAGGTAGAGCATTGAGTGCTGAGATCAAAGAACTTAAAACATGGGCATGAAAGACATAATCTTGATAATAGAAACTTAGCAACCATGTTATAACATGAAAAAGAAACACAAAGGAAAGATCATGAAAATGAAACAATGAAAGTCACGTGTGTGTTTCAACCATATGGAAAACATAGCAAATGGTTTTCAGCTTATCCCTCATGGAGTAACAAAACATAAATGCACAGGACACCTTCAAGTTTAAGAGGGTGACTAGATACAAGTAATTTAAGAACAAGCAAAACCATAATCATGAATCAATCAATAATAAACTTTGGAACTATGCACATTATACTCGGAATGACAACTATGCTCTCTTAGACGGTGCATAAAGGTAGAAGGTGGAGACTCAACATAAAAAATAAAAGAAAGGCCCTTTGCGGAGGGAAGCAGTGATTGCGAGTTTTATAAACCTTCAAAAATTATGGTACTTACTAGCTTTGAGCTCTCATTGCCCCCATCATAAGCATCTTGAATGGTTAAAGTTAATGCGAGTACAATTATGAAGCATATGCTTAACAAATCATAAGTTGAAAACCTCGTGTCCCATGTAGTATGAATACCCAAACCTCATGCTACTCGACTTAGAGTCCCAAGCAAGCTCTTGTTATTGTAAATATATGTGTATCATCGAGAACCACCAACGGGGTACCTCCTGCCTGATGACATGGAACAAGCCCACATCAAAATGACAAGACAAACAGACAATGAACACCTCGACATCTCTTTTATTTACCACTGGTATAGCTTTTTATTTTGAGATGCGTTGTCGAATGTCCACTATGGGCATGCCATAAATTTCCACCATGAATTATACATGGCTTAGATTAGCGGCCCAGGCGTTTCTCTAACACATATAAGAACTCCATGATCCCGCAAGATTCCCAACTTGTTTCACATCGCGAGTATCCATAAACAAAAGATCACGATATCAACTCAAATAAGAAGTGCAATGTTGAAAGCTTGCCCCATGACGGCATGGCTGGGCTAATTTCCAACTTACAACTTGCAAGCATAACAACTCAACATAAGAGAGCCATAATGTCAAATTTTTAAGAACGAGAAAAGTAAAGTGTGCCATCAGGTTCGTGAGAGCTTTACTGACCAATTTTCGCATAACACCAAAAAGAGTTCATTTTGAAGGATAGATAAAAGCAAGTCAAATGTACTTTTGAATAGCAAATTGCTAATAGGTATGTATGGTGGACACATTGGAACAACTTGGTTT
The DNA here is from genome assembly GCA_007115705.1 of Dactylis glomerata. Classification (NCBI taxonomy): domain Eukaryota; kingdom Viridiplantae; phylum Streptophyta; class Magnoliopsida; order Poales; family Poaceae; genus Dactylis; species Dactylis glomerata. The sequence continues at coordinate 13,622,477 of QXEO01000531.1, forward strand.
TTGGGAGTTGGATGCACGAGTAGAGCTCATACTCAGTACAAAATGAGGGCTAGCAAAAGACTGGGAGCGACTAACTAAGAGAGCAATAACGGCCATAATCATGCATAGCGACAAAACATCATTGAAAGAAGCATAAAGTGGTATCACAAGTCAAAAACCAAATGATCATAGAGGCTATAGGCTACTTATTTTGTAGTGAACATGTGTAAGCATGTGCCAAGTCAACCCAAATAAAGCATCAAAGGAGAAAACCAAATAAATCCTTCCATATAATAAAAACAACGCATGATTTTTTTCAAAGGCTCATTAAGCAATCTCAGTCATTTGAGACAAGTCATGCTACAGCAAAAATCACTAAGCATACTATCAAAATGACATCAAGCATGGCATGCAAAAGTCTAAGCCACAGTCTAAACAAGCTCTTTTTTGTACCACTTTTTTGCATGAAACTTTTTCTCTTTTCCAACACCATTCAAACCTTTTCGAAACAACTCTTTTGATGAAAACCAAAATAGACCAGAGGTCCAAATACACCTTGATGCAAATATATAACAAGATCTGAACAAAAATCAAGGTAAAAAACAAAAGCTAAGCGCAGTAGCAGAAAAAGAGAACACTCGTTGAACGATAAGAGTGAAAAATAGAGTGTTCTTGGCAATGAAAAAAGGAGCATAGCTCTCTCCAAAACAAACATGATGTGATCCAACCATTTATTGCAGCAAACAAAACAAAAGAAAACCAAAAGCAAAAACAACCGACGCTCCAAAAAAACACATAGTGCATGAAGCAATAAAAATATTGTGTCTTGAAAGGTGACCTGATTTTTGCCGATGAAGAAGGGGTGCCTCGGGGGCATCCCCAAGCTTTGACGCTTTTACTTCTTGGATATTTCTTGGGGTGCATGGGCATCCCCAAGCTTGAGCTTTTATCCATTCTTCAACTCATCTTATCATTCTCCAATCCCTACACTTGAAAACTTCCTTCATACAAAACTCAACACAATTCTATTAGCAACGTTAGCATAAACATAATAATGAATCAACCCTTTTTGGTTCAGATTTCAACTCAAAACCACCACATATAAAGCATATGCTACTGTAGCAACTTCCCAAAAGTTCCGCGGTCAAAAGAACTAAAAAATAAAGCGATCGAGAGGCAAACACAAATAATGGCAGAAATCTGTCAAAACAGAACAGCTGACAAAGGTCGAATTTTTAGAGGGTTTTCTGTTGCTCAAATCAAAAAGTGTTAAACTAATGAAAGTTTGGATATAACCTGGGGCATATGCACAAGAAATCGCAGGTCGAAAATATATACTGAGAATTTTCATGAATTTTTACGATGCGGCACCGAAATCTGTTTCAGGACAGCAACATCCCCAAATCTTACCTTGCTCAAATTAGAGGCTTCTCTTGGCATAAAAACGAAATAAAAACGATAAGGAGAGGTCATTACAGTAGTAATAACTTCCAAGACTCAAATAAAAGAAAAAGAACTAAAAGTAAAACATTGGGTTATCTCCCAAGAGTGCTTTTCTTTAACGCCTTTGAGCTAGGCGCAGTAGTTTGCAAAGATACTCATGTAGGTGCCATAAAAGAGCTTAAGGCAAAGGCGCTATATAGGAACTTAAAGCAAGAGAGAGCATCAAAAAGCAAATATGAAACATATTTAAATCTAAACCACTTCCTATGAAAAATAGTCTTGTAAAGAGACAAGTCATGAAAGCGCAAAGCGAAAAGCATAGGAAGGCAAAACAAGTACAACTTCAAGAATTCCAAAAAAAAGAGGGGAAACTCAATATTATTGAGATACATCAAACCATGTTTCCCTCTCTCATAGTAACTTTCAGTAGCATCATGAATAGAATTAACAATAGAGCCATCACATAAAACATCCCTATCACGAGCCTCATGTGTAAAAGAATTAATACTCCCACATGAACAATAGTAGGAGCAAATTCAATAAAATTATTCTCATCACCATAATCATCAAAAATAGGAGGCATATTGTAATCATAACTTGTTTCCTCCTCAAAAGTAGGTGAACTGAAAATATTATACTCAGCATCATAACCATCATAAACTAGAGGTTTAGTATCATCATAAGCGAGAGAACAGCTATTTCGCAAAGCATATTCATCAAACATATCATCATAGGAAGGAACATGGATAGTACTAATGGTACAACAATTATTAACCTTAGAATTGGTACCAAAAAGATTTTCAATATCAAAAGTAGAGTGCGTTTCCCAATCATGATCACTAACATAGGTAACAGGCATAGGAACATCACATAGGGGAGATAAATATCATCAGAGCAAACTTTCTCCACTAAAGCTGGGGAACTAAAAATATCATGCTTAACAAAACAGCTTCCCCAAGCTTAGACTTTTCTATAGCATTAGCAACAACGGTATTCAAAGCATTCATACTAACAACACTATTAGCATGCGAATAAAGCTCCAAAGGTTTTTCAATTTTCTCTTCAAATCTAAACTCAGGAAAAAGACTAAAGAACTCTTTATTTTCCATTAAGACTAACTAGTGAAAATAAACAAGAAACAAAAGATATAATTGCAGAATCTAAAGGAAATAACTTCGAGCACTCACACAGGAGGATGCAAGTACCTTTTACCTTACCTCCCCGGCAATGGCGCCAGAAAAGAGCTTGATGTCTACGCACGCGTCTGTTCTTGTAGATAGTATTGGGCCTCCAAGTGCAGAGGTTTGTAGAGCAGCAGCAAGTTTCCCTTAAGTGGATCACCCAAGGTTTATCGAACTCAGGGAGGAAGAGGTCAAAGCTATCCCTCTCAAGCAACCCTGCAATTACGATACAGAAAGTCTCTTGTGTCCCCAACACACCCAATACACTTGTCAGATGTATAGGTGCACTTGTTCGGCGAAGAGATAGTGAAATACAAGTAGTAGTGATGATTATAAGTAGTAAATGTAATCTGAAATAAATATCGCTGTGAGCAAACATGTAACAAAACTGAAGGAAACGGTGTGCAAAGCTTGGAAACAAGGCCTAGGGATCATAATTTCACTAGTGGACACACTCTCAACAAATATAACGTAATTGAACCAATAGATACTATCATCAATATGCAACTCAAAACAATTATCCAATGGAAAACAAACACTAATCATGCGTAGGGCTACGAAGCACTGCTCAAAGTCCGTATGTACCCAAACTAGATTGTCCCACACTGCACCATGAACGCACTAGATGGTTCCAACAAACACCAACAATTCATAGAGACATTAACCAAAAAGATACATATGATGCGCACACTAGTCACCTTCACACCATGATACAAGGTATCTCCGGAGATTACAAATATAAAGCACGGGGGTAGCATAATATCTGAATAATAACATCTACCAATTCAACTAGATACAAAGCTCATGATCACATAGAGATCACATCATGGGAGAGAGAGGTGAACCACATAGCTACCGGAGAGCCCTTAGCCCCGGGGGAGAACTACTCCCTCCTCATCATAGGAGACAGCAAGGTTGATGGATATGGCGGTGAGGTCGATGGAGACGGCGGAGACGGCGATGGAGACCGATGGAGGTGGCTCCGGAGGCACTTCCCCATCCCGGCAGGGTGCCGGACAGAGATTTCTATCCCCCAAAATTCGTCGGTGGCGACGGCGGAGCTGCGGAACTGTTCTGGAAAAACGCCGATTCCTTTAGGGTTTTCTGTCCAGGTTTCTTATAGGCGAAGGGGCATCGTCAGGAGGCGACCAGGGTGGCCTCACAATAGGTGGGCGCGGCTAGGGCTGGGCTGCACCCCCCTATTGTGTGTGCTGCCCCTGGCCCCCCTCCGGCTCTCGTTCGGTCCTTCGGTACTCTTCCGGGGAAAAATAAGACTTCTGGAACTTGTTTCGTCCAATTCCGAGAATATTTCCTGTGTAGCTTTTCTGAAACACAAAACAGCAGAAAATAGGAACTTGCATGTGGCATCTTGTCAATAGGTTAGTTCCGGAAATCGCATAAAACGCCACGAAGTGTAACAAAACACAAGGAAAATAGTGTAAAAACAAGCATGGAGCATCAAAAATTATAGATACGTTTGAGACGTATCAGGAGGTCATTAAGATGATCCCGAGATTCCTGTATGAAGACCCTGATACGTTGCAAATGTATCTATAATTTTTGATGCTCCATGCTTATTTTACACCAATTGCTTTATGTTTTGTTTACACTTCGTGGCATTTTTATGCATTTTCTGGAACTAACCTATTAACAAGATGCCATAGTGTCAGTTCCTATTTTCTGTTGTTTTTGTATTTTAGAAAAGTTATATAGGAAATATTCTCAGAATTGGATGAAACGAATCCCGAAGTCCCTATTTTGCTTTCACGTACACAGAGTCCAAAGGGGAGACGGAAAAGGGCCAGGAGGCAGCCACACTAGGTCGTGGCGCGGGTGCCCCCACTGACCGCGCCAATGTGTGGTGTGGGGCCCCTGGGTGCCCTCTGACATCGCCCTTCCTCCTAAAAAGCCTCCGACGCAAAAACCCTAAAGGAATCGGCATCCATCCACGAAAAGTTCTGCAGCACTGCCACCATCGAAGACCAATTTTGGGGGACAAAAGTCTCTGTTCCGGCACCCTGCCGGGACGGGAAATTGCCCTCGGAGCCATCTCCATCGACTCCACCGCCATCTCCATCGCCGTTGCTGACTCCCATGATGAGGAGGGAGTAGTTTCCCCCGAGGCTAAGGGCTCTACCGGTAGCTATGTGGTTCATCTCTCTCTCCCATGGTGTGATCTTTATGTGATCATGAGCTTTGTATCTAGTTGAATTAGTAGATGTTACTCTTCATCTGTTATGCTACTCAAGTGGTTTTATTAGTGTAATCTCCGGAGACACCTTGTCCCATGATGTGAAATTGACAATGTGCGCATTGTGTGTGGCTCTTAGGCTAAATTTTACAGTAATACTTACATGAGTTATGATTTGAGTTGGATGTCTCTATGAAATTGTGGTGTTTGTCTAGAACTATCTAGTGCACTCAAGGTTACAGTGTGGGGTAATCTAGATTGGGGAATGCAAACTTTAAGGAGAGCTTTCACAGCCCTACGCTTGATTAGTGTTCGTTATCCAACCAGAGAGTAGTTCAGGGTAGCATAGTGAAGAAAGATATTTATGTGTTCAATTATGTTATCATAGTTGAGAGTGTCCACTTGTGAAAGTATGATCCCTAGGCCTTGTTTCTAAGCATTGAAACACCGTTTACAACAAGTTCTGTTACATGTTTGCGTGTAGCGATTTTTACTTCAGATTGCAATTACCACTTATAGTCATCCATATTACTTGTGTTTTACTATCTCTTTGCCGAACTAGTGCACCTATACATCTGACAAGTGTATTAGGTGTGTTGGGTACACAAGAGACTTCTTGTATCTTAATTGCAGGGTTGCTTGAGAGGGATATCTTTGACCTCTTCCTCCCTGAGTTCGATAAACCTTGGGTGGTCTACTTAAGGGAAACTTGATGTTGTTCTACAAACCTCTGCACTTGGAGGCCCAACACTGTCTACAAGAATAGAAGCGTTCATAGACAACAAGCTCTTTTCTGGCGCCGTTGCCGGGGAGGTAAGGTAAAAGGTACTCACATCCTCTGGCTACTAAGCTATCTTCTAGTACTGTTGCTTGTGTGTGAGTTCTCGAAGTTATTTCCTTTAGATTCTGCAATTATATATTTTTGTTTCTTGTTTTTATTTTCACTAGTTAGGCTTAATGGAAAACAACAACAAAAAATAGAGAGCTTTATAGTATTTATCTTGAGTTAGGACATGAAGTGTTTGAACAGAAAATTTAAAAACCTATGGAACTTTATTTGCATGCTAATAGCAATGTTATTAGTATGAATTCTTTGAACACCATTATTGCTAATGCTATGGAAAAGTCTAAGCTTGGGGAAGCTAGTTTTTATGAAAATGATCTTTTTAGTCCCCCAAGCATGGAGGAGAAAATTTACTTTGATGATACTATAACTCCAATATATGATGATTACAATGATGAATATGATATTTTCAGTCCACCTACTATTGAGGAGAAAATTAATTATGATTACAATATGCCTCCTATATTTGATGACTATGGTGATGAGAATAATAATGATAGCTATTTTGTTGAATTTGCTCCCACTACGATTAATAAGAATGACTATGTTTATGTGGAGAGTATTAATTCTTTTATGCATGTGGCTCATGATAAGAATGTTTTATGTGATAGTTATATTGTTAGTTTTATTCATGATGCTACTGAAGGGTATTATGAGAGAGGAAGCATGGTTTTATGCATCTCAGTAATATTAAGTCTCCCCTCTTTATGTTGAAAATCTTGAAGTTGCACTTGTTTTGCTTTCCTATGCTAGTTGCTTTGTGCTTTCATGACTTGTTTCTTTACAAGATTCTTTTTCATAGGAAGTGGGTTAGATTTAAAAGTGTTTCGTATTTGCTGTTTGATGCTCTCTTTTGCTTCAAACTCTTTTTTGGCACTTACGTGAGCATCTTTTAAAATCACTGCGCCTAGCTGAAAGGCGTTAAAGAAAAGCACTCTTGGGAGATAACCCATGTTTTCTTTCAGTAATTTTTCTTTTGTTGAGTCTTGGAAGTTGTTACTACTGTAACAACCTCTCCTTATCCTTTTTTATTTCGTTTTTGTGCCAAGAATAGCCTCTAATAGGAGGAAGGTAAGATTTGGGGAAGTTGCTGTCCAGAAACAGATTTCTGCGCCTCGCTGTAAAAATTCATGAAAAATCCCAGAACGTCATATTGATCTATGATTTTTTGTGCACGTGCCCCAGGTTATTATCTAACTTTCGTTTTTTGCACTTTTCGATTTGAGCAACATAAGATTTTCGAACAAATCGATCTTTACCTGTTGTTCTGTTTTGACAGATTTCTACCACTATTTGCATTTGCCTCTTGATCTCTTTCTTTTTGAGTTCTTTTGATCACGGAACTTTTAGAAGAAGTTGCTACAGTAGATAATGTTTTAATAGATGTTCTACTTGAGTTAAAACTGAACCAAAAGTGGATCTCTATCTTGCATAAACTAATGTTGCTAATGAGAATTGTGTGAAGTTTTGTATGAAGAAAGTTTTCAAGTGTAGGGAAAGGAGAATGATGAGATGAGATGAAGAATGGAAAAAGCTCAAGCTTGGGGATGCCCATGTCACCCCAAGAAATATCCAAGAATTACAAGCGTCAAAGCTTGGGGATGCCCAAGGCATCCCCTTCTTCATCAATAAAATATCAGGTCATCTTTCAAGACACTATATTTTTATTGCTTCATATGCTATGTGTTGCTCTTGGAGCGTCATTATTTTTTGCTTTCAGTTTTCTTTTGTTTTGTTTGCTGCAATAAATGGTTGGACCCAGCATATTTGTTTTGGAGAAGACACACTCCATTTTTATTGCCTAGAACACTCTAGTTTTCACTCTTATCGTTCCGCGAGTGTTCTTTTGCTAGTACGGCGTTTAGCTTTTTTTAACCCTTATTTTGTTCAGAACTTGTTAGTTCCTTTAATTAGGTGTAGACCTCTGGTCATTGTTGATTTTTATCCTTGAGAATTGTTTCAAATAGGTTGATTGGTGTTGGAAAAGAGTAAAATATTTTATGCTTATAGTGGTGCTGACAAGGGTATAGATAATAGAGCCCGTTAGTTGAGCACCCCTGAGGCCCGTTAAGCTAGGCCCAATTGTAATACTAGTCGAAATACGAGTTCTTACCGTATGTCGATATTGTAATCTGTATCGGACCCTACCCGATCCTCGAGACCTGGCCACCTATATATAGGGGACAGGAGAGGACGGTGTAGGCCAGATTGAAAGCAAGCTAGGTTTTACGCCCACGTTTACTTTCATAGCCACCTTGTTTTGATTAAGTTTACCTTCGAGTTCATCCGACGCCCTATTTCCCCGATCCTAAGTCCTTCATCTAGGACATTTGTCGAGTTAACCCCTCGTCAATTGGCGCCGACCGTGGGGACTCGGGGCATTGGAATCATGAATTCGACAGCTTTTTCGCTTTCAGCCAACAGCAATCCGCAAGTCGACGAAATTCAGATACCCTTCAGAACTGTCGATTTTCAACCGCACCAGTCAAGTTTCACACAAGTATTTGAGAGCATGGATCAGGATATGGATTCGACGATCGGAAGTCTGAACTTTCGCGTCGGATCACTAGGTTCGATTTGCCTTTCAGATCCGACAAAATCGGATCCGTCGGCAAGTGAGCCCAAGACAGTAGCAATGTCAGAATCATCAGAAGGTTCTTCTAGCAAGGTAAACTCGCCGATCAGCTTGGAAGAAGAAGAAGAAAGAAAAATCACAGAAGGCGACAAACCACGGAAAACTTCGACTTAGAGGTGCAACTCGAAGATCTCATGATCTACCATGATGACATCTCAGACCAATCAACGGACACTTGGAAGACAGGACTAGAACTTTCTGAAAATGACAATTCGATCTTCTCAAGTTACAATGGCAGACTCGACAATCGATGCTAGATATTAGCCATCACAGAAGACAATTCAGAAGAACTCGACGACAACAATAATCCAGTGCTCAATCCAGCAAACATAAATAGAGGAGCAAACCACCTAGCGGAAGGAGAAACCGCTGACTCCCTCGCAACAAGGGTAAAAGTTCGACTATCAGAAGATGAGTGGAAAACAATCAATACAGCCGTGGAGCACGGCACGCCAATACCAGCAAATTCCAGCCAAAACATGCTTTTGGGATACCATTACGCCCTAAGGCAGCAGGCGAAGTTATTAGCAAAAGAAAGGATTGAAATACAGAAAAGGAAGGACTCAGCCATTGCAGCAAGCGACGCTGCTCGCAGGGCACGAAGCGATGCATCATACACAAACAGAAGGCATCATCGGCATGGATCAAGATATGAGAATCTCGGGCATTCAGAAAGGCAAAGTATCTCGAAAAACCTCGACTTGTCCTTCCTATCGGTCGATGATCAAGGAAACATTATACCAAAAACTCCTGAAGCAGCACTGGTGGCAGCTCAAGCATACTTGTATACAACACGGCCTAATCCAGGAGATCCGAGGGAACATATGCACCGCGCAGCATTAAACGGATTGAAGATGGTAGGCAACAGATTATCAGCAAAAGAGGAAGAAGCGTATCGCAGCAAAGGAACACACAAACCAAGGTCACCACGCCGTCACAACAGTCCTCGGCATGGAAGTGGAAGTCGACGATCTAGGACGCCATCACCAGAACGGTACAAAGGAAATCGATGATCCAGAACTCCTAATAAAACACGCGATTATGAAGACGATGAAAAGGAGATGGGGGCGCCATGCTTTACCCGTAGGGTTCGCATCACGCCAGTACCCAAAGGTTTCAAATTACCTCATGACCAGCAAAAGTACGACGGGTATCAGGAGCCACAGTCATGGATTTCAGACTACCTGCAAGCAGTAAAAATATTAGGAGGAACCAGGGAAACAGCAATGCAAAGTTTGCAGTTACACCTCACCGGTGCAGCAAGGTCATGGTTAAGCAAACTAGGAGAGGAAACAATTGGAAGCTGGGAAGAACTCACAAAGCAATTCACGAGTAACTTCAAGTCGACATACAAGCGGCCAGCATCTATAGAAGAAGTCAAAGCCTGCGTGCAGCAACGCGGGGAAACATTAAGGGCATACATCCAAAGGTGGAGTATAATCAANGTGACGATTGATGCGTGCAAGGGGGGTGAAACTTGGTGGACAGATTCTGCGGCTATTTTTGCTGATTGCATGGATCATGTTGCGTCCATTGGTAGTGTCTCCTTTATTCATTGTCCGAGGGATGCAAATAAGACTGCTCATGAGTTAGCTAGGAAGTGTTTTATTGATAAAAATTCTTGTAACTGGGACGATGAGCCCCCTAGCTTTCTCTTAGGCCCACTGATCCATGATGTAACTTTACTTTGATTGGAGCGGCAAGTTTCAGACGCACTCTTTTCCTTACCAGGGTACCTAAGGGGACTGGAAGGTTTTTAATGAGGCGGCTTGCTGGCAGTGGCGGAGACAGGGGGGACCAGCAGGTGCCCTGGCCCCCCCTAAGTTCTGATATTTCTGCCTAGGTCCTTGCTTTCTTAGGCTAAACTGCATCTAAAGTCTATGCATTTTTTAGCTCTGGCCCCCCTTATAGTTGTATTTTGCGCTTTGGCCCCCCTGATCCATATTTCCTGCCTCCGCCTCTGCTTGCTGGCTTAATATATTATTTGTTATTTCAAAAAAAAAGTGGAAGCACCAGTCAGCATTTAGCGATATGTATCTTCAGTTTTCTTTCTAATATATTATTTGTTATTTCAAAAAAAAGTGGAACCCCATGCCGCCTGCATCGCTCTAGTGCTCTGGCGGCGCGCTCGCGCCTGAGCTGCAGCTCGTTGTGCATAATGTATCCAAAGCACATGCGGCTCCAACCATGGCCTCCCCCCCACAATTAGGGCATAGATGCCTCCTTTGGCAGCGGGGGCAGGCTGGGCCGATGCAGTGGTTGTACGAGCTCTCAACTTGGAGAGACCATGTCCACTGTCACTACAAAAAACCGCAAAGATATGCATTGGTCAGGAGTAGGGGGCGTAACCCCCCTCCCCGACCTTATTTTTTTGTCCCCAATCCCACTCATTCTCCCCAAATACCGGCTCAAGCCCCTCCTCCGATTACCAAGGAATCCATATGCCAATGAACTATCATTGACACAATCAGCCCAGACGATCAAAAAAAGCTCTAGAGGTGTGTAATGTCTGTCTGGAAGACGATGCCCTTTGTGCGCATCATCAACAAGCCTCCGTCAATGTTAATTCGATTGTTACCGAGGATGACACTAATTGTCTCGTAGCTAGGGGTGTAGAGGGTCACTCATGAGGCAGTTCTTCATCGTAGACATTGAATCGACATTGCACACCGATAGAGTGCGGCCGCGGTATTGGCAGACCACTTTGCAACTTTAATTAGTCAACAATAAAGTGAAAATTTTAAAAGGTCCTAGACTATCAGGACCATCCATTCCTTTTTATCTAAAGGTTTATATTAAAACATGATGATATTATGTGACATTAAGCTTCAGTGACTAAAAAATACATAGTTTCTGATTGCCATCAACATAGATAACTGTTTAACGCCTTGGATTAGCTCCTCGAAAATAGGCTGAAATAAACAACTCAAGGTTTCTCTTTTTTTATAAAAGCGATATGTAATATAAAGGTATATTAATTACAAGCTAGAAAGAACTAATTACATCCCATCTACACGAGCACGATATTTTAGTTTAGTTTCTCAGTTTAGTATAACAAAATATGAATATTTTTCATATAGTGCGTATTTCGAATGAAGGGAATCCTCGAAAGTGTGCTGATTTTTTAAGTGTCTCTTTTTGGATAAAAGGGATATGTTAATCTCACACATACCGATTACACATCTCCTCTACACCAACATGATATCGAAATACAGAGTATAATTAACTTATCAAAGTAGACAAAAGGAGATAAGAGTGTGCAATGAAACACTTGTAGCAATCATCAACATCAACCACAGATGGTAGCAACTCAGGGTAACAGGACAAGTGCTCGAACAATGATGTCTTCAAGACGGAAATGACACATGCCACATATATTACATGATCCAATCATGAACATGTTTTTCACCCTTGAGGAGAAGTCTCAGCAAACTCCAATAATGTTGCCATAAGGGAATTTCACGTGAACGCCACCATTACTAGGTCCAATCAATGCAGGTTGGACTTGGATATTTTCACCTTGAAACTAGAGACTGATTACTCAAAGAGGCGTCACCTAACCGAAATCGCCATGTGTTGCCACCACATGTTGATCCATCATCGTAGAGCTGCATAGTATGATTCTAAAACATGATTTTTTATATGTTATTTTTTTTCTTGGTGCGTACAAAACATATATATAATTTTTTTGGGGGGTCGGGGGATGAAGAGCGTTTAATAGATTTCTTATAGGAAAAATACTAAGAAAGTTGTTTGATCTCATGTTTAAATTCCTAAATGGGGGCATATGAATGGAGCATTCCTATAGAAATTTGATGCGATCTTATGACCAAGAGGACCGTGTAGGGAAAACTTCTAAATACCAGAATCATGCAAAGTTCATATGAAATCAGTTATGCAAAATGGCCCTTAGTTGCCACACTACTACTCAATGAAACTTACGAGTTACTAAACACAAGTGGAGGTGAATTACTATATTATTGTTGGAGCAATTTACTCCAATTAAAAAATAATAAAAATGTTTCTATGAAAAAATACCATAATTATTATTCTTAATAATTTCAAGCATTTTGGAAAGAATTAATGGTTCATTCACAAAATTCAAAAAATATAATAAAAAACATGAATTAGTCATGCTGGGCCGAGCAGGCCATCGTAGAAACATATAACTCGTCTTCTTCCCTCGGCCAGTTGGGTTGCCGGAGAGATCGAACGCAAACGAGCCACTAGCCCATCACCACCACCACCATGAAACGGCCACCACCACGCGACGACGCGGCGGCGGCGGGCAGCAGCGGGGGCGGCGGAGGAGGAGGGTTCAAGAAGGGGAAAGGGAGCTGGGGCGGCAAGAAGCGGAACGAGCAGAGGCTGGGGCCTGGGAGGCAGCGGCGGGGCGCTCTCCCTCGCGGCCTTCGCCAACGCCAAGTCCAGGAACACCGGCTACAACCCGGCACTCATCAGTGAGTACCTGCTGTCCTCATTCCTTGATACGGGTGCAGAAAGGGACTTTACTACAGCTTGTTTGGCTTCTAATCCCAAGCAAAAGCCTGTTCCTGTTAGTGTGTATGTGAAACTATATCCCCTTTCGTATTGAATAGGAGAACGTTTTAGCTTCCTGATGCTCAGATGCTCGAGACTTTGATAGTAGGGAAAGAATGCTTGCAGTTTGTCCCCTGAATTTGTTAATGATACTTAAGCTAAAGCGTACTACCTCTATTTTGTTTTGTTACAAGGCACGCACGCTGTTTAAGATAGACTTTGGACATCAATTTTTGCCAACGAAAAATGAGATATATTATAAAAATTATACTATTGGATTCATATTCAAAAGAAATTTCCAATGGTTGTAACTTTTATAACGTATATTTATAATTTGTTAGCAAAGATTACTGTCAAAATTTATCTAAAAACTATGTACACGCCTTGTAAACAAAACCGGAGGGGTACATAGGAATTGCATGCTACAGTGTGACATATTGATGAAACGGGAGAAGAAAAAGTCATCTAGATTTGGACACAAACTTTATGTTCGGTAGTGTAGTCTTTCAGCAATACGATTATAAAAAGTAGCCTTTTAGCTAAAGTTTATTCTTGTAAAAAAAGTTCTGATTGAAAATAGTTTCATATGCTTTCTATAGCTTGTTATTTATAAACTCAAAATAAGTCTCACTCACCGCGTAATCCAAAGCATGTAGTGAACATAGACATGTTTGAAGTTCATGCTGGTAGGTGATGCTTAAATGCTTAATAGAGAGTGGTAGCTTGAGGTAAGCTTTGCCATTAAAGACTTGTTTCTCATAAACATTCTGTCACTAATCATATGTCTATTATAGTTATATATGTGCTTCCTTTTTGGTTTTAACCATTTCTCTCATCTACAGAGAAGCAGATAGAGTACTACAGGAATGCTAAATTGATAAGCAAGTACAAAAGAACAAGGAAGCAACAAGAGCAGTCAAATTGTCCTCCACATTTAACTATCCGTGAGGTAATTCCTCTTCAGTACCAAGACTGCTTTGCCTTATAAGTTATAATTTGACCAAAGTGGATGAAATTTTGGGCTGAAGTTGTAATAGACTATCTACATTCTTTTATTTTTATAGGTTAAGGCCATAGTGCAGACTTGGTCATAACTTTACATTATACCCTGTCAGTACTACACAAGTTGACAGAAAGATAGTTATAATGTTTTATATCATAGCAATTTTGAATTTTAGGAAAGAGGTGATGATGCAAAGGATGTACCAAAGCTACATGATAAGATGAAGAAGCGCACTTCACAAAGCTTGAACGTAGGAGTATGAGAAGAAACGTGTGGAAGATGAGAAGGCAAAGAAGGAGCGTGATGTGATAATCCAGGCAAAGAAGGAGGAGGGAGAAGTCCGAAGAGCTGAGGGAGAAGATGTTTAGGAGGACAAGATCTGGGCAGCCTGTGATGAAATACAGAATCGAGCATCTCTTGGAGACTGCAATAGAAAACTCAAACAAGTGAGTGATGATATATTATAAGACTAGTGCCACAGTAATATAAATTTTCCAGTTCAGTGCAATGATAAGTTTGTCTTCAAATCTTAATTGACTTCTATTGCTTTAGTTTATACATGTCAGCCTCTTTGTAGTACATACTTTGGTTCGATCATCTCGGTTCGCTCGGTACATTGATAGTTTGATACCACCATTCTATCGCGAGTTGTGATTCCTAAGAGTTACAAAATTTATTGATTCATGAATCATGACACACGTTCTTAGTCCCACATCTATGTTTCCAACTATCATGTAGATTAAAGAGAAGTGAAATGCACAGAGAATATACAACTGATAAAACTGGACCATTGTTTCAGATAATAATGTAAGTTTAATGATAATTTCTACTGTTCAGGTTTCTTTGAACCCTAGTCTGGACGTCTTCCTGACGAGGTAGTGCACATCAATCCTCGATCCACTGAGGCTTGGCTGACCTCCAATCAAAATCATGTAGGGGTAACGAGACTGCCAATCCGTGCACCCTTAAATCTTAGTGATAGCTATGATGTTGCCGTGCTGGGGATGCTCAAGCCCTGAGCTATGCCAGACGTTCTTATAGGAAACCAGACACTGTATACAGTTGTTTACTTAATTGTCAGACAAATCTTTGCACCATTCCTTGCACTTTGTTTTTCTTGTATCAGACCCTCATATCCTTACCAGGAATAGGATGGCTGTCTTATCCAATACAATAAGGTTTACCAGTTACCAACTGATCAATGCCAAGATAATTGGGCCAACCAACACAACCGCCATATGAAGTTATAAACCAACACTAATTTTGTAGATAGAGAAAAGAGGAATTGCGTGGGATAATGCCAGCTGCACACTATCATAGATGTGTGGGTTCTTAAATCTCAGTGAAAGAAGGATCTCTGTTCGGAAATATGAACCCATCGACATGTACACACGCACAAGAAGCATGTATCAGTTTAGAACATGTTGCAATTTTTATATTTTTTTCGAGAGGCGCAACTATGCAATGTGAAGTTACAGGCATTCATCCACACAACATATATTGCTTGCTCTTTTTCTTACTCTAGAATTTTTATTGCGCAGTTTTTTTTTGTTGAGTGCATGTGTTCCAAAATTGCAATATCAGTTTCTCAGTTGCATGCAAAAAGGCTGGCAAAGACAACCAGGTCCTAGAGTACACTATAGTCCTCGTTGTTGTCTGCTGTGAGTGTAATAACACTAGACTTGATACGGTAATTAGATAAAATCATCATTGTTCACATTCCAAAGCAGAAACATGATACATAAGTGAAAAGGATCACACGGGCGACTAGAGGGGGGGTGAATAGGCACTACACAATTTTTTATATTTTTCAATTTATGGCTTGACACAAAGTAAATTCTCTAGATGTGCAACTAGGTGAATTTCCTAAGTGGCAAGCAAGCAAGTGAACAAGTAAACAAGTAAGCAAGTAAGCGAGTTCGGATAAGAAATAACCGAGGAGCGGAGACCGGAGACACAAGGATGTATTCTCGTAGTTCCTTCCTTTTGAGGGGAAGTACGTCTACGTTGGAGAGGTGTGGTGACACGGAGTCGACCAACGCAACGGAGGCTCACCTTGTTCTCTGGTGAGCAAGCCACGGAGGCTAGCTCGTTCCACTAAGCGGTGGTATTGGGGAACTCACCAAATCCCTTACACGGAGATTGGGGCACACATCCACAACTGAATTGGAGGCTCCCAAGAAAGCCACGGAGGCTAGAATCCACAAAGACTAGAGAAATCTCGAATCAAACCACCTAGTGTTTCCAAGGAACCACTAGGAACAAATCCCTCAAGCAAGAGGAGGGGAAAAAGAAATTCCTTCGGTGGAGATGTAGATCGGGACCTCCTCCTTCGATCCTCCAAAGATCTAAGACTTTGGGTGGTTGAAGGTGGAGATCTTGCAGTGAGGTTGGCTCCAAATAGTGTCTTGTTCTTGATGAGGACGAGCAAGCTGGGGAGGAAGAGAGGAAGGGGTATAAATACCCCTTCCCGAAATGTATCCGTTGCAGCCGTCAGGGGCCGGATTATCTGGCCCAAACTTGCACCGGATAATCCGGTGGCCGGATATTCCGTCCCACTTCTGGAATAATCCGGCCGAAATATCCGGCCAGGAATCTGGGTGACGCGCATCTGCATTTCTTCTGGTCCTTAGTCATTTCACGGGGGGGGGGGGGGATTATCCGGCCCAGATCTGGAATAATCCGGCCCAATATCCGCCCCCAAATCTGGGTGACGCGCATCTGCTCTTCTTCTGGTCCTTAGTCGTTTTCACGGGGGGGGGGGGGGATTATCCGGCCCAGATCTGGAATAATCCGGCCCAAATATCCGCCCCCAAATCTGGGTGACGCGCATCTGCTCTTCTTCTGGTCCTTAGTCGTTTTCACGGGGGGGATTATCCGGCCCAGATTTGGAAAAATCCGGCCGAAATATCCGCCCCAAAATCTGGGTGACGCGCATCTTGCTGCTTCTGGTCCTTAGCCGTTTTCAGGGGTGGCCGGATTATCCGGCCCAGTTTTGCAAATATCCGGTCGAAAAATCCGGCCAACTTTCTGCACAAAAACACTGGTAAAATGTCCTGGTGTTGTCAACTAACACCAAAACTAGGGAGGCTAGAAAATGCCCTAACAATCTCCCCCTTTTTGGTGTTAGATGACAACATTAGGATTTACAATAGTAAGATCAATTAGGCAAGAGAGCTCCCCTAAAGATATGCATAAGTTCAAGTGAAGCTCCCTCTAGAGATAAGCAATATAACTTAAACAAGTTTCACAATAACAATCCTAAAGAAAGTTCACCAAGCACAAGATAACAATAAGTTCAACGATAAGTTCATAAACAAGAAAACGGAAAAGCAGCTCCCACACCAAAGCAAATCCCAACGAGAAGTCCTACTAGAACAACTTCTCCCCCTTTGGCATCAAGACACCAAAAAGGGACAAGAGCATACTACACGCCCCAAGAAGTCATTCAAAGTCGTCGTCGTCCTCGTCCTCCTCATAGTCCTCCTCCTCTTCATCATCTTCTTCAAACTCTCCTTCCTCATCTTCTTCCACATCCTCTTCCTCTTCATCTTCATCTTCATCATCAACACGAGTGGTGCGACCAACATAGAGAGACTTCTCCATTGCGCCCCAATCATAGGTCTCGGAGTGCCACTTGTTGTAGGCAATGGGAGGAGGAGTAGGAGATAGAGCAGCTTGGTCCCCACTGAGCTTATGAAGAATGTCACGCTGAGTATCAAGAATAGCCTTGCGCTCACAATAAGCTTCATAGTTCTCACGATGAATCTCAACCGTCATGCAAAGAACATGTTTCTGAAACCAGCTCAACTTCTTCACTCTCTTGGGCACATCCTTGGACACAAACTTGCCACTTGGCACACTAGAACGAGCATCTCTCATGAAAGAATCGGGACCAATGGGACCAACAGGAGCTGGAGCTGGCTTGTTTTGCTTCACATAGAGCTTCTTGACCTTGTGAGACACACACTGACTGCTGAAATCCTGACCCTTGCAAGTGTCAATGATAAGCTTCATGATGAAAGGGGCGTACGGAAGAGAACCCTTGCTGACCATAGCATCGTACATCTCGTTGAAGATAAAGTCCATCACATCAAGAGAGAAATCTGCATCCGAATCGGTAGACATGGCACAATCATGAGAAAAGATAAGGAGATCCACCAAGGAGCTTCTGATAGCATCGTTGTTCCCTCCACTTGGAGCAATGTTCTCCCTGAAGATACACACAAGAAGATCATACAGAGGCAACAGACCAGCAGCTTGACCAGGAACTCCACGAGGTCCATATAGATCACAAAGCAGATTCTTGTCGACTGGAAGCGGAGTGTGAACCCAGTGACCAACAGGATTCGTCGGGCCATTAAAAGGGTAGCCCAACAGAGAAGCAAACCGAGTGAAGGAAGACTCACAGTAACGAGTCCCAGTCATCCACTTGAAGGTTCTATTATCATCAGCAGCAAAAGCCAAGGTAGCATAAAACTGCACTATGAGCTGAGGATCATAATCACACTGAACAGTCAACAAACCAGTGAGGCCTAGCCTCTCCACTACCTGGACAGCTGGAGCAAAGTACTCCTTCGACTTCAGGAAAGTAAGATCAATGGGATGCATCGGGCGAATGGGCTTACTCACGGGAGCAAAGATATCCTGATAGATGTACAACTGCTCTGGACACCAGAAACGACGGTCTTCAATGTGAGTTGCCCTCTGCTGATTGGCGTACCAATCTTGCTGCCTCAGGGCTGAGTAGGAACTCTGGCTCATTTGCTTGTAGTTGACTCGTGGCTCCTTTCCCTTGTTGGCTCGAGCATCCCTCTTAGCAGCTCTCTCAGCTGCCTTAGCATCCTTGGTTGCCTTGACTTTCCGGACGGCTGCACGCTGTTTTGACCGGATCGATACCTCATCTTCCAGAATACCATCTTCATTGTAACGGAGGTAGCGGGGACGACGCCTCTTTGCCGGACCGGCACCTGTGAGGAGAATAAGTAGGAAGCATGGTGATGAGAATGCACACAAGTACCAGGAACTTATACTAGAGTGATGAACATAGCAGAGGAATGCCTGACATTGATGGTCAAGAAGGGAGAAAAGGAAGCACCAGGCAGGCCGGATTATCCGGTCCAAAAGTGGGCCGGATAATCCGCCCCTTGGCGAAAACTTTCTCAGATCTTACCCAAACAAGTCAAATGCATAGATCGGCTAGGTGAATCACAAGGGTATACAACAAGGCCTAAGGAGAGAACAACGGGAACAACTAGACTCCAAGAACTAAGCAAATAAATCTCACAAGAACTTCACCACTAGGGCTAGGAGATGTGAAATTTACCCTCATCCATTGGAGGAACTGCTTGGAGGAACTTGTTCCCGAGAAGAAGGAGAGCACGAGCCTTGAAGATCGGCCGGATCCGGCGGCCGGGGAGGCGCCAGCGAGCAAGAGGAAGAGCAGGTGGCGGCGGTGGAGAGAGAGGGGGCGGAGGTGGAAGAACTGCCAAAGTGGCCAGTTCAGCCCGCGCCCTCCTTTTTATATGGACTGGCCGCCGGACCGGATAATCCGGCCCAAACTTGGACCGGATATTCTGGCCCCCGGATAATCCGGCCCAAAAGTGGCCCGGATAATCCGGCCTGGAACTCCTTTTGCTCAGGAAATTTGTGGCAGAAAACTGAACTTGTGTGCATGGAGAGAATGTTTAGGGATGAGATGGGCTTAGGTTAGAAAGCAAACATGGAGTGGTTCTCGGCACTTGGAGTTGCAAGAACGCAAGAAAACATCGAAATACCAACTCAAGTGCCTTCCCATACCAAGAAATAAACAAAACCAAGAAAAACTTAAACCAAACTCAAAAGATTTTCAAGGAATGAACTCTTCAAAAGAAGAGGTCGGTGGCCGAAGCCACCATATATGAGTGTTTTGGCATTGAACCGCGAAGATATATCTTGGGTCCATAACCAATACTCATCATTGAAGCTCACATATCACAAAATGATATTAAGAGAATGATTGCATTACTTTCGGCATAATGGGGGGAGGGATAGCCCAATGAATTAGGACCGCACTCCCCCTATATCCATGCCCACATCTAGATTAGAACACGTGCTAACGTATGGGAATGAGTGCACACTAACAAGCCACATTGCAAGAATCGATGATATTCAACTCATGCCTCAACTCTCGGAATCTTGCTTCATCAAGGGGCTTCGTGAAGATGTCGGCGAGTTGATCATTTGTACCTACATAAGATATGTTAATATCACCTCGATTGACATGGTCCCGGATGAAATGATGCCGGATCTCAATGTGCTTCGTCTTGTTGTGTTGAACCAGATTATGAGCAATCTTGATGGCACTCTCGTTGTCACACAAGAGTGGAACCTTGTCGCAATGAACTCCATAGTCCTTCAACATTTGTCGCATCCAAAGGAGTTGAGCACAACCACTTGCCGCGGACACATACTCGGCTTCGGCAGTGGAGAGAGACACACAATTTTGCTTCTTGGAAGACCAACTAACCAAGGACCTACCAAGGAGTTGGCAAGTCCCAGAAGTTGACTTCCTATCCACTTTGTCTCCCGCCCAATCCGAGTCCGAGTACCCAACAAGCTCGAAGCTTGATCCCTTCGGGTACCAAAGGCCGAAAGTTGGAGTATGAATCAAATATCGGAAGATTATTTTCACGGCCATTAAATGGCTTTCTTTTGGGGCGGCTTGATAACGTGCACAAATTCCCACACTAAGCATGATATCGGGTCTAGATGCGCAAAGATAAAGAAGCGAGCCAATCATCGAACGATAAAGCTTTTGATCCACTTCCTTACCACTAGGATCGAGATCAAGAGTAACCTTTGTCGGCATGGGGGTTTTGGCTCCTTTAACTCCGGAATTCATGTTGAATTTCTTGAGCATGTCTTGGATGTACTTGGCTTGATTGATGAATGTCCCTCCTCGCAATTGCCGAATCTAAAAGCCAAGAAAGAATTTCAACTCTCCCATCATGGACATCTCGAATTTGTCTGTCATTAGCTTTGCAAATTCATCATTGAAGAGTTTGTTAGAAGAGCCAAAAATAATATCGTCTACATAAATTTGGCATATGAAAAGCTCCCCATTGACTTTCTTAGTAAAAAGAGTTGGGTCGATGAGCCCAATTTCAAACCCACGGTCTAACAACAACTCCTTAAGGTGCTCGTACCACGCGCGTGGGGCTTGTTTAAGTCCATAAAGCGCCTTATCGAGTTTGTAGACATGGGTCGGGAAATGAGGATCTTCAAACCCCGGGGGTTGCTTCACATAGACCAATTCATGTAGAGGACCGTTGAGAAAGGCACTCTTCACATCCATTTGATATAACTTAAAGTTGAAGTGAGAAGCATAAGCAAGAAGGATACGGATTGACTCGAGATGAGCCACGGGAGCGTAGGTCTCCCCATAGTCGATTCCTTCCACTTGAGAGTATCCTTGAGCAACCAAGCATGCCTTGTTCCTCACAACAATCCCATTGGCATCTTGTTTGTTCTTGAACACCCACTTGGTTCCAATGACATTGCGGCACTCCTTGGGCTTCTCCACCAAAGTCCAAACCTCATTGCGCTTGAAGTTATTGAGTTCTTCGTGCATGGCTTCCACCCAATCCGGGTCTTCAAGTGCCTCAAACACCTTTTGAGGTTCCACACAAGAGACAAAGGCATGATGGATGCTAAAGTTGGCTAATTGTCTCCTTGTGGAAACCCCTTTTCTCACACTTCCAATCACACTATCCAAGGTATGACTCCCTTTGCGAAGAGCCTCTTCCACTTTCCTTGCACGGTGAGCTTGAGCTTCTTCAAAAGACTCTTGAGAAGCCACTTGGTCATCACCACTATTTTGGTCCTCGCCTTGACCTTCAACTTGAGCTTGATCACCATCATGAGCATGCTCAACGTCTTGAGCTTGGCCTTGATCTACCATTGGTGAGGAATCACCACCGTCCACTTGGTCTTGATCTTGGCCTTGCTCGCTTGAATGAGGGTCTAATGCTTGTCTTTGGTTAGCATCAATCGGTCCTTGAGGAGCTTGTGGAGCTTGTGAAGGTGAAGGCTCCACTTGAGTAGAGCATAGTCCTTCTCCTTCCGCCAAAAGGTATCCCTCAATGGGTATGAGATGACCCACACCCATTCTTCTTATGGCTTGAGGAGGTATTTCGTCACCTACATCACAAACAGCACTTTGCTCCACACGGGAGCCGTCATTCTCATCGAATCTCACGTTAGAAACTTCAACAACACGAGCGGACTCTTTGTCAAAGATTCTAAAAGCATGAGATTCGGTGGCATAACCAACAAAGATACCCTCAAGAGCTTTAGAGTCAAACTTGGACAAATGAACACCCTTTCTAAGATAGAAGCACTTACAACCGAATACTCGAAAGTATTTGATGTTAGGCTTGTTGCCGGTGAGGATCTCATAAGGAGTCTTGTTCAAGCCCTTGTGAAGATATAGCCGGTTAGAAGCATGACAAGCGGTATTGATAGCTTCGGCCCAAAAGTTATACGGAGACTTAAACTCCGCTAACATTGTCCTTGCCATGTCCATCAAGGTTCGGTTCTTCCGCTCGGCTACACCATTTTGTTGTGGAGTGTAGGGAGAGGAGTATTGATGTTGAATTCCCTCATCACTCAAGAATTCATTGACGGTGTAGTTCTTGAACTCCGTCCCATTATCACTCCGAATCATCAAGATATCTTGGCCATATTGACGTTCCACTTCCTTGATGAAGTCCATGACGGTTTGTTGGGTCTCGTATTTGTGCTTGAAGAAGTAGACCCAAGTATATCTTGAGTAGTCATCAACAATCACCAAGCAATACTTCTTCCCTCCTAGACTCGCATGAGATGGAGGGCCAAAGAGGTCCATGTGAAGGAGCTCCAAGACCCTCTTAGAAGAAATGATCGTCTTGCTAGGATGAGGAAGTTCATGCATCTTTCCTTCAATGCAAGCTCTACACACACGATCTTTGGCAAAGGTTAGATCGGTTAGTCCTAGGATGTGGTTACCTTTATGGAGTCTTTGCAAAGTTCTCATATTGATGTGGCCTAGCCGGCGATGCCATAGCCATCCCACGTCAACTTTAGCCATTAGGCAAGTCGCGGCTTTAGTGACCTTCTCCGAGAAGTCAATCACATATAAGCCATTTTCAACATGCCCAACGAAGGCTACTTTAAGAGACTTGCTCCACAAAAGAACCACAATCCCAACATCAAAGAAAGTTGCAAAGCCCATATCGGCAAGTTGAGCTACGGAAAGTAAATTATAAGAGAGAGACTCAACAAGCATGACATTCTCCATGGTAACATCTTGAGATATAACAACTTTACCAAGACCCAATACCTTTGACCTTGAGGAATCTCCATAGGTGATGTAGCCCGCACTAGATGAACCGGTGCGAAGCTCCTTCACCAACTCTTTGCTTCCAGACATATGATTGGTAGCACCACTATCAATTATCCATTGTCCCGCACTGGAAGCAAAGCCCTACAAGATATTAAGCCTTGTTCTTAGGTCCCCATTTTTCAATGGGTCCCCTTTTGTTAGTAACAAGGGCCTTAGGAACCCAAATAGACCAAGCAATGTGTTCATTAGGTGAGCCAATAAATTTAGCATAAACATGTCCATCATAAGCACGGCGAAGAACATAAGAGGGGTTATATTTTCCCGCAAAGTCGTTGTAATTGGGCATTGCCCTCTTGGCATTCCCCACCACCTCCCTCACGAGCTCCCCCTCCTCCTCATAAACATTGCCATCCTCATCAAAGCATATGTCATTTGGGATGTGCTTCTTAGGAGGAGGAGTGGGCACAAGAAATTGCGTCTTCTTGTTGTCCTTCTTCTTGTTCTTTTTCTTGTTCCTCTTCTTCTTAGACTTGGAAGTGAAACCAAGCCCGGTCTTGTCACCATGTTGCTTTTGAGCACTCAAAAGCTCATCAAGCCTTGTGTCACCTTTGGGGGAATCTTTCTCATAAAGAGGGTTAGTGTAACAAGAACTTGCAACAAAGGTGGTAGAAGGGAACTTGGTTGCTTCTTTAGCAATAATAAGATTTAGTTTCTCATTTTGCAACCTAAGTTCATTAGCAACTGATTGAGCAATATCACGATCATTTTTAAGCCTAGCAATGTCCAAGTTATAAGACTCTTCAAGACCTAACTTGGATGCCTCGAGTGCCATCCTTAGATCTTGCTCAACCTCAAGGGATTGATTGAGTGTTGCAATTTCATCGGCATACTCATAAGCATGCCCTTCTAGCTCAAAGATGCGTTCCTCATTTTTATCATTTAGTTGGAGAGACTCATTATATTGATTGAGGAGAATCTCAAATTGAGCTTTGGTCTCCCCATGCAAGGTTGACATGAAGGTGTCAAATTCATTAGGCTCATCCTGATCACTACTAGTATCAACACAATCCATCAAGGATAAGCTTCTAGGTATGATGGGTGTGAAAGTGGGTGATACCTTTGTAGCGTGAGCCATTAGACATGTTCCCTTGGAGTTGGAGCGCTTGGACTCGTTTGCGGAAGCGAAGAGGGATGGTGAAGAGATAGGCTTGGCGATGGCGATGGCGGCCCTTCCTACTTCTTCATCATCACTTGCATCATCACCGGATGGGTATTCTTCTTGAGTCGTCAAGGCATGTATTGGAACGGCTTTCTTCTTATCAAAGTTCCTTGGTGGGTAAGACTTGGCCTTCATCTCCTTGCGGATGAGTCTTCCATTGTGATCTTCCACTCTTTCATAGGGACAATCCGCGATGAAATGGTGTTGATTGCCACAATTGTAGCATGTTCTCACTCTACTTGTGGCCTTAGGTTTGGAGGGACTTGATGACTTCCACTTCTTCATGAAAGCCCATTGAGCAAGAGCCATGTGTTCGGCATGAGCATACTTCATGTCTTCGGGACTTCCACCCATTGATTCTTCCTCTTCCATCAAACTTGCTTCTTCATGAAGAGAGACTTTGTCCTTCAAAGCAAGGTTGGGTGCACGCACACCACGTGCACGAGCTAGAGCATCATCCGCATTCTTCTCGGAGATCTTCCTTGCCACAATCTCTTGCAAGATGTCATGAGCGGTCATCTTCCTAAAGTTGGCATCTCCCTTGATTGAGTTCACCGTATCTTTGAAGAAGGGCAAGAGGGCTTGGACAAATTTCCTCTTCATCCATCTCCCATCACATTGAGTAGAGCCGAGGTCGATTAGCTTCACTTGGAGTGCCGAGAGATGCCGATGAAGTTCTTTGGGAGATTCACCATCAAACATGGCGAAGTTGTCCGCTTCATTAGATGCCTCATCAAACTTGGACTCTTGGATGCTCTCATTGCCGATGAAGAGGTTGGTGAGAGCATCCCAAGCTTCCTTGGCAGAGGAGATGTCGCGGACGAACGCCTTGTCCTTCTCGGTGAGAGACATGTGAATGAGATGCAAGGCGGAGGCATTGAGCTGCTTGTCGATTTGCTCCCAAGGTAGCAAGTTGGTCAAATCCTTGGAAGTTGGATGAAAACCCTGCTCAATGATCCTCCAAAGCTCAATAGACACAAAGTTTATGTGAGAGCGCATGTTATCTTGCCAATTGGCAAAGCTAGAAGCATCAAGTGGTGGCGGTGGGCCGCATGAGGCAAGGTGTGGCATTTGAAGGTGCCTTCCGGAGACATAGCTCGTAGGAGGTGGAACCTCCGTGCTATGTCCCCGAGAGGTGTCATCTTTCTTGGGGGGATCCTCATTGTTCTCATTCCCATCCTTCTCCGGATCTTCCTCGTTTAAGGATGGCTTATCCTTACCCGAGGTGTCAACCGGAGGTGGTGGAGTGGTACTTGATGTTCCACTAGTGAGAGCATCAAGTTGAGATTTTTGGCTTTCCATGGCTGCCATCATAGCATCCATGCGAGTCATTATGTTATTAAGATCCCCTTTAGTGGCGGGTTCCTCTTCGCCCATGATCTCTTAGGCGGTTAAGCCCAATCAAAGAGCACTAGGCTCTGATACCAATTGAAAAGGATCACACGGGCGACTAGAGGGGGGGTGAATAGGCGCTACACAATTTTTTTATCTTTTTCAATTTATGGCTTGACACAAAGTAAATTCTCTAGATGTGCAACTAGGTGAATTTCCTAAGTGGCAAGCAAGCAAGTGAACAAGTAAACAAGTAAGCAAGTAAGCGAGTTCGGATAAGAAATAACCGAGGAGCGGAGACCGGAGACACAAGGATGTATTCCCGTAGTTCCTTCCTTTTGAGGGGAAGTACGTCTACGTTGGAGAGGTGTGGTGACACGGAGTCGACCAACGCCACGGAGGCTCACCTTGTTCTCTGGTGAGCAAGCCACGGAGGCTAGCTCGTTCCACTAAGCGGTGGTATTGGGGGAACTCACCGAATCCCTTACACGGAGATTGGGGCACACATCCACAACTGAATTGGAGGCTCCCAAGAAAGCCACAGAGGCTAGAATCCACAAAGACTAGAGAAATCTCGAATCAAACCACCTAGTGTTTCCAAGGAACCACTAGGAACAAATCCCTCAAGCAAGAGGAGGGGAAAAAGAAATTCCTTCGGTGGAGATGTAGATCGGGACCTCCTCCTTCGATCCTCCAAAGATCTAAGACTTTGGGTGGTTGAAGGTGGAGATCTTGCAGTGAGGTTGGCTCCAAATAGTGTCTTGTTCTTGATGAGGACGAGCAAGCTGGGGAGGAAGAGAGGAAGGGGTATAAATACCCCTTCCCGAAATGTATCCGTTGCAGCCGTCAGGGGCCGGATTATCCGGCCCAAACTTACACCGGATAATCCGGCGGCCGGATATTCCGGCCCACTTCTGGAATAATCCGGCCGAAATATCCGGCCAGGAATCTGGGTGACGCGCATCTGCATTTCTTCTGGTCCTTAGTCGTTTCACGGGGGGGGGGGGGGGGGCGGATTATCCGGCCCAGATCTGGAATAATCCGGCCCAAATATCCGCCCCCAAATCTGGGTGATGCGCATCTGCTCTTCTTCTGGTCCTTAGTCTTTTTCACGGGGGGGGCGGATTATCCGGCCTAGATTTGGAAAAATCCAGCCGAAATATCCGCCCCAAAATCTGGGTGACGCGCATCTTGCTGCTTCTGGTCCTTAGCCGTTTTCAGGGGTGGCCGGATTATCCGGCCCAGTTTTGCAAATATCCGGTCGAAAAATCCGGCCAAGTTTCTGCACAAAAACACTGGTAAAATGTCCTGGTGTTGTCAACTAACACACAAAACTAGGGAGGCTAGAAAATGCCCTAACACTCTGCCTCCTTCCTGGCCTGCTCGCGGTGTTCGTCCGCGCGCTGGTCCAGAAGGCGGCATCTCTCTATGGCCTGGTGGAGAAGGGCCCAACCCTCATTAACGCGCGCTTCGTCAGCAGCGCGCGCCTTGGCGACCTCGCTCTGGAGGGTGCCGGTCATGGCCGCGAGCACCCTCGCCCATGCGTCGTCGGCGTTGGTGTGGGGGTCCACGGCAATCCTCAAGGGCCTCCCCGAGATCTCTGGCAGGGGAGGCGACGGGGCTCTGGAAGGGCCCGGCTCTGTGGAGGTCGTCCCCCTTTCGTTGTGGGGCTCGGGGGTTGCCTCCTCCGTCGAGTGGGCCGCCCCTGCGCCGGCTGGGGCTACAAGTGTGGCAGAAGGCACCCCGGGGGCGCTGGATGTGCTTGCATTCGCGGGGGCAGTAGGTGCTGCCCTCGTGGTCTCCGGTCTGCCCCCCGTGCTGGGGGCTCTGTCATGCCGGGAGCTGGTGCGGCTCCCGCAGTGGACGGTGCGTCTACGGACGCACGATCCTCTTCTTCTCCGGTAACGCGCGGCGGTGTCGCCGGTGTGGCGGTGAATGCCGGGTCAGGACCCGGTGTGGTCTGGCTGGTCTTCCTCTTCTTCTTCTTCTTCTTCTTCTTCTTCTTCTTCTTCTTCTTCTTCTTCTTCTTGTCTTCTTTCTTCTCCTCGGCATCCTTGGGGGAAAAGAGAAGAAAAGAAGTTAGGAGAAAGGTATGTAAAAAAATGAAGATGTTGCAGGAGTACTCACGAGGCGTCGCGTTCAACCAACCCCTTCTTGCCCAGGAGGGCCGAGGTCGCTGGCGGGGGTGCAGAGGACTCGCCGGCCGGTCCCTTGCTGTCGGAAGTCCTCGCCTTGGGTCGTCGACTGGCGTGTTCGTCGTTGAACTTGGAGCGTGCTCGGCTTCCAGGCGGGCCAGGCGCCCCTCCTCCTCTAGGTCTCGTGAGGAAGACGCATCAGCATCTCCCCCGGTGGGTTGGTCGGGCAAGGCGAATTCATCGTCATCGAAGGAATCCGAAAGTACCACGGTACTCTCAGAGCGTCTCCGACAAGCCACCCGCTCACCGGATTTGGCGCTGTCGCTGTCAAGATCTTCAGAGGCCTCGGGCCCCACCCCTCTCGCTGCAGAGTCCTGTTCCGAGCTGGCTGTCGGAGCGCTCGGAAGGGGGCCGGGCATGACGCTATCTGCGAGGAAGGGGCCCCAAGCATTGAACTTCAAGATCCCAGCCGTAACGCGGCTGGTCTCCCGAGCACCCAGGCTGTAGATCGGCAGGGCCCCGCGCACGATTGTCGGAATGGAGGCAGAGGAGAAGAAAGCTCTTATTACCTCCTCCCAAGCGTCGGCGTTGAGCTCGCTGACATGAAGCCGGAGGTCGTAGCTGGCTCGGTGCGCCCAGATGCTCCGACGGTGGTCCTAAAGAGGGGCAATGCGCCTGGTGATGAACTCCAATCCAACCATGGTCCCTGTGACGCTGGCCTTCCGGAGGTCGCGGATCCGTGGGGCTGGGAGGGGCTCCTCCGGGAGGGGCTCGCTGGTCCAGGTGGTGAGCTTGACGGGAGGCACTCCAGTGACGAGGAAGAGCTCTGATTCTTCAAGGATGTCAACGAAGAGCCAGCGGCTCCAAAAGTCTTCAATTTTCTTCATCCACTTCAAGTCGATGAAGTCGCCCTCTACTCCGGCAGTGGCAATGAAGGAGACGCAGCCTGAGCTCTGGTGTAGCCCAGAGGACCGAAGGGAGAAGAGGTGGCGGAAGTACGCCACCGACGGCTTGATGCCGATCCATGCCTCGCAGGCGTAGGGAAAGACCGCCAGCAGGGCGACAGACTTGGGGTGAAGGTGAATCGCCTGGATCCTGTAGGTCTCCAAGATCGCTAGGAGGAAGGGGGAGAATGGCGGCACCATTCCGGCAAAGACGAAAAAGAGGAAGAAGGGCTGCGCCGTCGCGGGCAAGGTGTCCCGCAGCGTCCAGCCATGCCAGATGCGAGTGGTGCCCCACTCGCTGTTCTTGCTCCTGACCATCTCGCGGACGGTTTGGAGCTCGCGGCTGCTCTTGATGCGGGACTCGAGAAGGGGCGCCGTCGGCGGTGACGCCGCCTCAGAAGACCTCGCTGCTCCGGTGGTCCTGCGCGGTGCCATGGCGCTGTCGGTCGGGAACGGATTTCAGCAGGAGGTGAGTGGCTAGAATGGATTGGATGTACAAGCTCTTCGGAAGGGGGGCGGTTGCGGCGGTGTGCTGTGAAGGGGGAGAAGGAGCCTTCTCTGCTAAGCTTTAAAGGAGGCATGGAGGGAACAGTTTTCCAAACGTCGCCCTTGATGCGACGGTTCGAAACGCCCGTTACTCCTTGCATGGCGCACAATCTCCACGCCGCTTCATCTCGCCAACTGCAGGCGCGCCACGTGTCTGTGGTTCTGCATCTTCACATGGTCCTCTAACCGCGCGCGTTGACGCGTGCCGTTGGAGGGCCCAGCAGCTTTTGGGGGCCCCTGACCCTTCGCTCCCTCGAGAGGGCGCGTTTGCGGGCCAGGCTCCCGGGGGCTATGATGACCCACAAGTATAGGGGGTGTATCGTAGTACTTTCGATAAATAAGAGTGTCGAACCCAACAAGGAGCAAAAGGTGTTGACAAGTGGTATTGATCAAGAATTCACTGTAAATACTAGCAAACGGGTTTTCAGTGGTATTTGGTAATGCAAATAAATAAAGTGCGAATAAATAAAAGACAATAATAGTAATTGCTGCAAGTGGCCCAATCCTTTCTAGAGAAAAGGAGAAGCCGGTTGTGTAACTTATGATGACCAAACGTTCTCGAGGACACACGGGAGTTTCTGTCAAGTGCTTTCGCTTCATACCGCTAAATAATCTTTATTGGTTTGATAAGTGTTATGGGGGTGAACCTGTGCTAGCGCACTACCCTTACTAGGATAAATACACACTTGTGATTATACCCCTTGCAAGTATCTGCAATTACAAGAAACTAATTAAGATAAATCTAACCACAGCCTTAAACTCTAAGATCCTACGCTCCCTGGTGCAATGGTTTTCTAACGGAGGTTTAGGTTTCTATTACTCCAGCAATCCCACAATTAGTAGCCAAATACACAATGCATCTCACTAGGCCCATAAATGGTGAAGTATCATGTAGTCGACGTTCACATGACACCACTAGTGAAATAGCACCACAACAAATAAATATCAAACCATTAAATATTACTTAACATAATTCCACTACTAACATCTTGACTTCTCCCATGTCCTCAAGAACTAAACGAACTACTCACAAGACATCATATGGATCATGATCAGAGGTGAAATAATGGTAAATAACAATCTGAACATAAACCTTAATTCAACGGTTCCACTCAATAGCATCAACCACAAGAGTAATCAACACCGGGAAAGTTTCCCTTAAGAATTTGACAAGATTCAACCCAAGATGTTACAGCGGGATGGCGTGGTGATGGTGAAGATGAAGGTGCTGGTGATGAGGATGATGGTGATGATGATCCCGATGAAGTCCAGCGCGATGGTGATGACGATGGCGACGATCTCCCCTCTCCGGGAAGGAATTTCCCCAACAGATTTCAGCTTGCCGGAGAGCTTTTCTCTCTCTGGTGTTTTCCGCTCCCCAGAGGCGGCAGTGTCTGTCTCTGAGCCCCCCTTGACTTAGGTTTTCGGGGACGATGAAATACGCGAAGGGGCGATGGCAGTAGTGGGCCAGGGTGCCCTCACCATAGGGAAGCATGGCCAGGGGTGGGCCCGCGCCCCTTGGTGGTGATCCCACCCTATGGCTCCTCTTGTCTCCTCCTTCTGGCTCCTTCAGTCTTTTGGCGAAATATAATTTTTTGGTATTTTTCTGGAATTTCCTGATCTTCCGAAACATGGTGTCTTGATGGTCCTTTTTCCAGCAGAGTCCTGACTCCGGGAGCAATTCCTCCAATGATCATCAAACATGTAAAAACAGAGGAAACAACATTAGTATCATCTCTAAATGTGAAATATATCAATGAATAACAGTAAATTATGATACAAAATAGTGATGCAAAATGGACGTATCAACCCCCCAAGCTTAGACCTCGCTTGTCCCCAAGCGAAAACTAAACTCGGTAACATGATCACAGGTTTATGGAGTGAAGTGTCGATAATCAAAATACAGATAAGAAGCATCACATTCACCAAGGCACAAATTATAATAGACAACAACTCCCCTTTATATGATAAAGACTTGCAAAAAGTAAAAGGGAATCACAAATAAAGATGCACAAGGTAAACTATAATTGATGATGGCAAACCTTAGTTCTTGGTCAGAGAACAATGAACAAACTATTCTTGCTTTTGAACAAAGCCTTTTATAACAGTGCTAATATAGCAAAAACCATATGCTCAATGAAACAAACCCTTTTGCAATCATAGAAAGCTTTCAAAGATATATTCCTTCAAATAAAAGCATTGTACTAAACAGAACAAGATAGTAAACATGATTGAACGAATCAACATATGGATGAGTGAAACATAACAACTCAAATGCTTGCTTGAGATAGAAGGGAATAGGTTGACTCAACATAAAAGTAAAAGACATGCCCTTCGCAGAGGGAAGCAGGGATTAAACATGTGCTAGAGCTTTTTATTTATAAAACAGAGATAAAAGTTATTTTGAGAGGTGGTTGCTTTTGTCAACGACTAGCAACGGAGTTCTTGATATCTTCCATACTAAACAAGTGAGAGCGGTTCCGAGATGTTGATTAATTGGCACCATTGGTGCTCTTTTATAGCTTGGCACTCCTCCCCACCTTTTCCTTTCTCAAACCATGGCTAATTGATTCCATCGGGTGCCCACCAACTTTCACATACCATGGAGGAGTGCCTTTTTCTTTTCTTTCTCTTTTTTCTAGATTACAATAGTCTGACCAGCTCTCTTGCAAAATTAATGACGAGGAGATGAAGCTGCCTAGTCGAGGGGTACTCAATTTAGTATGGAAAATAACAAACCCAACCACTACGTCCTCATGAGCTAAAAACAGTGGCACAAAATGAGATGTATTTGAAGGTTTTTGAAAGGTAGCACATGAAAATTTACTTGGAATGGCTTGAAATACCATGCATAGGAATTTGTAGTGGACTCTTTGGAAGTAACTTGGTTTTTGGGAGTTGGATGCACGAGAAGTATTCCCTCTCAGTACAGGTTTTTGGCTAGCAAGGCTGGGTAGCAAGCATAAGAGTTGCATGAAACAAACAAACATACATATAATAGGAACAATCATGCAAACTTCCTTGAAAGTACAACGATTTTAACTTAAGAATACTAATGCTTATGAGCTAAACATGAAGGAAAGCTGAAATGACGTAACTACGAACACTTCTTTCCTCTTTTCTACTCAAACCTCAAGGTAATGTTGCTACTGACCAAGATAAGTTTGCCAAAACCAACTAAATTTACTCATGCTCCCAAAGTGATACCAATACTAATCAACAAGACTAATCATATAAGAAACATTGCAAACTAAAATAAAGTGTGCGGAAAGTAAACGATAAAACTTCTCATTAATATTTCATTACCGCAACTCACACCAAGGGATACATAGATAACCAACTAAGGAGGATACTTCGACACTGCAAACTATTCTATAAGATAACTTCTCTATTCATGATATGACTCTACTTGAAAAGTAAATGAGTAAAAGATAATGATGTGATACCGCGACACTCCCCCAAGCTTGGAACAAGCCAAGGGGATGCCTATACCAATGACGAATTACTCCTTCGGCGGTGGTGGCGAGTCCTTATCATCATCAGACTTCCAAGGCAAAGGTTCCCCATCAAGGAAGGATGTCTTGGTCTGCAATATCCTGAAACTGGCAGCATCACTCATTTGTTTAAACCTAGCTTCATACTCACAGTTTTGGTTCTGCAAGTCGTAGAGTTGTGCTTGTAATTAGTTGGTGGTCTCATGGAGTGACAAGATGTCATTCCAGAGCTCTGCAGTCTCTTTCTTGTGCGTGGCGATGAGCTCTTGATTTATCCTATAGATGATGTCCACCTCGCGTTCCGCCATTTTCTTATATTTAAAAATTTGTTATTCCAGCGCTTCCATCCTGGCTTCGAGACTCCTTTCTCCTATAGGGCCCTGGATATCTTCTATCTGCAACTCCCCATCCTTGAGTGACAACTCCTTCGGATGCATCTTCAGCTCCCTCATGTACGGATTAATGATGTCCGCAAGAGAGTTCTCCTTGGATGAACCGGACGAAGACATTGTAACTCTAAAGCTGTGAACAATCCCCTGACAGAAACAGATCGAAATGAAAACACGACGAAAACACGATATACAGACCTCGGGCAATCCGAGGAGTTATATAGGAGAAAATTAAACATCGAAACGTAATCACAGGAGAAAACCGGGACGGAAATGAGCTCCGAGGTGCTCTCACCACAGGGCGGCGTGGCCTGGGGTGGGCCCGCGCCCCCTGGTGGTGAGGAGCGACCGGACTCCGTTTCTTGCCCGTTTTCGTCTCGTGATTTTTCATATTTAATAAAAACAACAAAAATATTAATGAAAATTTTTAACGCAAACCTTTTCTCACTAGAACTGTTACCTATTCAAAAACGAACTCTGCAGGTTCCTGCATATTGTCCTGGATGAATTCTTCCGGAGTCACCGTTTGAATAACATTAACATCTTCATTATAAGAATCTCCAGCAATATAATGTTTGATTCTTTGCCCATTCACCACTTGTGTAGTGTTATCTTTTAACGAAGCAATCTTTATCGCACCTGAGCGGTACACCTCTTCAATAACATAGGGTCCTTCCCATTTCGAGAGTAATTTTCCTGCAAAAAATCTGAGACGAGACCTATAAAATAGAACTTTCTCACCAACATGAAACTCTCTCTTAAGAATTCTCTTATCATACCATTGCTTGACTTTCTCTTTGAAAAGTCTGGCATTCTCGTAAGCTTCGTTTCTCCACTCATCTAAAGAACTCAAATCAAGCAACCTTTTCTTACCGGCGAGTTTAAAATCCCTATTAAGCTCTTTCACTGCCCAAAAAGCTTTGTGTTCTAATTCTAAGGGCAAGTGGCACGCTTTTCCATAAACCATCTTGTAAGGAGACATGCCCATGGGGTTCTTATAAGCAGTTCTATAAGCCTATAAAGCATCGTTTAACTTGCTAGCCCAATTTTTCCTAGATCTATTGACAGTCTTCTGCAAGGTAGACTTGATCTCTCTATTTGAAAGCTCTACCTGCCCACTAGTTTGGGGATGATAAGTAGAAGCAATTCTATGATTAACGTCATATCTAGCAAGAGTTTTTCTAAAACCACCGTGAATAAAATGAGAACCTCCGTCAGTCATAAGGTACCTAGGTACACCAAACCTAGGAAAAATAACATCCTTAAGCATTTTTAGCAAGGTCTCACCATCGGCACTCTTCGTAGGTATGGCTTCTACCCACTTGGTAACATAATCAACAACAACAAGTATATGAGTATAACCTTCTGAAGGAGGAAAAGGACCAATAAAGTCAAATCCCCAACAATGAAATGGTTCAATAACAAGAGTGTAACTCATAGTAATTTCATTACGTCTAGAAATATTACCAACTCTTTGACATTCATCACAGGATAAAACATACCTTCTAGCATCTTTAAAAAGGGTTGGCCAATAAAAACCTGATTGTAGAACCTTTTGTGCAGTTCTATCTCCAGCATGATGTCCTCCATAAGCACTACCATGACATTTTCTCAATATTTCTTGTTGTTCATACTCTGGAACACATCTTCACATAATACCATCAACTCCTTCTTTATATAAGTGTGGGTCATCCCAAAAGTAATGCCTCAGGTCGTAAAAGAATTTTCTTCTTTTCTGAGCTGTAAAGGTTGGAGGCAAATACTTGGAAACAATAAAGTTAGCATAATCAGCATACCACGGATTCTCTCGCGAAGTTACATTTATTGAAGCCAACTGTTCATTTGGAAAACTATCGTTAACAGGAATAGGATCAAAAGAAACATTTTCCAATCTAGACAAATTGTCAGCAACAGGATTTTCAGCACCTTTCCTATCTACAATATGCAAATCAAACTCTTGTAAAAGCAACACCCATCTAATAAGCCTAGGCTTAGCATCCTTCTTCGACATAACATATATAATAGCAGCGTTATCAGTATGAATAGTAACTTTAGAATCAACAATGTAAGGTCTAAACTTATCACATGCAAAAACAACAGCAAGAAACTCCTTCTCAGTAGTAGCATAATTCTTCTGAGCAGCATCAAGAGTCTTACTAGCATAATGAATAACATTCAACTTCTTATCTACATGTGTCCAAGAACAGCACCAACAGCAAAATCACTAGCAGCGCACATAATTTCAAAGCATAAATTCCAATCAGGTGGTTGAACAATAGGAGCAGTAGTTAAAGCCTTCTTAAGAGTTTCAAAAGCTTCCTTACAATCATCATCAAAAACAAATGGTACATCTTTTTGAAGAAGATTAGTAAGAGGCTTTGAAATCTTAGAGAAATCTTTAATAAACCTCCTATAGAAACCAGCATGACCAAGAATACTACGAATACCTTTAATATCTCTGGGACAGGGCATTTTATCAATTGCTTCAGCCTTTGCTCTGTCAACTTCGATACCTCTTTCAGAGATTTTATGTCCAAGAACAATTCCTTCATTCACCATAAAGTGGCATTTCTCCCAATTTAGAACAAGATTAGTTTCTTCACACCTCTGCAAAACTTTATCAAGAATGTGCAAACAATTATCAAAAGAAGTTCCATAGATGGAGAAATCGTCCATGAAAAGCTCCACAATTTCTTCACAAAACCCATGAAAAATAGCAGACATGCTTCTTTGAAAAGTAGCAGGAGCATTGCACAAACCAAACGGCATACGTCTATAAGCATAAGTTCCATAAGGACAAGTAAAAGTGGTTTTCTCTTGATCTTGCTTTTTAACAGCAATCAGAGAGAAACCGGAACAACCACCAAGAAAACAAAATTGAGTCTTCTTAGACAACCTCTCTAACATTTGATCTTTAAATGGTAAAGGATAATGATCTTTCTTAGTAACTTTGTTTACCTTTCTAAAATCAATGCACATCCTATAACCAACTACCACCCTTTGAGGAATAAGCTTGTTATTCTCATTAGGCACAACAGTTATACCTCCTTTCTTAGGAACATAATGAACAGGACTAACCCATCTACTATCAGCAATAGGATAAATAATACCAGCATCAAGGAGCTTTAATACCTCATTTCTTACCACTTCCTTCATCTTGGGAATTAAGCGGCATTGATGTTCAACAACTGGCTTTGCTGACATATAGTAGGACAAATCCCTTTTAAATCATCAACAGTATATCCCATAGCTCCTCGGTGTTTCCTTAATATTTCCAATAACCTTTCTTCCTCCTTTCCTGAAAGTTTAGAACTGATAATAACAGGATATATTTTCTTATCATCTATATAAGCATACTTAAGATCATCAGGTAAAGGTTTTAATTCAAAAACATGATCTTCCTTAGGTGGCAAAGTGGTACAAGATCCTCCATAGGTAAATTGTGCTTAATCAACGGTGGTTGACAAAGAAGAATATCGTCAATCTCTTCTCTTTATTTCCTGAAATCATCACTTTCATGGTCCTCCATAAATTGCTGCAAAGCATTATTAGGAGCAAGAGCAATAGAGGCAAGCTGTTCAGCTCGAAAATTTTCATTAGGCAATTCATTTTCATAAGGAGCTTTAGCAAACTTAGAAAAATTAAACTCATAAGACTCTCCATCAAACTTAGTCACAACTTTCTCCTTCTTACAATCTATCACAGCACTACAAGTATTCAAAAAGGGTCTACCAAAAATAATAGGACAAGTTTCACTAACTTTAGTACCAAGTATAAGAAAATCAGTAGGGCATTTAGTCTTACCACACAAAACTTTCACATCTCGAACAATACCAAGTGGAGAGATAGTTTGTCTATTAGCAAGCTGAATAACCACATCAATCTCCTCCAATTCACAAGGGGCAATTTCATGCATAATTTCTCTGTAAAGCTCTAAAGGAATAACACTTGAACTTGCACCGATGTCACATAAACCATAATAGCAATGATTGCCAATCCTGACAGAAATAACAAGAACACTTGCTTTCCTAGGCCTACTAGGATGTGAGACAATGTTAGAAGCATCTTCACAAAAGACAATATGTTCATCTCCTACATTTTTAGTAACAAGGTCCTTCACTATAGCCACAGGAGACTTAATAGTAATTTGCTCATCAGGTTCTACAACTTTCTTGGTACTTTTATTAAGCATGCTTATCAAAGTGGAATGCTCCTTTACCTTAGCAGGGAATGGTGTTTTCTCAAAATAAGTTTCAGGCAAAATGCGATCAACAATACAAACTTCAGTAGCTTTAGCAGGAATATGACTAATAGAATCTTTATAAGGCGCATGATATTTGTTCCAAACTTTCTTTGGAACATCAAGATAAGAGGCAAAAGCCTTAAAAC
This sequence comes from Dactylis glomerata, assembly GCA_007115705.1. Classification (NCBI taxonomy): domain Eukaryota; kingdom Viridiplantae; phylum Streptophyta; class Magnoliopsida; order Poales; family Poaceae; genus Dactylis; species Dactylis glomerata. Next base: position 13,660,104 of record QXEO01000531.1, read on the forward strand.
AGTTAGCAAGTATCTGAGAATCAAGACCATAAACAGTGCTAACATTATGAAAGTCATCGGTTCCCATAAAAGCTTTAATGCATTCATAATCATAATTTATACCTGACATCCTAACTTTGTCGTTTTCCCATCCTTCATTATTTTCTTGAATACGATCAAGAAGATCCCACTTAGCTTCTTCTTTCATGCGCGTAAATGATCCAGAGCAGGACTAATCCAATAAATACTTATCGTGAAGAGTAAGCCTCGCATAAAAGTTATTAATAACAATGTTGCTAGGAAGCTCATGAGTGGGGCATTTGAGCATTAATGACTTCAATCTCCCCCACGCTTGGGCAATACTCTCTCCATCATGAGGCCAAAAGTTATATATTCGATTATGATCTTTATGAATCTCACTTGGAGGATAAAATTTGGAATAAAAAAGAGGTACAATTTCCTCCCAAGCAATAGATGGACCATCCTTTAGCAGCCGATACCACTCCTCAGCTCTGCCTTTCAGTGATAAAGAGAATAGCTTCCTCTTAACCTGGCTTGATGAAATACCTGAACACTTGAACAACTCGCATAATTCATGTATAAAGAGTAAATGATCACCCGGATGGACAGTTCCATCTCCTGAATAGCAGTTATTCATAACACGCTCAACAATTTTCATAGGTATTTTAAAAGGATCTAATTGAGCGGGTGGTGGTGGTGGTTCATCCACATCCGCAACATTGGTAGTAGTGTTCCCAAATAGGAAACCAAATGGAGAACTCTCCATAGCAAGATAAAATAAAAATAAAAGACAGAAATAAAAACAATACTCACAGCGACGGTTACCTTTACCAATTCCACTCTTCAATAGCGCTTCGCTCCCCAGCAACGGCGCCAGAAAATAGTCTTGATGACCCACAAGTATAGGGGGTGTATCGTAGTACTTTTGATAAATAAGAGTGTCGAACCCAACGAGGAGTAGAAGGTGTTGACAAGTGGTTTTGATCAAGTGCGAATAAATAGAAGACAATAATAGTAATTGCTGCAAGTGGCCCAATCCTTTCTAGAGCAAAGGACAAGCCGGTTGTGTAACTTATGATGACCAAACGTTCTCGAGGACACACGGGAGTTTCTGTCAAGTGCTTTCGCTTCATACCACTAAATAATCTTTATTGGCTTGATATGTGTTATGGCGGTGAACCTGTGCTAGCGCACTACCCTTACTAGGATAAATACACACTTGTGATTATACCCCTTGCAAGCATCCGCAACTACAAGAAAGTAATTAAGATAAATCTAACCACAGCCTTAAACTCTAAGATCCTACACTCCCTGGTGCAATGGTTTCCTAATGGAGGTTTAGGTTTCTATCACTCTAGCAACCCCACAATTAGTAGCCAAATACACAATGCATCTCACTAGGCCCATAAATGGTGAAGTATCATGTAGTCGACGTTCACATGACACCACTAGTGAAATAGCACCACAACAAATAAATATCAAACCATTAAATATTACTTAACATAATTCCACTACTAACATCTTGACTTCTCCCATGTCCTCAAGAACTAAACGAACTACTCACAAGACATCATATGGATCATGATCAGAGGTGAAATAATGGTAAATAAAAATCTGAACATAAACCTTAATTCAACGGTTCCACTCAATAGCATCAACCACAAGAGTAATCAACACCGGGAAAGTTTCCCCTAAGAATTTGACAAGATTCAACCCAAGATGTTACAGCGGGATGGCGTGGTGATGGTGAAGATGAATGTGCTGGTGATGAGGATGATGGTGATGATGATCCCGATGAAGTCTAGTGCGATGGTGATGACGATGGCGACAATCTCCCCTCTCCGGGAAGGAATTTCCTCGGCAGATTTTTGCCTACCGAAGAGCTTTTCTCTCTCTAGTGTTTTCTGCCCCGCAGAGGCGGCGGTGTTTATCTCTGAGCACCCCCTTGACTTAGGTTTTCGGGGATGATGAAATATGCGAAGGGGCGATGGCAGTAGTGGGCTAGGGGGCCCTCACCATAGGGCGGCACGGCCAGGGGTGGGCCCGCGCCCCCTAGTGGTGAGACCACCCTGTGGCTCCTCTCGTCTCCTCCTTCTGGGTCCTTCTGTCTTTTGGCGAAATATAATTTTCTGGTATTTTTCTGGAATTTCCTGATCTTCTGAAACATGGTGTCTTGACGGTCCTTTTTCCAGCAGAATCCTCACTCCAGCAGCAATTCCTCCAATGATCATCAAACATGTAAAAACAGAGGAAACAACATTAGTATCATATCTAAATGTGAAATATATCAATGAATAACAGTAAATTATGATACAAAATGGTGATGCAAAATGGACGTATCAGGCTACTATCGGTGTTTTGGATACCGGGGTATCCCGGTCCACCTGCTTCTGGGCCCCTTCAATGGCCCAGCTTTGGCCCAGGGGTCAACCGACGACCGAAGCCCAGTGGAGAAGACCCTCATGAGGAGGCGCCTCATGAGGAGAACGACAGCTAAAACTGCTAAGGACTAGAATACCTCCTCGCGAGCTGTTTCTCATGTGGGGATGGACCACATCCACGTTAGCTCAGTACGTTTCCGTGCTGAGCAAGAAGATAAGGACGGAAGACCGCGTACCGTCCATGCTACCCCGACAAGAGGGAGACCAGCTTCTGCCGTGCCTGCATAAAGCGGCACAGTGGTTGTTGGCCACCCCCCTAAAAATAGGGTGGACGGTGCAGGGCGCCAGAGGAGGACGTCAGCCTCACCCACCCACTCCTGTGGACCGGCGCCACTACTCTACGAAGACTACGTCCACCGAGGAACCAAGACAACAGCTGTCCCCTCTCCTTGGCTGTTTGTGGCAACCCCTTCCCCAAGACAATAAGGGGAAGGAGGACCTCGGCGCTATAAAAGGAGGGGAGGCCACCCCTTAGGGGGGATCAAATCTTCATCTTCAGGCTTCTAGCTAGGCTAAGTTGGTTCTTCTACCTCCAGCCAGTTAGAGCTTTGTAACCAAGGCTTTGTACTCCTCGCGAGGTATCGCATCATAATACAAGAAGACAGGAAGTAGGGGTTTTACCTCACCACGAGGGCCCTGAACCTGGGTAAAGCTCGGTGTCCCGCTCTACAGTGCTTTGTGCTCTCCGGCGTCTCGAGGCTTCCGTCGCCGTGTTTCGTTGTGATCTCGATTTCACGCGTATAGCCCCCTGCATTCGAATCTTTGGGTCTATCGTGTGGTACCCTGTGTTCTTGCAACACGAAATCCATTGACAGGCACCCTGCCGGAGAGGGGAATCCCTGCCGGAGGGCCTTCTTCATCACCATGGTCGCCTCCAGAGTGATGTGTGAGTAGTCTACCTTGGATGTCGGTGTTCTGGATACTGGGGTATCCCGGTCCACCTGCTCCTGGGCCGCTTCAACGGCCCAGCTTTGGCCCAGGGTGCAACCACGACCGAAGCTATTGGAGAAGACCCTCATGAGGAGGCGCCTCATGAGGAGAACGATGACTAAAGCTGCTAAGGACCAGAAGACCTCCTCACGAGGTCCCGCTGGTGAGGGGAGGAACCACATCCACGTCAGCTCAGCACGTTTGTGTGCAGAGCAAGAAGATATAGGATAGAAGACCGCGTACCACCCATGCTACCCCCGACAGGGAGGAGACCAACTTTCGCCATGCCTGCATTAAGCGGCACAGTGGTTGTTGGCCACCCCCCTAAAAATAGCGTGGACGGTGTAGGGTGCCAGAGGAAGATGTCAGCTTCCTCCACCCACTCCGGTGGACCGGCGCCACTACTCTACGAAGACTACGTCCACGGAAGAATATAGTCTACAGCTGTCCTCCCCCCTTGGCCATGTGTGGCAACCCCTTCCCCAAGAAGATAAGGGGAAGGAGGACCTTGGCGCTATAAAAGGAGGGGAGGCCACCCCTTAGAGGGGATCGAATCCTCATCTTCTTCAGGCTGCTAGCTGGGCACGCAGGTTCTTCAACCTCTGGCCAGTTAGAGCTTTGTAACCAAGACCTTGTACTCCTCGCGAGGTATCGCGTCGTAATACAAGAAGGCAGGAAGTAGGGGTGTTACCTCACCACGAGGGCCCTGAACCTGGGTAAAGCTCGGCGTCCCTCTCTGCAGTGGGTAGTGTGTTCGGTGACTCGAGGCTTCTGTCACCGTGTTTTGTTGCGATCCAAGATCTCACACGTTCAGCCCCCTGCGTTCGAATCTTTGGGTCCGTCGCGTGGTACCCCGTGTTCTTGCGACACGAAATCCATCGACATTTGGCTCGCCAGGTAGGGGGTTGTAGTGTGTTTTCTTTCAGATTTTCTTCGACATGGCCGACGCCAACGCGAGACTCGAGCGTCTTCGCCGCCGTAACGCTATCCGGGGACAGACCGAGCCCATCTTCCGTCGTCGTGAAGCCTCGGCCGGGGAAGAGGAGGAGGAAGATCTGGAGTCCTCCTACCTCCCGTCCAGGCGTACAGAGCCTTCGCTCTCCTTCACCGCCACCGCCACTTCTCGCGCTCGTTCTGGGAGTCAGATGTCTCCTGCGCAGGCTCTCGCCTTGGCGTAGGAGCTTCTGCGCTATCAGCCCACTGACGACGGGCGTGAGGGGTGGCGCGCTCGAATCGCTGAGCTCGTCGCCATCGCCAACGAAGACCCGGCCCAGGGAGGAGCCCAGGGCGTGGGAGAGCCAGATCCGCCGGCGGGGCGCCGTGCCCCGGGCGCCGGAGATGGGAAGGCCGCCAAGGCCAAGAAAGTGGCTTCCCGCGCCACATCCTCGCCACGCGGGGAGCCTAGCTGTCAAATCGTCCAACGCGCTCCAGAAGACGCACGCGTCTCCCTTGAGCACCGCCGTGAAAATCATGACCGCACCATCGATGACATCGGCGAAGCTGGCAAGAACGTCAAGATCCCCGGGGAGCCCATCTACAACCCCGGGTGCCTTGCCCTCACTCGCCAGCAACGCTACGTGGTCTGGCCTGACAAGTTCAAGCCGGACATCGGCGCGCGCTACGACGGGACTACAAACCCCGTCGAATTCCTCCAGCTCTACGTCGTCGCCGTCCAGGCCGCGCGTGGAGATCAGCGTGCGATGGCCAATTGGTTCCCAATGGCCCTCAAAGACGCTCCTCGAACTTGGCTCATGAATCTTCCTCACGAATCTGTGACCTCATGGAAGGACTTGTGCCGTCAGTTCGTCGCCAACTTCATGCCCACATACGAGCGCCCCGCCACCAAGAACGATCTTAAGGCGGTGCGCCAGTACAAGGGCGAGATGCTCCGTCAGTACATCTAGTGCTTTAGCCAGATGAGGAATAAGATTCCCAGGATCTCCAACGAGGAGGTCATCTCCGCGTTCTCCACGGGCGTCTCCGACATCAAGATGAGGGAGAAGCTGTCCTTGAATGATGAGTTGACTTCCGTCGTCAGGCTCTTCGAAATCGCCGACCGCTGCGCCAAGGCCGAGGAGGGGAGGCTCTTCGTGCACAATCTGCCGGAGGTGCTTCCCCCAAAGCCGAAGTCCAAGGACCCCAAGCACAAGGAAGCTGCCGTCCTCGTGGCGGAGCCTGAGCATAAGCAACGCCGCGGGGACCGCTCCGAACGCGATAAGGGCCGGCGCCGCCGCTACTGCATTCTCCATAAAAAGGACACCCACAATACCGACGATTGTTGGATTGTCCGAAAGTTTCGTGAAGAAAATGGTGTCACCAAGCGCCGTGGGAGCAGCCGCAGCAACGGCAAGGGTGGATCCCGGGGCGATCGCCGCGACGACGACCGAGACGAGGGTCACCGCCGCGATGGTCTATCTCGCGCAGATCCCAAGCCGCTGCCGCTGCCTCCACCAGCGAATGATCATCGTGAAGAGAACCAGGGGGGCTATCAAGAGCCGCGCGGCTTCGCCGCTTGCCTCCTAGGTGGAGCTCAAGCTCCTTTATCTAATCGCCACTTCAAGCAGCTGTCGCGAGAAATCGCGGCGGCGCAGCCCAACGTCGGCAACCGCTTAATGAAGTGGTCAACCAGCAAGATCGGCTTTGATGAGGAGGATCATCCGGCCTCCACCAAGGGCGTCGGCACAATACCTCTCTTGTGCACGCCAACCATTAATAACATCGCCGTCAATCGTACTCTCATCGACGGAGGGGCGGGCCTCAACATCATCTCGGTTGAGGTCTTCGAGAAGATGCAGGTGCCGTACCATCGGCTCATGCCAACCCGGCCATTCTTCGGGGTAACCGAAGGGTCTACAACGTCAATTGGGCAGGTACGCCTGCCCATCACATTCGGCACCCAGGACAACTACAGGACAGAAAGCCTCGACTTCGGCGTCGCCTACATCGCGCTGCCGTACAATGCCATCCTCGGCTACCCAGCCCTGGCAAGGTTCATGGCGGCAACGCATCATGGCTTCAACGTCCTCAAGATTCTGGGCGCCAACGGCACGATCACCGTGCGCTGCAATGAGAAGGATGCTCTCCGATCTGTGGAGCATGTTTACCGTGAGGCCGCCGCCATGTTCCCCGCCAACGAAGATCTATTGGAGCACTCCGGCGAACTCACGAGGAAGAAGCAGCTCGTATCCCAAGAGCGGGCTGCAGCTAAGAAGGCCTCTCTCGAGCCCCACCTGCCGGGCTCGATAGGGAAGAAGCTCGCCACCTCTGCGTCGCCTACTCCAAGCGAGGACCTGGACCATCTGATGCTAGACATGAGCATTGGGGAAGCTGCGGTACCCTCAGGGAGGAGGCCCCAGTTCACCCAAGAGCGCTCTACAATAAAGAAGGTCCCGCTCTAGGCTGGGGGCTGCGAAAACTTCATCACCATCGGGGCAGGGCTTTCTCCCAAATAGGAAAGCGCGCTCGTCACCTTCCTGTGGGCAAACGCTGACATGTTCGCTTGGACTTCGTCAGATATGCCTGGAGTTCCCAGGGAGGTGATTGAGCACCACTTAGCCGTGTGCCCTCAGGCACACCCCGTGAAGCAGAAGACTAGGAAGCAAGCGCAAGAGAAGCAAGACTTCATCGTTCAAGAGATAGAGAAGCTGAAGAAGGCCAAGCTAATATGCGAGGTGGCCCACCCCACCTAGATTGCTAATCCGGTGGTTGTCCCAAAGTCTAATGGCAGTGGGCGCCTCTGGGTGGACTTCACAAGTCTCAACAAGGCCTGTCCCAAGGACCCTTATCCGCTCCCAAGGATAGATCAAATCGTCGACTCCACCGCCGGCAGTGACCTCCTTTGCTTCTTGGATGCTTTCTCCGGCTATCATCAGATCAAGATGGCAAAGGAGGACGAAGAGAAGACCGCCTTCATCACGCCTTGTGATGTGTACTGCTACATCTGTATACCCTTTGGCCTGAAGAACGCAGGAGCCACCTTCCAAAGGCTCATGCGTAAGGCCCTGGGGGCTCAGATGGGAAGGAATGCGGAAGCCTACGTCGACGACATCGTCGTCAAGACTCGCGAGGGTCACACCTTCATCGAGGATCTGGAGGAAACATTCGTCAACCTGAGAAAGGTAAACATCAAGCTCAACCCTGCCAAGTGCGCCTTCGGCGTACCGTCGGGAAAGTTGTTAGGGTTCCTCGTGTCTCATCGCGGGATAGAGGCGAACCCTGACAAAGTCAAGGCCATCGAAGAAATGCATCCCCCACGCAATCTCAAGGAAATGCAGTGCCTCGCGGGATGCATGGAAGCCCTGGGGCGCTTCATCGCGAGGAGTGGAGAGAAGGCCTTGCCCTTCTTCAAGCTCATGAAGCGCACTGGGAAGTTCGAGTGGACTCCGGAAGCCGACAAGGCTTTCACCGAGCTGAAGAGGTACCTCATGAGTACCTCATGAGCCCGCCAATCATGGTGGCCCCGACATTCCGTGAGCCCTTGCTGCTCTACATCGCAGCAACTCCGGGAACAGCAAGCGCTGTCCTCGTCGCGGAATGAGACACCAAGGTAATTGCCAAAGAGGAAGTTGATCCTCCTTGCCCGGGGGCTCCTCGCGAGGTAGAGGCAAAAATCCCTTCTGTCCCTCAAGAGGGGCCGCCCGCTGCAGCTTCGCCGACCGAGCCGCTCCCTCAGAGCGACTCTCCTGAGCCTCTCGAGGAGAAAACTCCTGAGGGCATCACCAAGGTGCAGAAGCCCATGTACTTCGTCAGCACGGTGCTACGCGACGCGCGAGAGCGCTACACCATGCAGCAAAAGCTGCTCTACACCCTGCTCATCGCGTCAAGGAAGCTACGTCACTACTTCCAGGGTCACCCGATAAAGGTGGTTACTGATCGCCCCCTGGAGACCATTCTACGCAATCCCAATGTCACCGGGCGGGTGGCAGAATGGGCCGTGGAGCTTCAACCCTTCGAGATCTCCTTCGAAACTACTAAGGTAATCAAGAGCAAGGCTTTGGCTGAGTTCACCGCCGAATGGACTGATCCATTCGCCGACGAGCCTCCAGAGGTGGGGTCAACGCTCCCAGGAGAGGAGGCCCCAGGCCTCTGGGTCATGCACTTCGACGACGCCTTCAACCTCCCCGGCGCGGGAGCTGGTGCTGTCCTAACCTCTCCCTCTGGAGACAAGCTCTTCTACGCCATTCAGCTCTGCTTTAAGCCTGAGCACAAGGTCTCCAACAACATCGCGGAGTATGAAGGACTACTCGCTGGCCTAAGGGCAGCGAACGCTTTGGGTATCAAGCGCCTCGTCATCAAGGGAGATTCACAGTTGGTAGTGAACTTCTCCAACAAGAGCTACACTCCAAAGGATGAGCACATGGCAGCTTATCTCGAGGAGCATCGAAAGATGGAAAAACGCTTCCAAGGCTTGGAGCTGAAGCACATCCCAAGGGGAGAAAATGTGGAGGCGGACGAAATCGCCAAGCGCGCCTCGCATCGCCTGGCACAACCTGCCGGTGTCTTCGAGGAGCGACTCTTCAAACCGTCTGCCTCTCCGTCATCGTCCGGGTCTGACCCTCCGCCTGCCCTGCCGCCGCCACCGGAGCAGGGGGCTCCGGACTGCGGGCCTCCTTCGGGTGACCGCGTCCTGCTGGCATTGGCATGGCACGAGGGAGTGGATTGGATCCTGGAGCTCAAGGCCTTCCTCATCAGCAGCAGGCTTCCCGAAGATGAATCGGAGGCCGAGAGGATAGTGCGTCAAGCCTCAGGCTACTGCGTCAAAGATGGTGACTTGTACCGGCGTCGCCCAAACGACGTCGCTCTGAAGTGCATATCTACTCAACAAGGCCAAGAGCTTCTCAGGGACATCCATGCCGGCGAATGTGGACATCATGCTTCTGCTTCAACTCTTGCCGCAAAGGCATATCAAAGCGGCTTCTACTGGCCTTCGGCGCTCTGGGATGCGACAGAGATGGTAAAGAAGTGCGAAGCGTGCCAATTCCATGCCAAGCAGATTCATCAGCTGGCATAGGAGCTGCAGACCATCCCACTCACTTGGCCCTTTGCAGTCTGGGGATTGGACATCCTCGGTCCATTTCCCAGAGCGCAAGAGGGCTACCGCTACCTCTATGTCGCCATCGACAAGTTTACCAAGTGGGTGGAGGTGGAACCGGTGTGCACAATCCTGGCCAGGTCTGCAGTCAAGTTCATTCGTGGGCTGGTCTGCCGCTTTGGTGTGCCTAACCGCATCATCACCGACAACGGCAGCCAGTTCACCAGCGGGCTGTTCCGGGAGTACTGCTCATCGGCCGGCATCAAGATCTGCTTCGCCTTAGTCGCCTACCCCAGGAGCAATGGCCAAGCCGAGCGCGCCAATGCCGAAGTCCTCAAAGGACTCAAGACGAGAAGCTTCAACGCCAAGCTCGAGGCCTGCGGCAAAAAATGGTTAGACAACCTCCAATCCATCTTGTGGTCCATCAGGACTACTGCCACCAAACCCACTGGAGAGACCCCTTTCTTCCTGGTCTATGGGGCGGAGGCTGTTCTTCCCACCGACATCAAGTTCGGGTCACCAAGAGTGCTCGCCTTCAACGAAATTCGCCAAGAGGACCTCATCAAGGATCGCCTCCTCCAGCTCGAAGAAGCTCGGTGCCAAGCCGCGCTCCGCGCCGCGAGGTACCAGCAAGGACTACGCCGCTATCACAGCCGCCATGTTCGGGCAAGGACTCTGGAGGTCGGCGACCTGGTGCTGAGGAGAATACTCTCTCGCGAGGGCTGCACAAGCTGTCTCCAATGTGGGAAGGCCCCTTCAAGGTGACGCACATCGCCAGGCCAGGCTCGGCGCGGCTGGAGATCGCAGAAGGTGTGCCGGTGGGGAACCCGTGGAACATAGCTCATCTGCGAAAGTTCTACCCATAGGTTCCTCACGAGGAGGTTAAGACCGTTGTCACGGCACTTGTATCAGCTCAAAAAGCTCTTCAACACTGATATTAAGTTAAAGCGCAGTATAGCGCCTCTGCTTCGGCATGATATTAAAATGGCATGAAGTCCATTTATTTTCTGTTGTACTCCACGCGGAAGGGGGCTAGTCACGGTGTCTATGCTGGGGCCTTCGCCCAGAAAATAGCAAGCCCGAAAAACCCAAAGGGAATGAGCTCTGATCGGGGGTGACGGCCTTGCTATCGATCACCTCCAAGTACCCATGGTGCTTAGTTCCTCGCGAAGTACACCAGGAAATAAAAAATCTTCGAGAAAAGTCCGAGGTGTGCCCAAGGCACCCGCTAAGGACCATCGCCTCGTGAGCAACCCTCACGAGCCTCGTGAGCAATCCTCATGAGGGAACAAGGATGCATCGATGCACAAAGCATCCGCAGGAAGATTCCCTCTATCGAGGAAGGCCTAACGTGGCAGGATTATTGAAGACAAAGGCCGCTCCGATCATCTTGCGAAGGAGACGCAGATCCGGAGGTCCGCGCCAGGCCCTTCACCTCATGAGCAACCCTTAACGAGGTGTCGACGGTCTCTGGGCTTTCTTAAGCATCGACGTTTTCACGTCCGTAAGGGTCCAGCTTCCCTCAACGACGAGGAAGGCCCCGTGAATCGCCACGCACGGCAATTTTCTCTTAGCTACTGGCACAGATAGTGCCACGCTCCTCCACGATGGAGAAGGTCCCTGTGCCGGTCACAGGGGCATCTTATTCGCCTTCTTTTTTCGTTTGTTTTACCGATTTGTTTTTTCATTTTCGGGGATTTGGGGTTTTTTGTTTTCCAACTCTTTCTTCAACTTCTAATCTCAGGAATCGCCTGACGTCGTTGCCGGCGCGGACCCCGACATGAGCTCTGAGGCGCAGGGAGGCCTCCCGTCGGCGTCGACAACTCGCTAGGGCTCTCGAGCGCTCGGACGAACAGGACGACGGCGAAAATCAAGAAGCAGAAAAGCAAGGAGATTTTCATTACTAACCCCCTGCGGGGGAGAAGACAAAGGCACGGCGGGGCATTCCCCGCCGGCGCAAGCTACATTGCAAAAGTGGGGAGGAGACTAGCTCCCCTCCCCAGGAGGCTCCCGCGCCAGGATCTCCCCTTCACTGCCCCACGGGCTGGGGGTAGGTGCGGCGGACGCCGACGGCGTTGAAGATCCGCACCGAAGCCTCCAGCGCCCCCAGCTTGAAGCGGAAGACGAGGTCGTCGCCGGCGCGGAGGCGATGGCTGAGGGCAAAAGCCCTCCAGCGCCCGGAGAGGACGGCATGGTCGCCCGCTCCGAGGAGGATGTCCACAGGCCAGAAGAGATCTGGCCTGCTCTGCTCCCCCAGGATGTTCTCCCCGGAGGCCGCGCCGGGGGCATAGACCACCCTCTGGACTGCGTCGGGCAGCCAGAGGGAGTTGAAGCTTAGGGCGTCGACGATGACGAGGAGCTCCAGGAAGCGGGACCCCGGGCCGATGAGGGGTCCTAGCATTGCCGCCGCCAAGGGGCGGGGAGTGGCGACCACTCTGTTCACCGGCGGGGCCAGAGGATCTGCAGCAAGGGGAGGAGGGCCCAGGGCGGCCTCCACTTCCCGAAGTACCCGGTCGATGCTCCCCGGGGCGTGGGGAGCAGGCGCCGCCGCCAGCGGCGACGGCGAGTTCAGAGCGCCTCCAGGCGCAGGACCCCGAAGGGTCAGGGCGCCGGAGGTCCCCGGGGCGGCGCGATTCACCTCGTCCTGCCTCGGCGCGCCAATGCGCAGGGGGCCACTGGCGCCGGGCGTCCACCGGGCCGGAACCTTCGCCTGGTTCCGGCTGCCCTGAGGGCGTCCACGGTGTTTCGCCCCCGAGCTTGGGCCAGCGGCGGCGGAGGAGGCGGAGGGATCCATGAGCTTGGGGAGCGTAGAGGAAGAAGTGGCACTGGAGGAAGGAGGTGAAGTGCCAGAGGTCTCGAGGAGACTCTATTTAAGGGGCGCGGCCGGCGTCGTCGCGTCAAATCTCAGCGCGGGAACCGAAGCATTGGCGCGGTGCTCTAAAGTGAAGTGACGCGCCATCATGACGGTTGACGCTTCGGGGACTGCAGCGTCGCCTGCCGTTTCGTCTCACCAGCTGTGGTCGCGCCATGCGTCCGCTGCCTCTGCATCTTCACATGGTCCTCTGACCGCACGGTTGACGTGTGTCGTTGGAGGGCCCAGCAGCTTCTGGGGGCCCCGGCCCTTCGCCCCCTCAAGAGGGTGCGTTCGCGGGCTGGGCTCCCGGGGGCTCCTATCGGTGTTCTGGATACCGGGGTATCCTGGTCCACCTGCTCCTGGGCCCCTTCAATGGCCCAGCTTCGGCCCAGGGTGCAACCACGACCAAAGCTATTGGAGAAGACCCTCATGAGGAGGCGCCTCATGAGGAGAACGACGACTAAAGCTGCTAAGGACCAGAAGACCTCCTCACGAGGTCCCGCTGGTGAGGGGAGGAACCATGTCCACGTCAGCTCAGCACGTTTGCGTGCAGAGCAAGAAGATAAAGGACAGAAGACCGCGTACCGCCCATGCTACCCCCGATAGGGAGGAGACCAACTTTCGCCGTGCCTGCATAAAGCGGCATAGTGGTTGTTGGCCACCCCCCCTAAAAATAGCGTGGACGGTGCAGGGCGCCAGAGAAAGACGTCAGCTTCCTCCACCCACTCCGGTGGACCGGCGCCACTACTCTACGAAGACTACGTCCACGGAAGAATATAGTCTACAGCTGTCCTCCCCCCTTGGCCGTGTGTGATAACCCCTTCCCCAAGAAGATAAGGGGAAGGAGGACCTTGGCGCTATAAAAGGAGGGGAGGCCACCCCTTAGTGGGGATCGAATCCTCATCTTCTTCAGGCTGCTAGCTGGGCACGCAGGTTCTTCAACCTCAGTTAGAGCTTTGTAACCAAGACCTTGTACTCCTCGTGAGGTATCGCGTCGTAATACAAGAAGGCAGGAAGTAGGGGTGTTACCTCACCACGAGGGCCCTAAACCTGGGTAAAGCTCGGCGTCCCTCTCTACAGTGGTTAGTGCATTCGGCGACTCGTGGCTTCCATCACCGTGTTTCGTTGCGATCCAAGATCTCACACGTTCAGCCCCCTGCATTCGAATCTTTGGGTCCGTCGCGTGGTACCCCATGTTCTTGTGACACGAAATCCATCGACATTGGATTACGGGTCCATAGCAGTAGCTAGATGGTCGTCTCCTCCACCATGTGCTTCATGTTTAGATCTTGTGAGCTACCTATCATGATCAAGATCATCTTTGTGTAATTCTACATGTTGTGTTTGTTGGGATCTGATGAGTATTGGTACTATGTCAAGTTGATGTGATAAATTATTATCTTTATGTTATCTCTATGTTGTTTATGATCTTGCATGCTCTCCATTGCTAGTACATATCTTGGCCGAGTAGATGCTAGTGACTCCAAGAGGGGGTATTTATGCTCGTTAGTTGGGTTCATGCCTCTAGTAATCTGGGGAAGTGACAGAAACCTCTAAGGTTGTAGATGTGCTGTTGCCACTAGGGAGAAAACAACATTCTTGTGTTCAAGGACATTTGCATTGTTTACATTACACACTTTGCTTAATGCAGTTATCTGTTGTTCGCAACTTAATACTCAACGGGTGCTCGGATGACACCTCGAGAGTGGATTATTAGTCATAGATGCAGTTGGATTACGGTCTATGTATTTTGTCGTAATGCCCAGAGTGAATCTCATAGTGATCCTAATGACATATGTACGCTATCTTTATTCTATCAATTGCCCAACTGTAATTTGTTTACCCAACATGTTGTTATTTATCTTATGGAGAGACACCACTAGTGAACTGTGGACCCCGGTCCATTTCTTTTACATTGCTACTACCATTTTACTTTTACTCGCTTTATTTACATTCTTGCAAATTATTACCTTTTACCACTCGATACGCTCAATCCTTTGTTTACAGCAAACCGGTGAGATTGATAACCTCATCGTAAGTTGTTACAAAGTACTTGGTTATGTTCTGTGTAGGTTCCATGTTGCTGCTGGTGAAAAGCTACACGCAACCAAGTTATCTGGCGCCATTGTCCGGAGTGTCGCAAATCTAGCTGGCATCAACCTTCCGAAGTTTGGTTCTTTCTCCTACTGGTTCGATAACCTTGGTTTCCCAACTGACGGAAAACTTGCTGCTGTGCTGATCATAACCTTCTCTTGGGGTTTTCCAACAAGTTTTCTAGCGTCAACTACACGCTAGCAAGACAGCAATCAAGCTTTTTTGGCGCAGTTGCCGGGGAGAAAGAAGATTTCTACAAGGGGAGCCTCTCACTTCCAATCTTTTACTTTGTTATTGTTTTGATTTACTTTATTTTTGCTTGCATCGTTTTATCAAAAATACAAAAAACAATTAGTTCCTTTGATAGCTTGCATTCCCTACCTTCACTTTTAGTTCATTATGTTGTTCCCTAAGTATGCTTTGGAGGACCTTACAATAGGTAGCGGTTACGTAATTGGGAAAGGCAACATTGAGGAGTTCTTTTATCATGTTAGTATGCATAAAGATGTTGATGATAGATCTTTAGCTGAGCTTGCTCCTGGTTATGAAGTTGCTGCTGCTTATTTAGTTCACATGTTGGCGGCTAGGTTTGCTAACCTTAATCCTTTTATGCAACAAATGTTTCTTAAGCTTCATGATATAGAAGACTCCGAAAAGAAAGATTTTATTTTGGAGACTTTGCGTAGAGAATTTAGAGATGCTGCTATTGAAGCTAGGAAAGTTTTTGAGCATTTTAATATGCTTGGCTCACTTGTTAATGTTGTTGGTACAACCAAAGAAGACATCAAAGTACCAATACCTTGCAAACTTGTAGGATTGCATAAAGCTTTGGAAAAGAATTTTGATTGGATTTGTCCTGAAAACCCTTTTGATGAAAGTAGTGAACCCAAGAGTGTTCACAAAGGATCTTCAAAAAATCATTTGGATACAATACAATTTATTGTTGAGAAGACTTCTGCAATTGATATTAATGCTTCATCGCTTGATATTACTTGATTTCCACTTTCTGCGCCTAGCTCAAAGGCGTTAAAGAAAAGCACTCTTGGGAGATAACCCATTGTTTTCTTTTCAGTACTTTTTCTTTTATTTGAGTCTTGGAAGTTATTACTAATGTAATGACCTCTCCTTATCATTTTTATTTCATTTTTGTGTCAAGAAGAACCTCTAATTTGAGGGAGGTAAGATTTGGGGAAGTTGTTGTTCTGAAATAGATTTCTGTGCTGCACCGTAAAAATTCGTGAAAATTCTCAGAATATCTTTTTAATCTGAAATTTCTTGTGAATACGCCCCAGGTTATATCCAAACTTTCATTAGTTTTGCACTTTTTGATTTGAACAACAAAAGGTCATCAAAAAATCAATCTTTTTGAGCTGTTCTGTTTTGACAGATTCTGCCACTATTTGTGTTTGCCTCTCGATCGCTTTCTTTTTGAGTTCTTTTAATCACGGAACTTTTGAGGAATTTGCTACAGTAGCTTATGCTTTAATGGTTGGTATATTTGAGTTTGAAACTGAACCAAAAGGGGAGATTTACTATCATGCTTATACTAATGTTGCTAATAGAATTGTGTGAAGTTTTGTATGAAGGAAGTTGTCAAGTCTAGGGAATGGAGAGTGATGAGATGAGATGAAGAATGGACAAAAATCTCAAGCTTGAGGATGCCCATGACACCCCAATAAATATCCAAGAGGTACAAGCGTCAAAGCTTGGGGATGCCCCCGAGGCACCCTTTCTTCATCAGCAAAAATCAGGTCACCTTTCAACACACTATATTTTTATTGCTTCATATTCTATTCGTTTTTCTTGGAACGTCTTTACTTTTGCTTTCAGTATTCTTTTGTTTTGTTTGCTGCAATAAATGGTTGGACCCGAACAAATTTCTTTTGGAGAAGACGTACTTCGTTTTTCGTTGCGAAGAACACTCTATTTTTCACTCTTATTGTTCAACGAGTGTTCTCTTTTTCTAGTACTGTGTTTAGCTTTTGTTTTTCGCCTTGATTTTTGTTTAGATCTTGTTATATCTTTGCATCAAGGTGTATTTATACCTCTGGTCTATGTTGGTTTTCATGAAAAAAGGTGTCTCAAAAAGGTTTGAATGGTGTTGGAAAAGAGAAAAAAATTCATGCCAATAGTGGTACAAATGGGAGCTTGTTTAGACTGCGGCTTAGAATTTTGCACGTCATGCTTGATGTCGTTTTGATAGTATGCTTAGTAGTTTTTTCTGTAGAAAGACTTGTCTCAAATGACTGAGATTGCTTAATAAGCCTTTGAAAAAATCATGCGTTGTTTTTATTATATGGGAGCATGTTATTGTGGTTTTCTCCATTGATGCTTTATTTGGGTTGACTTGGCGCATGCTTACAACATGTTAGACTCTAACAAAGTCGCCATAAGCCTCTATGATCATTTGGTTTTTGACTTGTGATACCACTTTATGCTTCGGTTAATGATGTTTTGTCGCTGTGCATGATTTATGGCCGTTATTACTCTCTTAGTTGGTCGCTCCCAGTCTTTTGCTAGCCTTCATTTTGTACTGAGTATGAGCTCTACTCGTGCATCCAACTCCCGAAAACCAAGTTTTCCAATGTGTCACTATAAATTCCTATGCATGGTATTTGCAAGCCATTCCAAGTAAATTTTTATGTGCTACCTTTCAAAAAACCTTCAAAACACTTCTCATTTTTTACACTGTTTTCAGCTCATGGGGACGTAGTGGTCGGATTTGCTATCTTCCATATTGTTTTATTCCAAAAAAGAAAAAAAGGGAAAAAAAGAAAAAAGGCACTCCTCCATGGTATGTGAAAATTGGTGGCCACCCGATGGAATTGGTTAGCCATGGTTTGTGAAAGGAAAAGTGGGGAGGAGTGCCAAGCTTTATAAAAGAGCACCAAAGTGCCAATCTCTCGCTCAAAAACTTGCTTTGTATGGAAGATAGTAAGAACCCCATTGCCAGTCGTTGACAAAGACAACCACCTCTCAAAACCAATTTTTATCTCTCTGTTATACAAATGAAAAGCTCTAGCACATGTTTAATCACTGCTTCCCTCTGTGAAGGGCCTTTCTTTTACTTTTATGTTGAGTCTCCACCTTCTACCTTTATGCACCGTCTAAGAGAGCATAGTTGCCATTCTGAGTTTAATGTGCATAGTCCCAAAGTTTATCATTGATTGATTCATGATTATGGTTTTGCTTGTTCTTAAATTATTTGTATCTAGTCGCCCTCTTAAACTTGAAGTTGTCCTATGCATTTATGTTTTGCTATTCCATGAAGGAAAAACTGAAAACCACTTTGCTATGTTTTTCTATATGATTTGAACACACACTTGACTTTCAATGTTTCATTATTCATGATCTTTCGTTTGTGTTACTTTTCATGTTATAACATGGTTGCTAAGTTTTATTATCAATATTATGTCTCTTATGCCCATGTTTTAAGTACTTTGATCCCAGCACTCAATGCTTTACATTGTCACTAGTGGAAAAAAGCTTATAGGTGGCGCACCATTTTATCATATGCGTGGCGCATATGGGATGCGCCACCAATGCCACGCCACCAATAACAGTTTATTGGTGGCGCATCACGATGTGCGCCACGCATATGTTGAATATTGGTGGCGCATATAGCATATGCGCCATTAGAGGCTTATGCGTGGCGCATATTGCTATATGCGCTACCAATAGGTAATGCGCCACTAAAGACCTGTAATATGCGCCACTGATATTTCGTGCAGGTCCAAAAAAAAAATATTTTCTGGTATTTATACACAGCAATGCACAAAAATATATATAGGTATACAATATAACTGCAGAATACACAGCATACAGTACAAAACAAATATATCATCACAAACAATTAGATCCATAATATAGTGACAAAGTTCCCGAATATTATAAGTGTTAGAGCATATATAGCCCAAGTCCATGCATTACACACATTACGCATTACACAGACTACACATCTCACCAAAAGACCGAGTAGACTACACACGCAATGGTGAGCAAGACCGGGAGCACGATCATCAAGGTCTTCATCCGGTTGTTGTTTCTCCGCTCTCCTAGGAGGTGGATCCTCCACCTAGCTTCCGCTAGCTCTCTCGTTGGATACCCCTTGTAGGAGTTGCCGCTGAACTTGTTCACTTGCTTCTGGCAATCCTCCCACTCATCGTAGACTCCTGGTACCCATCCTTTGTACACCACGTAGCATCTCGGCATCTCTGTAGACAAAGCCATATATATAGTATTCAAGCTATAAGAAAAGAGTTACATATGTCGACAAAGCCATATATCATATGCAACCGATAGAATGAAGGATTCACATGCATGTCGACAAAGGAAAGTACTCGAGCTAAGCAAAGAGTTATATATAAGTATCCCGCATACAAAAGTAAATAAGTCCAACAACGATGCTTTTGACTAAGGCAAGTTATAAGTTTACACCTCACACACATACACACACCGGAATGAGTTGCAGACGGTAAAGTTTATGACTCAAGCACACACGATTGACATACACGCTTAAACGACTAGGAAGAATCATGAAGACTTTGGTTGGCATGGCTCCGGGAACGGTTTGTAGCAATCTTTCGTTGTCCATGTCCTAGTGTCACGCTGTTTCTGTAACCGGTCTTCAATCTCGTGCTTAGCCAACGGTCTGGCGTAGGACAAGGTTCCACCCCTTGTGATGACATCTTCTTGCGTTGTGTCCGTGGTTCACCTGGCCAGAGACGTAACTATAACCTGGATAGTCCTGCACCGTCGTGAACAACGCGACTCTCAAAGGGAAATAATCTTCTGAGTATGCATCCCACGTACGAGGAGGCGTCTCCCACAGCGTGGCTAGCTCTTCTTTCAACAGCCCGAGATACAAATGCATGTCGACACCTGGCTGTTTTGGGCCCTGAATTAGAATACACATGTGTACGTATCTCTGCTTGGTGCACAACCATGGAGGGAGGTTGTACGGCCATACAAACACGGGCCAGGTACTGTGCATGCTACTCTGGTTGCCAAACGGATTGAGTCCATCAGTGCTCATACCAAGCCTGATGTTCCTTGGATCAGCCCCGAACTCATGGAAGTCGATGTCAAGTGCGTTCCACTGGCTAGCGTCCGAAGGGTGTGTCAGGATCTTGCCCTTATGCGGATCATCTTCGGTCTTCTTCCTATCCGCGTGCCATCGCATGAGCTTTGCTTCCTTAGGGTCTACGAAATACCGCTGCAGACGGGGAGTGATAGGGAAGTACCATACCACTTTCCGAGGTACTTTCTTGTTCCCTATCTTGTATCGTCCTTGGCCGCACACCGGAGATGTGGTTCTCTCCGCGTACTCATCCCGATAAAGTGCGCAATCATTGATGCAGGCATGGTACTTAACGTACGGCATGTCCAGAGGGCACACGATTTTCTTGGCCTCCTCGATATTAGTTGGACACGTGTTTCCCTTGGGAAGACGTTTTTGCCAGACTCTCATGTTTTTATTGAAGCTTACGTCGGTCCATTTGCTTTCCGCCTTCATCTCTAGAGCCTTGAGCGTGACGCTCAAGCGTGTATCCTCGGGTTGACACCCAGGAAACAACGGAGTTTTCCCGTCAATCTCCATCTGCTCCAGCTTGGCTTTCTCTCTGGCAGCAGCTTTCGCATTGCTCGTCTCCTTGAGGAGCAGTTCCTGAACATGTGGGTCCTGCAAGGCTGAGGTTAGTCGTGCCTGTGTGCCTGTCGACGCCGCGTCTTCTCCATCATCATCATGTCCGTCACCGCCATCTCCTTCGTGATGATCATCATCATGTCCGTCGCCGCCATCTCCTTCGTGATGATCATCATCATGTCCGTTGCCGCCATCTCCTTCGTGATGATCATCATCATGTCCGCCGCCGCCATCTCCTTCGTGATCATCATCATGTACGCCCTCGTCTTCAGAAACACCATTGTTGAAGTCCTCGTCATCTTTAGAATCATAGCCGGGCATGAAACCACGCGTGAGCAGGTGACTCTCCAGGTCTGCGGAATCAGGGTCAAGTAAGCTCCCGAGTTTGCATTTTCGACTCGGACATCTTATGTGGGTCCTCTTGTTCATCCTCATGTCGGCCACCGCGCGTTCCTTCTATCTAGCCACTTGACCTTCACTCATGTGTCTGACCATGGTTGCCTGCGCGGTATAGAGAAAAGAGAGTACCTTATGAATCACACATCATCATGCACTCACACACACACACACACACACACATATATGCATGCATGGTCGCCGGAAAAATTCGACATGACCTCTCCTAAAAATAGGACGCATGGGTAGTGCAAAAATTTGCCGAAATGGAAGTTAATCAACATTTTGGCAAACATCCATGCACCACACCGTAGCAAGCAACATGCTCTTGCTTCTTCGTCACCTGTAAACATTCATGCACCACACACAAGCATGCATGCATGTGTGTACACCGCACGCGAGACGTCCACCGGCCACGCAAAACATCCACATGCATGTCCTCCAACAACTCACCTAGTTGGTTTAGTAGATCTACAACTTAGAGAGGCATCCCCTCTCAAAACTATGGAGCAAAGTAGGTTTAAAAACCAAGAATGGAGGCAAGAATGGAGAAATTGAGGTGGTGGGGAGGAGGAGGACGACCTAGATCTAGTTTGGTGTTGGATGGAGAAGAATGAAATGGTGGTGGTGGGGCTGCCAACTTATAGATCTGGCCTACCTTATCAGTGGTGCATATTGAATAAAATGCGCCACCAATAAGTCTGCCACCTTTTCAGAGGTGTGGGCCCCACTAGTTATGCGTGGCGCATACGACAATATGCGCCACTGATATTTTATTTATCAGTGGCGCATATTGCTATATGCGCCACACATAACGCTGGCAGGGGTCAGGCCAGTGGGGCCCAGCTGGGTCCCACAGACTTATTGGTGGCGCATTATTCACTATATGCGCCACTAAAGGCTCAAATATGCGTGGCGCATTTCCAATATGCGCCATTGATAAATCAAGATATTTTGTCGACGACCCTCCTGGTGGGTCCCACAGACTTATTGGTGGCGCATTTTTAAAGTAATGCGCCACTAGTAATGTTTTTATCAGTGGAGCATATTACCAAATGCGCCACTAGTAAATACTAGTGGAGCATATTGAAAAATATGCTCCACTGATAAAACATCTATCTATAAGCCTTTTCCCACTAGTGTGTTGATCAAGATTGCGATGGTGCATGTCACCTCAAAAATTATTGTTTTGTTATCACTTACCTACTCGAGGACGAGTTAAGCTTGGGGATAATTGATACGTCTCAAACGTATCTATAATTTTTTATGCTTCATGCTTGTTTATACACCATTTGCTTTGTGTTTTGTTACACTTCATGGCGTTTTTATGCATTTTCCGGAACTAACCTACTAACGAGATGCCAAAGTGCCAGTTTCCTATTTTCTTCTGTTTTTGTGTTTCAGAAAAGCTACACAGGAAATATTCTCAGAATTGGACGAAACAAAAGCTGGACCTCCTATTTTTCTAGACACGAGTCATAGTCCGAATATGAGACGGATGGGGGCCAGGGGCCGGCCACACCCCAGGGCGGCACGGCTAGGCCCTGGCCCGCGCCACCATGGGGTGAGCTGCCCTGGTCCACCTCCTGATGCCGCCCTTCCGCCTATATATTCCCCTCGACGGGAAAAACCTAAAGCCCTGATCAATTTTCCACGAAACCTACTGCAAGCCGCCGCCGTCATTGGCGCGAGATCGGGAGGGTCTAGAAGCTCTTCCCGGCACCCTACCGGAGAGGGAAATCCCTGCCGGAGGCCTTCTTCATCACCATGGTCGCCTCTGGAGTGATGTGTGAGTAGTCTACCTTGGAAACGGGTCCATAGCAGTAACTAGATGGTCGTCTCCTCCACCATGTGCTTCATGTTTAGATCTTGTGAGCTGCCTATGATGATCAAGATCATCTTTGTGTAATTCTACATGTTGTGTTTGTTGGGATCCGATGAGTATTGGTACTATCTCAAGTTGATGAGCTGAATTATTATCTTTATGTTATCTGTATATTGTTTATGATCTTGCATGCTCTCCGTTGCTAGTAGATATCTTGGCCGAGTAGATGCTAGTGACTCCAAGAGGGGGTATTTATGCTTGATAGTTGGGTTCATGCCTCTAGTAATCTGGGGGAGTGACAGAAACCTCTAAAGTTGTAGATGTGATGTTGCCACTAGGGAGAAAACAACATTCTTGTGTTCAAGGACATTTGCATTGTTTACATTACGCACTTTGCTTAATGCAGTTATCTGTTGTTCGCAACTTAATACTCAACGAGTGCTCGGATGACACCTCGAGAGTGGATTATTAGTCATAGATGCAGTTGGATTACGGTCTATGTATTTTGTCGTAATGCCCAGAGTGAATCTCATAGTGATCCTCATGACATATGTATGCTATCTTTATTCTATCAATTGCCCAAGTGTAATTTGTTTACCTAGCATGTTGTTATTTATCTTATGGAGAGACACCACTAGTGAACTGTGGACCCTGGTCCATTTCTTTTACATTGCTATTACCGTTTTACTTTTACTCGCTTTATTTACATTCTTGCAAATTATTACCTTTTACCACTCGATACGCTCAATCCTTTGTTTACAGCAAACCAGTTAGATTGACAACCTCATCGTAAGTTGGGACAAACTACTTGGTTGTGTTGTGTGCAGGTTCCACGTTGCTGCTGGTCAAAAGCTACACGCCGACAAGTTATCTGGCGCCATTGTCTGGTGTGTCACAAAGCTAGCTGGCATCAACCTTTGGAAGTTTGGTTCTTTCTCCTACTGGTTCGATAACCTTGGTATCACAACTGAGGGAAAACTTGCTGTTGTCCTCATCATAACCTTCTCTTGGGGTTTTCCAACAAGTTTTCTAGCGTCAACTACACACTAGCAAGACAGCAATCATGCATCATTCCTCAGCTGGCACATTCACCAGGAAAGTGTATCGCAGCGGCTTCTACTAGCCTTCGACGCTCTCGGATGCCGCTGAGATGTTCAAGAGGTGCTAGGCGTGCCAATTCCATGCCAAACAAATTCATCAGCCAGCGCAGGAGCTGCAGACCATCCTGCTCACTTGGCCCTTTGCTGTTTGGGGGCTGGACATCCTGGGTCCATTCCCTCGAGCACAAGGGGTCTATCGCTACCTCTACGTCGCCATCGACAAGTTCACCAAGTGGGCGGAGGTGGAACCGGTGTGTACCATTCTGGCCAGGTCGGCCGTCAAGTTCATCCATGGGCTGGTATGCCGTTTTGGTGTGCCCAACCGCATCATCACCGACAATGGCAGCCATTTCACCAATGGACTGTTCAGGGAGTACTGCGCATCGGTCGACATCAAGATCTGCTTCACTTCTATTGCTCATCCCAGGAGCAACGGGCAGGCAGAGCGTGCAAACGCTGAAGTCCTCAAGGGCCTAAAGACAAGAAGCTTCAACTCCAAGCTTGAGGCCTGTGGCAAGAAATGGCTAGACAACCTCCAATCCGTCCTATGGTCCATTCATACCACCGCAACCAAGCCAACCGGGGAGACTCCATTCTTCCTAGTCTATGGGGCGGATGTTGTCCTTCCTACCGACGTCATGTTCGGATCGCCAAGGGTGCTCGCCTTCGACGAGCTACGTCAAGAGGACCTCATCAGCGATCGCCTCTTCCAGCTTGAAGAAGCCCGGTGTCAGGCGACACTTCGTGATGCAAGATACCAGCAGTGCTTGCGCCGCTACCATAGCTGCCACGTTCGAGCAAGGAGTCAGGAGGTCGGTGATCTGGTGCTCAGGAGGATACTCTCTCGCGAGGGCCTTCACAAGCTATTGCCGATGTGGGAAGGGCCCTTCACACTACTAGGAAAACCCTTATCTGTGGCGCACCAATTTGGGCTTCAGTGGCGCACCAGTGGTGCGCCACGCATATCAAGCCACTGGTATTTATTACCAGTGGCGCACGCCCACGTGCGCCACGGTTATGTGTCCTATTCGTGGCGCACCTAAGTGGGGTGCGCCACGCATAATATCTGCGGCGCACTCAATTTAGGTACGCCACGGATAGGGTGCGCCACTGGCAGTAAAAATGGTGCTCCACTGGTATGTTTTCTATTTGTATTTTTTTCGAGAATACAGCAGAAATACACAGTATACAGCACAAAAATATATAGTATACAGCAAAAATGCAAAGATATACACATCAGTAACACTGGAATTCACCAAAATACATCAATATGAAGTCAAGTCTCGGAAGACATCAATATAAAGTCAAGTGTCAAAATACATGGTCAACTGTCGAATCATTACACAAGTTAAGTACAACTTTGATCATTACATATTATATATGGAGTTACATATCACCTAGACTACTATATGAACGAATAGATCACACCGGCGACGACGATGAGCAAGATCGAGACCATGATCAAGAACTTCATCCGATTCTTCTTCCACACGTGTCTCCTCCACTTGGAGACCGCGAGCTCTCTTGTCTTGTACCCTTTGTAGCAGTTGCCGCTGAAGTTGGTCACCTGTGCCTGGCAGTCCTCCCACTCCTCGTAGACTCCTGGAACCCGACCACTGTACACCACGTACCACTTCGCCATCTCTCTATAGACATGTAGTATATATGTTATGCAACAAAAGGAATGACAAAGTGCAAAAACATGCTTGCATGATCACAAATACTATGCCAAGGATTCATAAGCCTAGAATAAAACATAGCATGGATGACGATCGATCATTTATAAGCAAGTCCAACATCGAAAAAAAAGTTCGAATAGATCACACTGGCGACGACGATGAGCAAGATCGAGACCATGATCAAGAACTTCATCTGATTCTTCTTCCACACGTGTCTCCTCCACTTGGAGACCGCGAGCTCTCTTGTCTTGTACCCTTTGTAGCAGTTGCCGCTAAAGTTGGTCACCTATGCCTGGCAGTCCTCCCACTCCTCGTAGACTCCTGGAACCCGACCACTATACACCACGTACCACTTCGCCATCTCTCTATAGACATGTAGTATATATGTTATGCAACGAAAGGAATGACAAAGTGCAAAAACATGCTTGCATGATCACAAATACCATGGCAAGGATTCATAAGCCTAGAATAAAACATAGCATGGATGACGATCGATCATATATAAGCAATTCATAATACGAAAAAAAAGTTCTAGCGCCTAGAGGGGCCCGCCTCGTCGTCGCTGGCCCCCTTCTTCGTCGCCGCTAGGCCCGATCGAGCATCTCGTGCGGCGGCGCGGGCGGGGAGGAAGTCATCCTCCACAATCTTGTGGAGGTGACCGGAGTCCTCCGCGAGCAGCGCCAAGAGGCGTCGCCGCTCCAACTCCATGAAGCCGCGCGCTCCCTCCTCTGTCGTGTGGCGGTCGCGCGACTCCTTGAGCCCCGACTCAAGAAGTCGGTCGTCCCACTCGTCGTCGAGCGCCGCCTCCTTGTTCTCCATCTGCAGAGAACGCCACGAGGCGTGGATGGCCGCATGTTCTTCATTCTCGGGGTCCGAGATGGCCCACTCCATGTCGTCGATCTCCGCCTAGACTTCCGCCTCCAGGCGGTCGTTCTCTTTTTCATCCTCCGGGTAGTCCACCTCGGGGACTTCTTCCTCCTCGCCGTCGGACGCTGGAAGTGGTGGCGTTGGAGGCGGCGTCGGAGGGGGAGGGGGTGGTGGTGGGCGTCGGCTCATCATGGCGTAGGTGGTGATCTTGCGGCGCACCATGGCGCCGGAGGCGTACCTAAAAGCAGAGAGAAATAAAATCTATTATCATATAAAACTCGATCGAAAAATTCGACAGCACCTCCCCTATAAATGGCTACCTAGGAGTGCCTATTTCTCACTGAAACAGAAATCAATCAACATTTCGGGAGTAATAGGCACTCATTTTCAAAAACCTGTAAACAATTCACAGAAAAAGCACAAAATGTGCCTTTCCAACACAGATTTGTCGACAACATGTCGACAACATGCTAACAGTAGAAAGTTCACAGTAAGCATGTATATGCATGTATAAGCATGTCATAACAGTAAAGCATATGCAAGTTCACAGTAAGATTGTTTTTCAGGTCCTCCTAAGCTCCAAATATTATAGACAACAAGGATTGCGACTTTAGAGCAAAATGCCACTTTCAATATTTTTTGAAGCACAAATGTCAATAACAAACTTTGTAGTATCTATTTAGAGTGCAAGTCAATATTTTGTTATCAGAAATACTTGAACAAAAAACATGTTATGTGTACTTTAGATGTCTGAATCTTTGTAGCCTTATGCTTGTCACTTACCTTGACAAAGCAAAAATAGCTTCCAAGTGGACAACGATGGCTAGATGGCCGAGAGATTTTCTCTATAATATAATAGAGGAAACAAGGTGACTAAGAAAATCTAGAATAGGATTGCACCAAGAAAGGCTAAATGTGGGCTGACTTATGCGCAGAAGTCTAAAGAAAAGTTGGTCCAAAGCTAGGCAGCAATTTTAGGATTTTGATAGGGTTTAGAAACTCACTCTGTAAACAAGTAGCATAGTGCCTAGTTTTAGGATTTTAATAATTTACAGAGATTGTACACAAATCTCATTATCAGTTCTAATTGATTTCACAATCATTTCTTTGCGGGCGCGGCGGGGAAGAGGGAAGAGGGGAAGAGGGAAGGCGAGCGCTCACCGAGTCGGGGAAGAGGGGAAGAGGGGAAGACGGCGAGGTCAGGGTTGAAGGCGAGGTCGGGGAAGACGGCAACCTACTCCTCCTCCGCGGCGGCTCCTCCACAGACGGCGACCTCCTCCTTCTCCGCGGCGGCTCCTCCACAGACGGCGACCTCCTCCTCCTCAACGGCGGCTCCTCCACAGACGGCTCCTCCACAGGCGTGCGCGGCGCGGCGTAACAGAGGTGAGGGCGGTGGAGCGGAGGCGAGGGCGGCGTAGCAGAGGCGAGGGCGGTGTAGCGGAGGCGAGGGCGGTGGAGCGGAGGCGAGCGCGGCGGCTCGGAGCGGAGGCGAGCGCGGCGGCTCGGAGCGGAGGCGAGCGCGGCGGCTAGGGTTCGGGCGGAGGAGAAGAAGTGCACGCACGCGTGTGGGAGAGAAGACAGGGGCCAGGGCGAACCGTTTTACCATATAGGGGTCTTTGTATAGTTCAAAACAGGCCGAAGTGCCATCTAGACAACAATCTCGCCATAGCCTAGTGGTTCTGGGTAACGCGCGCTGGCTGTTTGGGGGAGGTGCCAGGTTCGAACCCTGGACCTCCCACCTTTTTTGTTTTTACAAAAACTGTATTTCTGAAAGTTTAAAATTACTATATTGCAATAAATAACATTTGCTTATTCTAAAAATAATAATATCATTGTTAAATATGACCATTGTTACAAAAAAAACATATGAATCATATATCATATATATGATATCATTGTATTTCTAAATAGTACCAATCCGACATCTATATATCATATCATTGTTACAAAAAACCATATGAATCATATATCATATATATGATCATTGTTACAAAAAACCAAAAATCATTTATATGATTGTTCCTCCAAAAATGACACATGTTGTCCGATGTCGATTCTGAACGAGCTACCGTCGTCGACTCATCACGATCTTCTTGCCCTTCTTCATCGCGGTTGAATAATTGAGCCCGGAAACATGGGGATTTCTTCTCGTGTACGGGCATCCTTTAGCGGGTAGGGTGGTCTTCCTTCTTCCAGCGGCATCACTAGGCCTGTCAAAGTACTTGTCGAATTCCTCTTCTATCTTGGGATCGCTGTACTTGTCGAAGTCTTGCTCGGTGGCCGCTCCCTCCATTCCGATGATGCTCCTTTTTCCCCTCCTAACGACAACGCGGCTAGGCCTTACCGGGTCGGTAATGAAGAAGCATTGATCAACCTGGCTCGCCAGTACCCATGGCTCATTTTTCGCCTGGACATTCGCGCTGGATTTGGCTTCGGGTATGACCATGGTGGTGAAGTACCGGCCTTCTTTTTCTACGTTCTTGGCCCATCTGACCCGAAACATCGGCATCTTCTCTCCACAGTGGTTGAGTTCCCAGATCTCCTCGATCCTCCCAAAGAACCTTTCATTGACGGTGGATTCCTCGTCCGCGTAGGACAGCATCGTGACCCCCGAGTTCTGGTGTTCGCTGCTGTGGTCCTTTTTCTCGGTGTAGAATGTGTAACCATTGATGTCGTATGCCTGATAGGTCCTCACGTTCATCGCGGGGCCCTGTGACAAGACGAATAAGAGTTTTTCCTCTTCCATGGAAGGCATGTTACCATGCTGGAGTAGCTTTTCCTTGAACCAACGCGTAAAGCTAGAGTTGTGCTCTCTAGTTACGTCTCCCTTCGTCCTCCGTCTGCCCGTGTCACTGAACTTCTTCTCAATGAAGCTTTTGTGCTCTAACACCCAAGGTTTGACCAATTCAAGGTGTTGTAGCGCGACTCGGTGTGCCCTGTCAAAGTCTAGTTGTCGGGCTTGGAAGACGACGTGCATGGGGACGAAGCCATCGTGGTGACCAAACCCATGGATCCTGCCGAGGTACCTCCTGATAGGCAGACCAATAGGGACGTCCTCGTCCTCGTTTTGTAGATAATTCTGGCAGAACGATATGCACTCATAGGACAGGAAGCCCTTGGCTATGCTTCCATCCGGACACGCCCTATTGCGAACATAGCCTTTGAGAACGCCGTTCAGCCTTTCGAACGGCATCATGTTGTGGAGGAATGGCGGCCCGAGGTGGATGACATCATCCACCACGTGGACGAGCAGATGCACCATGATGTCGTGGAATGCGGGGGGGGGGAAGTAAATCTCGAGCTCGCATAGTATCATGACGATCTCACCTTGTAGCCTTTCGAGCTGCTTCATGCCGATCGACTTCCTAGAGAGGACGTCAAAAACGTTGCAGAGGCCAAACAGCGTCTCACGTACGGGCTCGTCCATGATCCCTCGGAGCGCTACTGGAAGTATCTGCGTCATCAGCACGTGGCAGTCATTAGATTTCATCCCGGAGAACCTCTTCTTTGTTTCGTCCAGGTATCGTGATATCTTCCCTCCGTAACCGGTAGGAAGCTTGACTCCTAGGAGGACGCTGAAAAACTGGTGGAGCTCCGGCTCACTAAGAGTGAAGCAGGAAGGTGGGAGTAGTAGTCGTTTCTCTTGGCCTTTTTGCGCATATGACCTTGAGTATCCGCCTGTGTCTCATCATCATCAGCGTCATCGGGGCGTCCTCCTTGAAGTTCTTCCCTGATGCCCAGCTTGATCAGGTCGTTTCTTGCCTTTGGCCCATCTTTGGTTTTCTCCGGCATGTTGATGATAGTGGCAACTAGACTCTCACACACGTTCTTCGTGATGTGCATGATATCAAGGCTATGAGGCGTGTGAAGGTATTTCCAGTACGGCTGGTCCCAGAAAACGGACCTCGCTTTCCATACACCTCGCAGCGGCTTTACCCTCGGACGCTTCTTTCCCGGCGCGGGGCACGCTTCCCATTCTTCTAGCGCATCATTGATATCCTCTCCATTATAAATAGGTGGGGATGTTTCGAGCTCCTCACTACCATAGAACAGATCTCCGCGTTTTCTCCAAGGATGATCGGCGGGAAGCCACTTTCGAATGCCAGGGAACATGGTTTTCGAAGAACCGGGGTCCTTCGGTAGCTGGACATGCGACATTTTATCCATGCACCTGACACATGCATTGTGTCTGTGGGCCACCTGGCAAGAGACATATGCGTATCCAGGATAGTCCTCCACCGTCGTGAGTAACGTGGCTCTCAGACCAAAATACTCTCCTTTGTAGGCGTCCCACGTACGTGCCGGCGTCTCCCACAACATGGCTAACTCCTCTTTCAACAGCTCAAGATACAGGTGCATGTCGATACCCGGTTGTTTCGGCCCCTGAATAAGAATACTCATGTGTACGTATCTCTGCTTGGTGCACAGCCAGGGGGGAAGGTTGTACGGCCATACAAAGACGGGCCAGGTGCTATGCGTGCTACTCTGGTTGCCGAAGGGATTGAGTCCATCTGTGCTCATACCCAGCCTAACATTCTTGGCATCGTCCCCGAAACCGTCTTCCATGTCCAACACGAGCCACTGGCTAGAGTCTGCAGGGTGTGCCAGGATCGTGCCCTTCTCCGGATCATCTTCGGGCTTCTCCCTTTCCGTGTGCCATTGCATGAGCTTTGCTTCCTTAGGGTCTATGAAATACCGCTTTAGATGGGGGGTGATAGGAAAGTACCATACCACTTTTCGAGGAACTTTCCTGTTCCCTCTATTGTATCATGATTGGCCGCACACCAGGCATGTGGTTAGTTCCTTGTACTCGTCCCGATAAAGTGCACAATCATTGATGCATGCGTCGTACTTCACGTGCGGTAGATCGAGAGGGCACACGACTTTCTTGGCCTCCTCGGTACTCGTTGGCAATGTGTTCCCCTCGGGAAGCTTCTCGTGCCAGTATGCCATGTTATCGTCGAAGCTAACGTCGGTCCATTTGTGTTGCACCTTCATCTCCAAAGCTTTGAGGGTTACGTTCAAGCGTGTATCCCCGGGCCGGCACCCAGGATACAACGGAGTTTTCCCGTCTTTCTCCATTTGCTCCAGCTTGTCTTTCTCACGGGCAACAGCTTTGGCGTTGCTTGTCTCTGTGAGGAGCAGTTCTTGAACATGAGGGTCCCGCAAGGCTAAAGTTAGCGGTGTCTCCGTGTCTGCGTCTTCTCCACCACCATCGGATCCGGTTTCATCATCATGTCCCGCATCTCCTTCATCATGTCTGGGTGACTCTTCGCCTTCTCGTTGGCCTCCCACGTCACCATTTCCTGCCGGCGGGGGCCCGTTGTTGATGTCCTCGTCAATGTAGCCTTTCATGAAACCACTCATGAGCAAGTGCTTCTCCAATGTACCGAAATCAGGCTTGATTAGGGCCCTAAGGTTGCATCTATGACAAGGACATCTTATCTCGGACATGTTGTTCCGAATCATGATGGCCATCGCGCGTTCCTTGTATCTAGCCACCATACCTTCGCTCATGTGGCGCACCATCGTTGCCAGCACGGTATGGAGCAAATGAGAATATTTAGAATAATTTATGGTCATATCGCCGGAAAAATTCGGCATGACCTTCCCTATAAATAGGACATATGGGTAGTGCAAAAGTTTGCCGAAACAAAAATTAATCAACATTTCGGCAAACATCCATGCACCAAGCGCCGGTACCTGCACAAACCATACACAAGCATCCATGCCCCTCTCGATCACATACAAAACACATATGCCATATATATCACATACCGCCATACGTGCGCCGCGCGTCGGCCGCCACAAGGAAACAAGCATACATGTTTTCATCCAACCATATACTCACCTATTAGACAAGTTATACCGACGAATCCGTGAGCGGAGAGCCAAACTATTGAGGGAGACAAGATATGTGCTAGCTAGTTGGGAGGAGAGCTAGATATATATATGTGTGGGAGGGGAGGAG
The DNA here is from genome assembly GCA_007115705.1 of Dactylis glomerata. NCBI lineage: Eukaryota > Viridiplantae > Streptophyta > Magnoliopsida > Poales > Poaceae > Dactylis > Dactylis glomerata. The sequence continues at coordinate 13,691,936 of QXEO01000531.1, forward strand.
GAGGAAGTCAACCCTTACATATCTATCCAAATCCAAGTTTTGGCTAGCTACCTAAAATGGAGAAATAGTTGAAGAAAATGGGGGTGCAGAGAGAAGAGGAACTAGAGCTAGAGCTAGATCTATGGGAGTGAGAGCTTGGAGTGGGAGGTAGGGGAAATGGCACCTTTATGGTGGTAGGTACGGCATATCCGTGGCGCACCTCGAAATGGTGCTCCACAGATATATATACCCGTGGCGCACCTCTAAATGGTGCTCCACAGATATATCTGCCACCTTTTCCAGAGGGTAGGCCCACACATATCCGTGGCGCATGTATATGTGGTGCGCCACGGGTATGCACATTATGCGTGGCGCACCCCAAATGCATGCACCACGGATATGGGGGCCTGACACCCCAGGCCCTGGTGCTCGGTGGGGCCCACTTATCCATGGCGCATCCCTTCCACGGTGCGCCACGGATAAGATGATATCTGTGGATCACCTATATTTGGTGCGCCACGGATACTTATCCGTGGAGCACCGAAACTTAGTGCTCCACAGATAATGGGCCCATGGATAAGGGTTTTCCTAGTAGTGTCAAGGTGATGCACATCGCCAGGCCAGGCTCAGCGCGGCTGGAAACCGCAGAAGGCGTACCAATAGGGAACCCGTGGAACATAGCTCATCTGAGAAAGTTTCACCTGTCGGTTCCTCGCGAGGATACGAAGACCGTCACGATGACACTTTGTATTAACTTAAACTGCTTATCAGCACTAATACTAGGTTAAAGCGCATATAGCACCTCTGCTTTGGCATGATATTGTAATGGCATGAAGGCCATTTATTTTCTACTGTACTCCATGCGAAGGGGGGCTAGGAATGGTGTCTATGCTGGGGCCTTTGCCCGAAAAACAGCAAGCCTGAAAAACCCAAAGGGACAAAGCTCTGGTCAGGGGCGACGGCCCAAATATTGATCACCTCCACGTGCCCGTGGTGCTTAGTTCCTCGTGTAGTGCACTGGAAAATTAAAAATCTTCGAAAAATCCAAGGTGTGCCTAAGGCACCCACTAAGGACAAGCATCTCGTGAGCATCCCTCACGAGGGCGTTCTGACGCGTCGATGCATTAGCATCCGCAGGAGCCAAGATTCCCCTCGCTCGAGGAAGGCCTTCCGTGGCAGGATCATCAAAGACTAAGGCCGCTCCAATCATCTTGCGAAGGAGACGCAGATCCTGAGGTCCTCGCTAGGCCCTTCACCTCGCGAGCAATCCTTGTTGAGGTGTAGTGCGCCTCTGGGTTCTCTTAAGCGTCGATGCCTTCGCGTCCGTGAGAGTCCATCTCCCCTCATGCCAAGGAAGGCCCCGTGAATTGCCACATGCGGTAATTTTCTCTTAGCTGCTGGCACAGATTGTGTCGCGCTCCCTCACGACGAGGAAGGTCCCTGTGCCGGTCACAGGGGCATCTTATTCGCCTTTCTTTTTTCGTTTTGTTTTATCGATTTACATTGTCATTTTTGGGGATTTGGGTTTTTTTTGTTTGTTTTCCAACTCTTCTTTCAACTCTTTGGTCTTAAAATGTGCAATCTTTGTCACCGATGCCGACCCTGCCATGAGATCTGAAGCACTGGGAGGCCTCCCACGAGCGCAAGCAACTTGCCAGGGCTCGCGAGCGAGCGGAGGACCATACAGCGCAAAGAAGCGGAAATCAAAAGGAGAAGAAGCAGCAATAACGAAATGACTTCATTACTAATAAGCCCCAACAGGGAAGACGCAAAAGCACGGCGGCGAATACCCCACCGGTGACAACAACTAATCAAAAGAGGGGAGGAGAGCGGTTCTCCTCCCCAAAAGACCTCCAGAACGGTGCCAACTCTTCATTCCATCACTGCGGGAAGGGGGTAGGTGCAGCGGATGCCATTGGCGTCGAAGACCCACACCGAGGCCTCCAGCACCCCTAGCCTGAAGCGGAAGATGAGGCGGTCGCTGACGTGGAGGTGGTGGCCAAGGGCGGAAGCCCTCCAGCGCCCGGAGAGAACGGCATTGCCGCCCACACCGAGGATGACGTCCATAGGCCAGATCAGCTCTGGCCTGCTCTGCTCCACCAGCATGACCTCGCCAACGGAGAGGCCGGGAGCAGAGAGCACCCTCCGGATCGCCTCAGGCAACTGGAGGGTAGTGAAGCTTCAGTCCTGGACAACGAGGAGGAGCTCCAAGAAGTGGGACCCCACCACGATGAGGGGTCCCAGGGCCACCGCTGCCAGGCGGCAGGGACTCACGACCACACCGGTCACGAAGGGTGACACCTCCGATGGCACCGGGGCTTTAGCGGCTGGCGGAAGGGGGGGCAGGATGGCCTCAGCCTTCTGGATCGCCCGATCAATGCTCCCCGCGGAGCGGGGGGTCAACATTGCCACCACCAGCGGTGACGACGCAGCCAAGGCATCTCCCGGTGCTGGACCCTGGAAGGTCAGAGCGGAGGAGGCCCTCGGGGCAGCGTGGTTCTCTCTGCCCCGCGTCAGTGCCCCAATGCGCAGAGGACCTCTAGCTCTGAGCGCCCTGACGGCAGGCATCTTCGGCTTATTATTGCTTCCTAGGGGGCGCCCCCGGCGCTTCTTCCCCGTGGCAGTGGATCCAATGGCGGCGGAGGAAGAGGAAGGATCCATGGCGCTGGGGAAGCTCTCTTTTCCTCTTTGGTGCTGGAGTAGTACTGGAGGCAAGTGGAGTGCAGAGCAGGTCGAGGAGACACCATTTAAAGAGGGTGGCTGACATCGAAATGTCAAGTCCCAGCGCGGGAATCGGAGCATCGGCACAGTGCTCCTGCAGTGAAAAGATGCGCCATCATGACGGTTTGACGCATCGGGCATCGCTACATCGCATGCCGCTTCGTCTCGCCAGCCGAGGTCATGCCACATGTCCGCAGCCTCTGCATCTTCACATGGTCCTCTAACCGCATGCGTTGACGCATGCCGTTGGAGGGCCCAGCAGCTACTGCGAGCCCCTGACCCTTCGCTCCCTCGAGAGGGCGCGTTTGTGGGCCAGGCTCCCGGGGGACATACAGCTGTCCTGCTCCTTGGTCGTACTGTGGCAACCCCTTCCCCAAGTTGATGAGGGGAAGGAGGACCTCGGCGCTATAAAAGGAGGGGAGACTGCCCCTTAGAAGGGATCCTAAATTCTCAAGTTCTAGCGAGGCTAAGTTGGATCTTCTACCTCTGGCCAGTTAGAGCTTTGTAACCAAGACCTTGTAATCCTCGCGGGGTGTTGCGTTGCAATACATGAAGGCAGGAAGTAGGGGTTTTACCTCACCACGAGGGCCCTGAACCTGGGTAAAGCTCGGTGTCACTCTCTGTCGTGCTGTGTGCTCTCTGGCGTGTCGAGTCTTCCATCGCCGTGTTTCATCGCACTCTAGATCTCACGCGTACAGCCCCCTGCGTTTGAATACTTTGGGTCCTTTGCATGGTACCCCGTGTTCTTGCGACACGAAATCCACCGACAGGACTGGCGGATGGGGGATGTCAACACCATGCTCCGGGAGCATAGCTACCTCCCGCAGTACCGCGCCATCCCTCTAGTGCGAGCCCCAGCCCGCTCTGTGGCCATGCCTATAAGGTCGTCGTCGAGCTGTGGCAGCTCGGAGGGCCACTCCTCCGCGAGGTCCGTGCCATACACACCACCACCACGTCGCACCAGCGGCATCATCATCATCCGGGATGGCCGCTTTGTGCCCTCATCTACCACGCGGCGCATGAAGAAGGAGCCGCGCCTCAAGGAGGAGGAGATGGAGCTGCCGGCGCTAGAAGAGGATGAGCGCCCATGGTGGGTGAAGGAGCACGACCTGCAGAATGCGGTGCGCCACCCTAATGACCCTGAGGATGCACCGGGCTTCCACGTCCTGCAGGCGAGGTCCTACGCCAAGGCCTAGCCGATGGCCGATGCTAGTGACGCCGCGTGGTCGGCGTAGGATAGCGGCAACGTCCTCGACCTTACCAAGGACGACGTCAAGGTGAAGAAGGAGTACTAGTAGGGCACCGTCGGTGGCAAGGTGACATAGGCAGTAGGAGTACTAGTAGGGCACCGTCGGTAGCAAGGGGACGGCGGTAGTATTTTTATATTTTTAGTCAAATTTCAGTGTAAACCGTTTAAATCTATCAAATCAATGAAATCGATGGTTTAAAAAAATTGCAAGGGCCGAATTTTTGGGTGGGCCAATGTGGGAGCCCGGCCCTAATTTAGAGGGAGGGCCTGCCGGCGCTCCAAAAATGGCCCCGCCGGCGCCCTTGCTGGCTAGAAATTTGGGGGCGCCACTGGAGATGCTCTAACTACCTAGCATGCAACCGCCAGGTCTAGTATGAGCCATCTAAAGCAATTTTGTCATTTTTAACCGTAGGGTCTGGCTACGCATGGACGCACAATCCGTGCGGTTCCATTTGTATCTCTATCTCTACTACTTACCTATATCTCTGCTACTTATAAAAGAGCAAACTTGGCAGGAAAATGAAATCTAGACCGTCCATATGTCTAGATCAAATGGACAGGAATGCGTCGTTCTCCCCTCCCCACACCCAGTTTCAAGCGCTGGTGCCAAGTCTCTACCCCACACGGGCCCACCTGACGAGCGCACACCCTGCACTGCTGCTGTAGGGCATCAACATCTCTGCTGCAATGCACGCGATCACGAGCACACCGCCGCCGATGAGGTCCTGATGTCGCCCACACCTAGGCCCTGCCCTAGGCCTGTTCATTGTAATAAGGTCCTGGATGTAATCACAACCACCACCAGTGAGCTCATCCGGGATAACCTGGCCCATGTGGCAGCATGACTAGGAAGAAGGACCTCGCCAAAATCCCCCCAGATCTGGATGAGTACTTCTCTAAGGCAGCCGACGCCGGCGCTGCTTGAGGCCCCGATCTACGTGCTCCTTGACACCATCAGCTGCCTCCTAGCCAAGATCAGATGTGAAGGAGATATGCCCTAGAGGCAAATAATAAAGTGTGTTTTGCTATCATATTTCATTTGTTCATAATATTATATGGCATGCTATAACTGTATTAAGAGGAAACATTAGTACACATGTGGCATATAAGAAATAGGTCCCTGGTTATCTCTAGGTTAACTAGCTCATGTGTCATCTGATGATCAAGGTTTCCTAATCATGGCAATTATGTCAATGAACATTGAGGTCATGTATTGACATGATGGACACAAACCCAAACACTGGTATTGCGATGAAATCAGTCACAATTTCAACATTGCAATTAACTAAGAAACAAAGTAACCTAATCTTTAGACTGTGAGGACACATCTAATCACTACATCCGGAGGCTGCTTTGATTGAATCAACCTTCATTACCGTAACATGATTGACTAAAAAGGTGTCTCTTGGGTATGCCGATGGGGTAGGTTGAGACGTGTGCTCCAAGAGTGAGATTTTTCCATCTGCATGACAGATAGATACTCTGGGCCCACTCGGTGATAGTTGCATCTATAAAGCTTGCAAGCATGTGACTAGGTCATAGAGAATGCAATGTCATGAACGAGTAAAAGATTTGTTGGTAATGAGGATGAACACAATATAGTGATATCGATGATCTTACCTCGGAAAAGATCTAGTACCACGAGACAAAAGGAATGGGATATGATGTTTACGGATCAACAAAGAGCTTTGTGGAATGCACAGGGATCAGCACGGTTTTCTAGAACTGATTGTTGATCATTGATCGGAGAGGAGTCTTGATCATGTCTAGAGTGTTCCCCAATCTGTAGGGTGTGACACTTAAGGGTATACGACAATTAGGGATCGATTTGGAAATAGTGTAAATCAAACGGAGTTAACCAGAAATGTTTCAAGTAACATCGAAAGGGTTTCAGAGACAACAGAAATGTTCCGGACTTTATTAGAAAGGTTTCGGTGAAAAAGAATTATGCCAAGGGGATTGTTAATTAATGGCTTTAGTATTTAATTAAAGTAATTACATATTAGAAAAAGAACTAATTAACAATTAAATAGAAGAAAAGGGAAAATACCTGATGGGCTAGGCCCATTGGGAGGGCCGGCCAAAGGGCCATAGGCCGAGCGCCCTAGGGTTTCCCCTAGGGGCCGGTGACAGCCAAGGGGGCGGGTGGCGCCTAGGGTTTGCCCTAGGGCTGGAGGCCACCTACCCCCACCGCCTATATAAACCCCCCATGCTCCCTTGGCTTATTAATCCCATCTCCTCCTCTTTTCTCCCTGGCTTGGCTCCCACGTTTTGGAGCCGTGCCCACGAGTTAGAGGAAACTCCACGTGTCAAACGTTCTCGTGCTGCTAGATTTATGGTTCTAGTCTTTCTTCTTCCGCTGCTTTGCTAGACCAGAGCCCGGACGACGTCTATACACCGTACGTGTGTAATCCCTCAGAGGCGCTGCTCCTGCGGCGATGGTCTTCATCGACTGGTACAACTACATGACCTTGATGTCAGCTTCGGTTGTCTTCATCGACAATGTTCGTGCGGGAACGTTCCCGCGCACTCGTTCTTCAAAGGTATGAACACCATTGCTACTCTGTTGCCTTTCAACTACATACATAGATCATGGGAAAGAAATTGTAGGAAAAAATTTGTTTTCTACTGCAAACCCCAATAGTGGTATCAGAGCCGATCTATGCATAGTTGTCGTGGTACGGATACAACGCATCAGGGATGCTGGTGTTGATTTTCTTATTACTACCCTTTTATTTGCATTTGTTCATGTCTGCGGAATTGTTGGATTGCAAGCGGCCTCACAAACCGACTTTACGCTTCAGCGAGAATGGTTCCACGATTAACGTATGACTCGTATCGTACAAGTGGCTTAGGCGAGGTGTCAGTTTCTCCTCTTTAGTGGACATGGTTTTTGCAACGGGGGGCCCTTAGCATGGGTTAAAGAAACAATTAGCGAATCACCGTTGTGGTTGCATGCACGTAGGTAAAGAATCTTTTCTTCCTAGCATAGCCCTAGCAGCTGCATAAATTTGCAAAAGATAAGTAGAAGGGTCTAACTTATAATTTGCAAAAGGGTAAGGTAATGTTAAAATTTGCTTATATTAAATAATATAGTGACGGTAGCAATTTAAAATGATCCCTCTAATAAAAATTCCAACAAACGTGTTCCACCTTAGTGGAGCAATCGCCACCAAAGTTCTCAGTTATGAAGTCGGCCGTGACGATTGGGGGCTAGACATATCTAAGTTCGCATAAGGCATGGGTACAAGCAATGTATGTATCACGCATACACTAAGGTTGCATTGGCGAGCCCTAGTATATGTAGACATGGCCTCGGAGCACAAGTGAATGAAAGGTTAAGCACGAGTCACACGTCGATTGTGATTGAAAATACCCAGTCTACCTTTGCAGCTATACCATCGGCCGTGATGATCGTGGGTGGTGTAGTGAATTGGGATCATGTAATCACTAAACTACTTTGCGGGATGTTAGTTTAAGTGGGGGTTCACCTAGTTTGCATTAATCTGAATTAACAAGAAAATTGTACTCATATTTTGAACAACGTCTAAGTGTCTTTGCAAATCCATTTGTAGATGTCTCGCCCAACATTAAACTTAGGAGCATTCCTAGAGAAAGAAAAACTCAAAACCGACGGTTCAAACTTCACTACTTGGTTCCGCACTTTGAGGATCATCCTCGCTCCCCATAGGATGGGGTATGTTCTTGATGCCACCATTGGTGATGCGCCCAATGCAGACGCCTAAAAAGATGACAAGGCCATCTACCAAACCAAGGTAGACGACACTTTGTTTGTCCAGAGTGGCAAGCTATTTGCCATGGATTCTGATTTGCAAAAGCGCTTTGAGAAGATGGGTGCATCTGAGATAATCACCGACCTCAAGGTTGTTTTTCCACCTCAGTCGAGGGCGGAGAGATACGAGGCTTCCAAGCTATTCTACTCCTCCCACATGAACAAGCATAGCAGTGTGAGCGAGCAAGTAGTCAAGATGTCTGGCTACGTTCAACGCTTGAACGCCTTGGAATGCTAGATTTTGGATGAGCTTGCGATTGATAGGGCGCTGCAGTCACTACCCCCTAGCTATAAAGGATTTTTCCTGAATAACAACATGCAGGGGATGACTAAGTCCCTTTTCAGAGTTGTTTGCTATGCACAAAACAGTGGTGGTGGAAATCAAGAAGGAGCACAACATGTTGCTAGTCAACAAGACTATGGACTTCAAGAAGTATGAAAAATCAACAAAGGGTCCGAAGGGCAAGAAGCCTCAGAGGGACAGCAAGCGTGTTGTTGGTCCTTCCAAGGTCCCCAAGATGAAGCCTAGAGTCCAGTGCTTCTACTGCAAGGTGGATGGTCACTAGAAGCGCAACTGCCCCGAGTACCTTGAAGACAAGAAGGCCGGCAAGGTGTTGCCAGAGACAAAGGTATATTTGATATACATGTAATTGATATCTATCTTACAAGTGCCCGCAGTAACATGTGGGTATTCAATACCGGTTCTGTTGCTCACATATGTAATTGTCAGTAGGATCTGAGGAGTGAGCGACGCTTGGAGAAGAACAAGGTGACGATGCGGGTTGGCACCGGTCAGCGCGTGGACGTCATGGTTGTCAGCACTCTGCATCTGCGGCTTCCCTCCGGATTGATATTAGTTTTAAATAAATGTTCTTAGGTTCCAGCTTTGAGTATGTACATTGTGAGTGGGTCTCGGTTATCGCGATAAGAATATCATTTTGAATCTGTAACAAACGGTTGTTCTATTTCTAAAGATGGTATTTTATATGTTCATGCACCTGTTCGTGATGGTTTATATATTTTGGATCTTGATTGTAATGTAACACATATCAATAGTGTGGATGCCAAGAGATGTGAGCTAAGTGATGATAATTCCACGTACACGTGGCATTGTCGTCTTGGTCATGTTGGTGTAACACACATGAAGCAGCTCCATAGTGATGGTCTTCTCGGGTCATTGGATTTTGATTCCTTTGACATGTGCGAGCCGTGCCTTTTAGGCAAAATTACTAGGACACCGTTCACCGGATTTGTTGAACGAGCGGCTGACTTATTGGGAATCATACATACCGATGTGTGTGGACCGATGAGTGTTGCTACACAGAATGGTTATCGTTACTTTGTGACCTTTACTGATGAATTACGTAGATATGGGTATATCTATTTAATGAAGCATAAGTCTGAAACCTTTGAAAAGTTCAAGTAATTTCAGAATGAGGTTGAAAATCAAATTGATAGGAAAATCAAGCACATTCATTCTGATTGAGGGGACGAGTATTTGAGTTTCGAGTTTGAGACACATCTTAAGGCATGTGGAATTGTGCCAGAACGTACTCTAGCTAGAACGCCGCAACATAACGGCATGTCTAAGCGATGTAACTGCACTTTGCTCGATAGTGTGAGGTCCATGATGTCTCTATCTGACTTGTCAATATTTTTTTGGGGCGAGTATTCTAAATAGGGTGCCATCCAAGTCTGTGGAGATAACGCCATACGAGCTATGGCATGGCAAAAAGCCTACATTGTCGTTTCTTAGGGTTTGGGGATGTGAGGCATATGTAAAGAAGTTACAGCCGGACAAACTCGAATCTAAGTCGGAAAATACATCTTTGTAGGATATCTAAGGGAGACCCTTGGGTACACCTTCTACCATCCGGCCGAAGGCAAAACTATTGTTGCCAAGACTAGAATCTTTCTCGAGAAAGAGTTTCTCGCTAAAGGTGTGGGTGCGAGGAAACTTGAGCTTGACGAGATCGTCAACCCCTCACTCAAAATACTGAGTAGCGTAACGAAAGCGGTTCCTAGTGCGCCCTCTATCGAAGAGGAAGAAGGGGCGCCTGATGAAAATCAAGGAGTTCTCACTAAGCAGACTGAACGCAGGTATACACGACTCCACAAATCCCCTGAGTGGTTTGGGATACTGTATTATATGTCATGGAAGGCCCCGAGTCCGAGAAAAGACTAGAAGCCATGAAATTCTAAATAAGGTCTATGTTGTTAGATGTATATTTGTATATTGTAGTTTCCCCACTTGTTAGGGGGTTTCCTGCATATTTGCACACCTGTACATGTACTATATCTGTGGCCTTTGGCCCCTGTCGAATATCAAATCGTCTATTCCTAACATGGTATCAGAGCGGGTAGGGTTCCCTCACCCGCCGTCCTTCACCTGTCCGTGACATCTCACAGCGCCATCGTCAGCCTTCTTCCGATCTGCTTGGATTCGGCGTCGCTGCTGGCACCATCTCCGCCCCGTCGAACTCCTTCCTGGTCGCCCCGTCCCCATTCCTGCCCACGTCCCCGTCTTGGATCAGCCATCCCTGTAACAACTCAGAATTTGTAACCCAACTCTTATTAAATAAAGAGTCAAAAATTGGACCCAAATAAAACTTTTTCTTCAATATTGCATGCACACATGCATTCTCTTTATTTGTATTTCTATGATTTTATGTGTGTTCTTTTTGCTTGAGCATTGGTTAAACAATTCTAAGTGAACCAATAGAAACAACTAAGAAAGATATTAGGAACCAAAAGAACCAAAAATAAAAATAGGTAAGAAAGAGTTAAAGATTATATGATCTAGAAACTGTTAATGACTACACCACTTTGAGCCCTTATATTAAGAAATCTGCAGCTCACCTTCTTGTTTGGCCAACTAGTTGAGCTTAACCAAGTTATGGACTAACTCAACCAACAAAGATCTACCAAAATTTCAAACCAGAACACCACTCAAACTTGAGCCAAAGTTTGAATCTGAAACAGAAACCATTTCAAATTTGAAATATAAATTCTTGCAAAACTCATTATTTCTCCAGAACAAAAATATGCCAGGGTACCTTATCCAATATGATGAGCACCCAAAGTGGCAAATTTGAAAAATTCGAATTTTGAATTCTTGTAAGCATTTCGTCGAACGGTGGCAGAAGAAAATCGGGGGAGATCGAATTTCACTGGTGCAGCACTGTTCTGGCTCGGCCAAGTGCTGTAGCCATGCCCCCTGGCCGCCCCTCGACCGATCCCAGCCCCCTCTGCCCCGACCCAAGCCGTGAGAAGAGGAGGGAGAAGGAGAAACACGCCCAGGACCCCCTCCCAGGAACCCACTGTCCCGCGCGATGCCGACCGCCTGGAAGGCGCCAGAGGCGACCCACAGTCCCCCGCGGCCGACCCCGTAACTCCCCAGCACGCGAGCGTGGCCGCCGTGACCGGAGGAAGCTTCACGCACCGCCAGGACCCCCGCAACGGCGAGCTTCTGGCCGAGCTTGTCCCGGCCGCCTCGGCCTATATAAACCCCCGTCGATCAAACGCAGAGACTCACCCAGCCACCAGCTACCTCCCAGACATCACCGCTTCTTCCCTCTCGCTCTGCTTCGCCGTAGCCGACCTCGCCGGCGCAGTACTGGACGGGCGGAGCGCCGCCGCGTTCGAGCACCGGGGAGCAAACTTCTGCAGGGAATCGGAGGAGGAGGAGCACCGCAGCCGATCCCGAGCGTCGCCGACGAGTTCTGCTTCCCCTACGCCTCGCCATCGCCGTCGAACGTTCTTCACTGCTCGCAGGTGAGCTCCCTCCCGTGTTGAGGAAGACGACGCACGTAGACCGTCCGATCTCGATCCAACGGCACCTTACCGATTCGGGTTTTTAAGTTAGGTCTGACGTTGCGACCCCACCTGTCAGCATCCATTTTTATTCTCTCGCCCCGCGCGAAACGTTTTCGGGCCGGCCCGTTCGGGTTTCGTCTGGACTGGGCCTGGCTAGTGAAGTTTCGGTCCGAACCGTTTTAATTAATTCCCGCCCTTTTCTTTTATTTCAAAACTGTTTCAAATGGTATTTTCAAATTCAATTTCCTAGAGTTTTATAAGTCCAAATTTAGCAAATAAATATTCGTTGGAAAGCTTAGAAAATACTCTATCCAATAGTACTGGTTAGATTTCAAAATCAGTTAAGAATAAAAATGGTTATGAATAGTGTGACCCTAGCTTGTTAAATTAATGAAAGATTTCTAGAAAATTATTTAAGCTATCAAAAATCATGAAAATTAAAATGTGAACTTACTAATGACCCCTCTTACTGTTAGTCAACACTAATCTACCCAAACCATATTAGTGTGACCATTTAGACCCTAACCCAAACCTATTGGTTAGCATAAAATGATAGATCAATAGTGCACACTTAGAATTAATTGCCCTCTTTACCAATTCACTTAGTGAACCCATCCCACTTAAACTTGTCTTAGTAACCCCAAATCACCTCCACTGCTGCACAAGTGAACCACTTATGCTACTTAATAGAGTAACTAGCTTGCACACTTGAAGAAAAACTTAGAAGGAAAACTTACCATCCAACCCCATAGCAATGCAACCTAAATGCTTGGTTAGCCAACAAAAGTGTGTGCTTGGTGTGTTGTTGGTTTGGTGAAGTGATGGTGTGCTTTGTGTTTATTCGTTATTAGACGCTAGTGTTGCCGAGGAGGATATTGGAGGGGATTATTATTCTCAAGAAGAAGAAGAAAACCCCGGACACTTTGCCAACCAAGGCAAGCCATCTTTTGATTCATACTCCCACTACCTAGTTTTAATATTGCATTCCACTTGTTTTAAGTAAATTGCATGATTGAATTGCTAGAGTAGATTGATAGAAGTAAATTGCATGATTGAATTGCTAGAGTAGAATGATAGAAGCATATTGATGTCTTGGTTATCAAGAGCATCAAGCTGAGTTTATCCAACCATAGTAGTAGGACTATCACTCAATGTAGTTGCTTAGTCGCTAATAAAAGTTGAGGCTACCTCTGGAGGAACCCCATTTGAACGGTGGTGACTTGAAAGTTAAACTTGAAATGGGAGATTGCTCCTCCCTGATGGCTTTATGAAAGAAAATAATCTCGACTAAGAACTATGAAATGTATTTCTCAATTGACAACGAGTGATGTACATGGGTGCCAATTATACCGTACAACCACGTTACCCCTATATGGGAAGGGGCTTAATCCGTAGCTTGTTTATCTTAGTATGGGAGGTCTTGTATTAAATCTTCATGGGAGGACTCCATGGGCGGATACTTCTTGACCAAGTGGATTCACTAACCCGGTACCCGGGATGGGCAGAACTAGAGGCGCCGGAGCGGGAAGTCCGTATCCCGGGCTCTAGGGAAGGATCCTATACTAGGATGAGCAAGTGAAAGACTTTGTTTGATTATCTGAAACCCGCATACCTTTGTGTATAGCGAACCGTGGATTTCTCCCGGCAGATGTATCGAATCTTGTGGGTAAAGTGTACCCCTCTGCAGAGGTTTTCAAACTATTCGAATAGCCGAGTCCTCGGTCATGGACGGTTGGCAAACTCTACCTGGCTTTTGTCAAAACTAAAAATAACAAGGGTGAACTTGGTGAATGACCTGAATTTGAATTGACATGACTTGACCTTGATCTTGACACATTGAAGTTCCTCTTTAGAATGAACTTAGAGAACTAAACCTCTTTTCTACAAATGAGCATTCTTGGGAAATAAAACTAGCTTTTGCAAACCAACTTAGTGCTTAGTCCACTATATCCAACCTTGCATATCTACTTCATCCTTTCATTTACAAGATGGTTTGCGAGTGCATCCAATGTACTCACGGCTGTGTCCCTGGCTATCAACTTGGCCAGACTATGGGGAGGAATACTCGGAGGAAGGGTATGAAGAAGAGTACCAGAACTAAGCTCGTCTCCGTGAGTCGCCAATTGCCTGTAGGGAGAAGGCATGGGCCGAAGACGGTATTTCCGCTGCTATATTGTGTTGTAATATGACTTGGTCTATATGACCATTGTATTTGAATCATCGTATTGTAATGTCTATGGAACTGGTTACCAACTACGTTATGTATATCGCAACAATGATTCTGGGATTGCGGTGGAATACATAACGGGCACTTCGAATTTGTTATCAAATTTGAGGTCGTCACAATCCCCGTCCCCTCCCCCTGTTTCTATTGATCGTCCTTCGGGACCCATTATTGCTGATGCCTCGCCTCTGACCCCGTCGTCCTCCTCATCACCTGATTCTCCTCCTTCCTCCTCTGACAGCCCACCCACCTCTCCTTTGTCTCCTTTTCCCTTTCATTATTCTCCGTGTTCTACTGTTCTGGATACTCCTCCTGATGTCCCCTCTTCCTCTTCTTCCGATGTGTCTTATTCTTCTGATGAGATTCCCTCTCCTCTTCCTGCTCGTCAGCGTCATCCACCTGATCGTTATTCTCCTAGTCAGTACGGTCTTTCTGTTGCCCTCGAGCCGACTTCTTATCGGGATGCAGAGCGTCATCCCGAATGGCAGCTTGCCATGGCCAAGGATATTGTTGCGCTTGAGCGCACTGGCACTTGGGATCTTGTTTCTCCTCCTCCCGGTGTTCGTCCCATCACGTGCAAGTGGGTCTACAAAATTAAGACCCGCTCAGATGGATCTCTTGAGCGCTATAAAGCGCATCTTGTGGCTCGTGGCTTTCAGTAGGAGCAGGGCCGTGACTATGATGAGACTTTTGCTCATGTGGCTCATATGACCACTGTGCGTACTCTTCTTGCGGTCGCCTCTGTTCGCCACTAGTCTGTGTCTCAGCTTGATGTTCAGAACGCCTTTCTCAATAGTGAGCTGCGTGAGGAGGTTTATATGCAGCCTCCTTTGGGGTATTCTGTTCCTGATGGGATGGTCTACCATCTTCGGCGCTCTCTTTATGACCTAAAATAGGCCCCTCGCGCATGGTTTGAGCGTTTCGCCTCTGTAGTGATTGCTGCTGGCTTCTCCCCTAACGCTCATGATCCTGCGCTGTTTGTTCACATTTCTCCTTATGGATGCACTCTTCTTCTCCTCTATGTTGACGATATGATCATCACTGGTGATGATTCTGAGTATATTGCCTTTGTTAAGGCCCGTCTTCGTGACCAGTTTCTTATGACTGATCCTGGTCCTCTTTGCTACTTTCTTGGGATTGAGGTTTCCTCCACTTCTGATGGTTTTTCTATCTCCTAGGAAAAGTATATCTAGGATCTTCTTGCTCGTGCTGCTATTGGGGATGAGCGCACTATTGAGACTCCTATGGAGCTCAATGTCCAGCTTCGTGCTAGTGATGGTGATCCTCTTCCTGACCTGACACATTATCGCCATCTTGTTGGGAGTCTTGTCTATCTTGCTGTCACTCGTCCCGACATCTCTTATGCTATTCATTTTCTGAGTCAGTTTGTCTCAGCTCCTACCACTGTTCACTATAGTCATCTCCACCATGTTCTGCACTACCTTCGTGGTACGATCACTCGTCGTCTTTTCTTCCCTCGTTCCAGCTCTCTCCAGCTCCAGGCCTACTCGGATGCTACGTGGGCGAGCGATCCTATGATCGCCGTTCGCTTTCTGCTTACTGTGTGTTTCTTTGTGGTTTGCTCATTGCATGGAAGACCAAGAAACAGACCACAGTTTCCTGTTCGAGTGTAGAGGCTGAGTTGTGAGCTATGGCCTTGTTGACTACTGAGGTGACCTGGTTGCGGTGGTTACTTGCTGACTTTGGGGTCTCTATTACGACACCCACTCCACTTTTGTTTGACAATACAAGTGCTATCAATATTGCACGTGATCCGGTAAAGCATGAGATAACCAAGCATATTGGTGTTGATGCCTTTTATACATGTGCTAGTGTGCAGGATCAGGTGATTGCGCTCCACTATGTGCCTTCAGAGTTGCAGTTAGCGAATTTCTTTACAAAGGCACAGACTAGAGCACAGTATAGTTTCTTTCTCTCCAAACTCAGTGTTGTGGATCCACCATGAGTTTGAGGGGGGGCGTTAGATGTATATTTGTATATTGTAGTTTCCCCACTTGTTAGGGGGTTTCCTGCATATTTGCACACCTGTACATGTACTATATCTGTGGCCTTTGGGCCCTGTGGAATATCAAATCGTCTATTCGTAACATATGTATGACAACCAAGTATGGACCTTGGTAGATATTCCTAGCGACCGCAAGGCCGTTGAGAATAAATGGATCTTGACGAAAAAGACTGACGCGGACAGTAATGTAACCATTTACAAGGCTCGACTTGTCGCGAAAGGGTTCCAACAAATTCAAGGAGTTGACTACGATGAGACTTTCTGTCCCATAGCGACGCTAAAGTATATTCAGATTCTATTAGCTATTGCTGCTTATTTCGATTATGAGATATGGCAGATGGACGTCAAAACCGCCTTTCTTAATGGCAACATTGAGGAGGATTTTTACATGGTACAACCGGAGGGTTTTGTTGATCCTAAGGATGCTAATAAAGTATGCAAGCTCCAAAGGTCCATCTATGGACTAAAGCAAGCATCTCGAAGCTGGAATCTTCGTTTTGATGAAGTCATCAAAGGTTCAGGATTTGTCCAAAATACCGAAGAGTCCTATATTTACAAGAAGATGAGTGGGAGCTCAGTTTCATTCCTGGTATTATATGTAGACGACATATTGCTAATAGGGAATGATGTGCAAATGCTAAACAGTGTGAAGGAATACTTGAATAATAATTTTTCAATGAAAGATATGGGTGAAGCTACATACGTATTAGGCATTAAGATCTATAGAGATAGATCAAGGTGCCTATTAGCATTAAGTCAAAGTACTTACCTTGATAAAGTTCTGGAAAGGTTCAGGATGGAAGATTCTAATAAAGGAAATCTATAAAAGGTGTGTGATGCGTGGCAAATGACCAGCCCGTTGGGAACCCCAAGAGGAAGGTGTGATGAGTATAGCAGCTGGTTTTCCCTCAGTTAAGAAACCAAGGTTTATCGTTTTTGGAGAGGAGAGACAAACGACTGAAGGTGATGCTTGCTAGTTTGCGACAGCTTCGGACAATTTATATATGGCGCCTCGTCCAAGCTTTGCTTGCTAGCTGCAACGCGGAACCTGTACACACACAGCCAAGTACTTTGCTCCCAACTTACGATGAGGTTGTCAATCTCACCGGTTTGCTTGAAACAAAGGTTATGAGTGTATCGAGTGGAAAACAGTAAAAGTATGCGAGTAAAGTAAACAGTGCGAGTAAAGTAAACAGGTGATAACAATATGATGGAAATAGGACCGGGGTCCACAGTTCACTAGTGGTGTCTCTCCATAAGATAAATAACACATGCTGGGTAAACAAATTACAGTTGGGCAATTGATAGAATAGAGATAAATGTGATATGTCAAGAAGATCACTATGAGATTTACTCTAGGCATTACAACAAAATACATAGACCGCCATCCAACTGCATCTATGACTAATAATCCACTTGTGGCGAATCAATCCGAGAACTCCACAAGTATTAAGTTGCGAACAACAGATAATTGCATTAAGCAAAGTGTGTAATGTAAACAAAGCATATGCCCTTGAGCATATGAATGTTGTTTTCTCCCTAGTAGCAACAGCATCTACAACCTTAGAGGTTTCTGTCACTCCGCCAGGTTAAATAGAGGCATGAACCCACTATCGAGCATAAATACCCCCTCTTGGAGTCACTAGCAACTACTCGGCCAAGATAGCTACTAACAACGGAGAGCATGCAAGATCATAAATAACATAGAGATAACATAAGATAATATTCAGTATAGCAACTCAATCATAAACACCAATATTCATCGGATCCCAACAAACCAAACATGTAGAATTACATAACGGTGATCTCAATCATGTAGGGCAGCTCATGAGATCTAAACATGAAGCACATGGTGGAGGAGACAACCATCTAGCTACTGCTATGGACCCATAGTCCAAGGTAGACTACTCACTCATCGCTCCGGAGGCAAGCGTGGCGATGAAGAAGACCTCCGGTGGCGATTCCCCTCTCCGGCAGGTTGCCGGGAAGAGCTTCTGGACCCTCCCGATCTCGGGTCGACGGCGACGGCGGATCGCGATGTGTTTTGGAAAATTGATCGGGTACTTAGGTTTTTTCTGTCGGGGGGTTTTTATAGGTGAAGGGGCGATGTCAGAGGAGGGCCCAGGTGCCCTCACGCCAGGGTGGCGCGGCCCAGGCCCTGGCTGCGCCAGCCCTGCGTGTGGGGCCCTGGCGGCCCCTCTGCTTCTCTCCTTTGGATCTCGGGAAGCTTCCGGGTAAAGTAAGACTTCAGGAACTTGTTTCGTCCAATTCTGAGAATATTTCCTGTGTATCACTTCTGAAACACAAAAATAGCAGAAAACAGGGAACTGGCACTGTGGCAACTCGTTAATAGGTTAGTTCCGGAAAATGCATAAAAGTGCCACTAAGTGTAACGAAACAGTAGGCAAATGGTGTAAAAACAAGCATGGAGCATCAAAAATTATAGATACGTTGGAGACGTATCAAGCATCCCCAAGCTTAACTCCTGCTCGTCCTCGAGTAGGTAAGTGATAACAAATAAATAATTTTTGAGGTGACATGCACCTACACAATCTTGATCATGTATGTAAGCATTTGTGAGCTGGGATCATAAGAACTTAAAACATGGGCATGAAGATATAATCTTGACAATAAGAAACTTAGCAACCATGTTGTAAACATGAAAATGAACACAAACAAAAGATCATGAAAATGAAACAATGAAAGTCAAACGTGTGTTCAAATCATAAGGAAAAACATACAAATGGTTTTCAGCTTGTCCTTCAAAGAGAGCAAAACATAAATGCATAGGACACCTTCAAGTTTAAGAGGGCGACTAGATACAAATAATTTAAGAACAAGTGAAACCAACAATATGAATCAATCAATGAACATTGGGACAATGCATATTACACTAAGAATGACAACTATGCTCTCTTATGGTGCATAAAGATAGAAGGTGGTGACTCAACATAAAAGTAGAAGAAAGGCCCTTCGCAGAGGGAAGCAGTGATTGCAAGTTTTATAACCTTCAAAAATTATGGTACTTACCAGCTTTGAGCTCTCATTACCCCCATCATAAGCATCTTGAATGGTTAGAGTTAATGCGAGAACAATTATGATGCATATGCTTGACAAATCATAAGTTGAAAACCTCGTGCCCCGTGAATACGAGTACCCAAACCTCATGCTACTTTACTTAGAGTCCCAAGCAAGGCTCTTGTCATTGTAAATATATGCATATCATTGAGAACCGCCAATGGGGTACCTCCGTGCCCGATGACATGGAACAAGCCCACACCAAAATGACAGGACAAGCAGACACTGAACACCTCGAAATCTCTTTTATTTGCCTTTTGTTTAGCTTTTTATTGTGAGATGCGTTGTCGTATGTTCACCATGGGTATGCTGCAAATTTCCACCATGAATTATGCATGGCTTAGATTGGCGGCCCGGCGTTTCCCTAACACATCTACAAACTCCATGATCCCCACAAGATTCCCAATTCATTTCACACCGCGGGCATCCATAAACAAAAGATCACGATATCAACTCAAATAAGAAGTGCAATGTTGAAAGCTTGCCCCATGACTGCATGGCTGGGCTAGTCTCCAACTTACAACTTGCAAGCATAACAACTCAACATAAGAGACCACAATGTCAAATTTTTAAGAACAGGAAAAAGTAAAGTGTGCCTTCCGGTTTGTGAGAGCTTTACTGACCAAATTTCGAATAACACTGGTAAGAGTTTAATTTGAAGAGAAAATAAAAGCAAGTCAAATTTACTTGGAATAGCAAATTGCTAGTATGTATGTATGGTGGACACTTTGGAAAACTTTGTCTTTTAGGAGTTGGATGCACGAGTAGAGCTCATACTCAGTACAAGGCGAGGGCTAGCAAAAGACTGGGAGCGACCAACTAAGAGAGCAATAATGGCCATAATCATGCAAAGCGACAAAGCGACATTAAAAGAAGCATAAGATGGCATCAAAAGTCAAAAACTAAATGATCATAGAGGCTATTGGCAACTTTGTAAGAGTCTAACATGTGTGAGCATGCGCCAAGTCAACCCAAATAAAGCATCAAGGAGAAAACCAAAATAATGCTTCCATACAATAAAAACAACGCACGATTTTTTCAAAGGCTCATTAAGTAATCTCAGTTATTTGAGACAAGTCATGCTACAGCAAAACCACTAAGCATACTATCAAAAAGACATCAATCATGACATGAAAAAGCCTAAGCCGCAGTCTACACAAGCTCCTTCTTGTACCACTATTTTGCATAAAGCTTTTTCTCTTTTCCAACACCATTTGAAATTTTTTAAAGACACCTCCTTTGATGAAAACCAACAAAGATCAGAGGCAAAAATACACCTTGATGAAAATATATGAAAAGGTCTGAACGCAAATCAAGGCGAAAACGAAAACCAAAAGCAGTAGCAGAAAAAGAAGAACACTCGATTTTTAATAAGAATGAAAACTAGAGCGTTCTTGGCAAATAAAAAGCAAGGCAACTTCTCCAAAAGAAATTTGTTGGGGTCCAACCATTTATTGCATCAAACAAACTAAACCAACTAAGAAAACTAAAACAACTGACGCTCCCAGAAAAACACATAGTGCATGAAGCAATAAAAATATAGTGTTTTGAAAGGTGACCTGATTTTTGCCGATGAAGAAGGGGTGCCTCGGGGGCATCCCCAAGCTTTGACGCTTGTACTTCTTGGATATTTCTTGGGGTGATACATGGGCATCCCCAAGCTTGATCTTTTGTCCATTCTTCAACTCATCTCATCATTCTCCAATCCCTACACTTGAAAACTTCCTTCATACAAAACTAAACACAAATCTATTAGCAACATTAGTGTAATCATAGCATATAATCAACCTCTTTTTTCTTCAGGTTTCAACTCAAAACCACCACATATATAGCAAATACTACTGTAGCAACCTCCCCAAAAGTTCCGTGATCAAAAGAACTCAAAAGAAAGCGATAAAGTGGCAAACACAAATATTGGCAGAAATCTGTCAAAACTGAACAGCTGACAAAGGTCGAATTTCTTAGGGATTTTCTGTTGCTCAAATCAAAAAGTGTTCAACTAACAAAAGTTTGGATATAACCTGGGGCATATGCACAAGAAATCGCAGGTCCAAAAGATAAACAGAGAATTTATACGAATTTTTACGGTGCAGCACCGAAAACAGTTTCAGGACAGCAACATCCCCAAATCTTTACCTCACTCGAATTAGAGGCTTCTCTTGGCACAAAAACAAAATAAACAAGATAAGGAGCGGTCATTACAGCAGTAATGACTTCCAAGACTCAAATAAAAGAAAAAGTACTGAAAGTAAAACATTGGGTTATCTCCCAAGAGTGCTTTTCTTTAACGTCTTTGAGCTAGGCGCAGAAAATTGCGAAAAGATGCTCGCATAAGAAATGTGAATTGAAGCAAAAGAGAGCATCAAGGAGAAAATATGAAACACATTTAAGTCTAACCCACTTCCTAAGCATAGGAATCTTGTAAGAAAATAAATCAAAGAAGCACATAGTAACAAGTATGGGTAGATAAAACAAGAGCAACTTCAAAACTTTCAATATAAAGAGAGGTGTTTTAGTAACATGAGAATTCCAACAACCATATTTTCCTCTCTCATAATAATTTTCAGTAGCATCATGAACAAACGCAACAATATAAATATCACACTCATCCTCCTTTGTTAAGCATGGAGGGCTATCAAATAAGGTATTAGTTAAAGAGTTACTCTTATTGGGAGGTAGACATGGGTAGCTCCATTCTTCCTCCTCTTGATCATCACTCTCCTCCTCTTTTTCATCCATTGAGCTTCCAATTTCTTCTTCCATAGGCTCCTTCAAGGCATTAGTCTCTTCCGTTGGAGAGCATCTATTAAGACATTTAAGAATATAGCCATTTCCTTCCTTGTAATTATCAAAGCAAAATGTGAGTATATCATAAACCTCATATTTATAAGGTGCATCATCAGTATTTTCAAGCAAATAAGCAAGTTCGAATGCACCCTTCCAAGCAATAAATTCTTCAATTTGTTCCACATCATAAAAGTCATAATTTCCATTAATATAAGAAGATATGGTAACATCATCATTATACTCACATTGAAAAGGGAGGTGTTTATACCTCCTACAGCAACAAGATTCATCAAAGCAATAAGTAACATTATAAGTAGAGCACACATTTCTAGCAATGATATATAATCTATTGAATTGTTCCCATAAGTGTTTCCCTTTCTGTGACAAGCGGTGTTCATCATAATAATTTTGCTGCTCTTTCGTGAACCCACCTTGCCAAAAAGATTTAGTTTCAAAGAAACCAACCATTGATAGAAAGCATGATAAAGCAAGACAAGTAAAAACAACTATCAAGGATTCTAATTTTTTTGGGTTTTTGATATAAAATGATGCAGGTAAAATAAATAAAGTAAAGCAAAACAATAACAAAGTAAAGGATGTGCGTGCGAAAAACTCCCCTCGCAGAAGTCTTCTACTTCCTCCCCGGCAACGGCGCCAGAAAAACAGCTTGATGCGTGGTGAATGACCAGCCCGTTGGGAACCCCAAGAGGAAGGTGTGATGAGTATAGCAGCTGGTTTTCCCTCAGTTAAGAAACCAAGGTTTGTCGTTCTTGGAGAGGAGAGACAAACGATTGAAGGTGATGCTTGCTAGTTTGCGACAGCTTCGGACAATTTATATATGGCGCCTCGTCCAAGCTTTGCTTGCAAGCTGCAACGCGGAACCTGTTGATACGTCTCAAACGTATCTATAATTTTTGATGCTCCATGCTTGTTTTACACCATTTGCCTATTGCTTCTTTACACTTAGTGGCACTTTTATGCATTTTCCGGAACTAACCTATTAACAAGTGCCACAGTGCCAGTTTCCTGTTTTCTGCTGTTTTTGTGTTTCAGAAGTGATACACAGAAAATATTCTCGGAATTGGACGAAACAAGTTCCTAGAGTCTTATTTTACCCGGAAGCTTCCAGAGATCCGAAGAGAAGTAGGAGGGGGGCCACCAGGGCCCCACACACAGGGGCGGCGCGGCCAGCCCCTGGCCCGCGCCACCCCCGTGTGAGGGTGCCTGGTTCCTCCTCTGACATCGCCCCTTCGCCTATAAAGACCCCCCGACGAGAAAAACCTAAGGGCCCAATCAGTTTTCCAGAATACATCGCGATCTGCCGCCGCCGTCGACCCGAAGATCGGGAGGGTCCAGAAGCTCTTCCCGGCACCCTGCCGGAGAGGGGAATCGCCACCGGAGGTCTCCTTCATTGCCATGCTTGCCTTCGGAGCGATGAGTGAGTAGTCTACCTTGGACTATGGGTCCATAGCAGTAGCTAGATGGTTGTCTTCTCCACTATGTGCTTCATGTTTAGATCTCATGAGCTGCCATACATGATTGAGATCACCGTTATGTAATTCTACATGTTTGGTTTGTTGGGATCCGATGAATATTGGTGTTTATGATTAAGTTGCTGTACTGAATATTATCTTTTGTTATCTCTATGTTGTTTATGATCTTGCATGCTCTCCGTTGTTAGTAGCTATCTTGGCCGAGTAGTTGCTAGTGACTCCAAGAGGGGGTATTTATGCTCGATAGTGGGTTCATGTCTCTATTTCACCTGGGGGAGTGACAGAAACCTCTAAGGTGGTAGATGTGCTGTTGCTACTAGGGAGAAAACAACATTCATATGCTCAAGGGCATATGCTTTGTTTACATTACACACTTTGCTTAATGCAATTATCTGTTGTTCGCAACTTAATACTTGTGGAGTTCTCGGATTGATTCACCACAAGTGGATTATTAGTCATAGATGCAGTTGGATGGTGGTCTATGTATTTTGTTGTAATGCCCAGAGTAAATCTCATAGTGATCTTCTTGACATATCACGTTATCTTTATTCTATCAATTGCCCAACTATAATTTGTTTACCCAGCATGTGTTATTTTATCTATGGAGAGACACCACTAGTGAACTGTGGACCCCGGTCCTATTTACATCATATTGCTATCACCTGTTTACTTTACTCGTACTGTTTACTTTACTCGCATACTATATTGTTTTCCACTCGATACACTCATAACCTTTGTTTCAAGAAAACCGGTGAGATTGATAACCTCATCGCAAGTTGGGAACAAAGTATTTGTTTGTGTGTGTGCAGGTTCCACAACACCTTCAGTCGTCATTGTCTCTCTTCTCCTGTTCGATAAACCTTGGTTTCTTAAACTGAGGGAAAACTTGCTGCTGCACTCATCATACCTTCCTCTTGGGGTTCCCAACGGGCTGGTTATTCACCACGCACAAGGACAGTCTGGTCGCCATCAGAGGCAGCAGCTCCTCGTCAACTTGGCATCATCAGCTATTTTTCTGGCGCCGTTGCCGGGGAAGAGAGAAGACTTCTGCGAGGGGAGTTCTTCGCACACACATTCTTTACTTTGTTATTTGTTTTGTTTTGCTTTATTTTATTTTACCTGCATTGCTTTTTATATCAAAAACCCAAAAAAATTAGAATCCTTGGTAGTTGTTATTTCTTTACTTTAGTTTATCATGTTGTTCCCTAAGTTCGTTCTGGAGGACCTCTCAGTAGGTAGTGGTTCGATTATTGGCAAAAGTAACATTGAGGAGTTCTTTAATCACATTAGTATGCATGAGGAAGATGAGGAAAAGTCTTGGGTTGAGCTTGCTCCTAGTATTGAAGTTGCTTCTGTTATATTAATTGACATGTTGGAAACTAGGTTTGCTAGTCTTAATCCTTTTATGCAATATATGTTCCTTAAGCTTCATGAAATTGAGGATCCCGAAAAGAAGGCTTTTATCTTGGAAACTTTGCGCCTAGAAT
Organism: Dactylis glomerata; assembly: GCA_007115705.1. Taxonomy (NCBI): domain Eukaryota; kingdom Viridiplantae; phylum Streptophyta; class Magnoliopsida; order Poales; family Poaceae; genus Dactylis; species Dactylis glomerata. The sequence goes on from QXEO01000531.1 coordinate 13,716,589, forward strand.
TTAAGGATGTCGTTGCTGAAGCTAGGAAAGTTCTTAAACGTTTTAATAAACTCGGTTCACCTATAAAGGTTATTGATACTCATGATGAGGGAACCGAAATACCTATACCCTGCAAGCTTGTGGGATTGAATGATGCTTTCGAAAATAATTTTGCCTGGATTTGTCCTGAAAATCTTTTCGATGAGAATAGTGTACCAAAGCATGATCACAAAGGGTCTTCAAAAACTTATGTGGATGAAATACAATGCCTTATTGATAAGACCTCTTCTGTTGATCTTAATGCTTCATCTGATAATACTTGATTCGCACTTTTCTGCGCCTAGCTCAAAGGCGTTAAAGAAAAGCACTCTTGGGAGATAACCCAATGTTTTCTTTTCAGTACTTTTTCTTTTATTTGAGTCTTGGAAGTCATTACTACTGTAATGACCGCTCCTTATCTTGTTTATTTCGTTTTTGTGCCAAGCGAAGCCTCTAATTTGAGTGAGGTAAAGATTTGGGGATGTTGCTGTCCTGAAACTGTTTTCGGTGCTGCACCGTAAAAATTCGTGAAAATTCTCTGTTTATCTTTTGTACCTGCGATTTCTTGTGCATATGCCCCAGGTTATATCCAAACTTTTCTTAGTTGAACACTTTTTGATTTGAGCAACAGAAAATCCCTCAAAAATTCGACCTTTGTCAGCTGTTTAGTTTTGACAGATTTCTGCCAATATTTGTGTTTGCCACTTTATCGCTTTCTTTTGAGTTCTTTTGATCATGGAACTTTTGGGGAGGTTGCTACAGTAGTATATGCTATATATGTGGTGGTTTTGAGTTGAAACCTGAAGCAAATAGAGGATTGATTATATGTTATGCTTGCACTAATGTTGCTAATAGATTTGTGTTCAGTTTTGTATGAAGGAAGTTTTCAAGTGTAGGGATTGGAGAATGATGAGATGAGTTGAAGAATGGACAAAAGCTCAAGCTTGGGGATGCCCATGCATCACCCCAAGAAATATCCAAGAAGTACAAGCGTCAAAGCTTGGGGATGCCCCCGAGGCACCCCTTCTTCATCGGCAAAAATCAGGTCACCTTTCAAAACACTATATTTTTATTGCTTCATGCACTATGTGTTTTTCTTGGAGCGTCAGTTGTTTTAGTTTTCTTAGTTGGTTTAGTTTGTTTGTTTGCTGCAATAAATGGTTGGACCCCAACAAATTTTCTTTGGAGGAGATGTACTCGTTTGCGAAGAACGCTCGATGAATTAATAAGAGTGAAAATGGAGTTGTTCTTGCGTTCTTCTTTTTCTGCTACTGCTTTTGGTTTTCGTTTTCGCCTTGATATGCGTTCAGATCTTGACATATCTTTTCATCAAGGTGTATTTTTGCCTCTGATCTTTATTGGTTTTCATCAAAAGAGGTGTTTATAAAAGTTTCAAATGGTGTTGGAAAAGAGAAAAAGCTTTGTGCAAAATAGTGGTACAAGAAGGAGCTTGTGTAGACTGCGGCTTAGGCTTTTTCATGTCATGCTTGATGTCTTTTTGATAGTATTCTTAGTGGTTTTGCTGTAGCATGACTTGTCTCAAATAACTGAGATTGCTTAATGAGCCTTTGAAAAAATCATGCGTTGTTTTTATTGTATGGAAGCATTATTTTGGTTTTCTCCTTGATGCTTTAGTTGGGTTGATTTGGCGCATGCTCACACATGTTAGACTCTTACAAAGTCGCCAATAGCCTTCATGATCATTTAGTTTTTGACTTTTGATGCCATCTTATGCTTCTTTTAATGTCGCTTTGTCGCTTTGCATGATTATGGCCATTATTGCTCTCTTAGTTGGTCGCTCCCAGTCTTTTGCTAGCCCTCACCTTGCACTGAGTATGAGCTCTACTCGTGCATCCAACTCCTAAAAGCCGAAGTTTTCCAAAGTGTCCACCATACATACCTACTAGCAATTTGCTATTCCAAGTAAATTTGACTTGCTTTTATTTTTTCTTCAAATTAAACTCTTACCAGTGTTATGCGAAACTCGGTTAGTAAAGCTCTCACGAACCAGAAGGCACACTTTACTTTTTCCTGTTATTAAAAATTTGACATTGTGGTCTCTTATGTTGAGTTGTTATGCTTGCAAGTTGTAAGTTGGATTCTAGCCCAGCCATGCTGTCATGGGGCAAGCTTTCAACATTGCACTTCTTATTTGAGTTGATATCGTGATCTTTTGTTTATGGATGCCCGCGGTGTGAAATGAATTGGGAATCTTGTGGGGATCATGGAGTTTGTATATGTGTTAGGGAAACGCCGGGCCGCCAATCTAAGCCATGCATAATTCATGGTGGAAATTTGCAGCATACCCATGGTGAACATTCGACGACGCATCTCACAATAAAAAGCTAAACAATATAGCAAATAAAAGAGATGTCGAGGTGTTCATTGTCTGCTTGTCCTGTCATTTTGGTGTGGGCTTGTTCCATGTCATCGGGCACGGAGGTACCCCATTGGCGGTTCTCAATGATATGCATATACTTACAATGACAAGAGCCTTGCTTGGGACTCTAAGTAAAGTAGCATGAGGTTTGGGTACTCGTATTCACGGGGCACGGGGTTTTCAACTTATGATTTGTCAAGCATATGCATCATAATTGTTCTCGCATTAACTTTAACCATTCAAGATGCTTATGATGGGGGCAATGAGAGCTCAAAGCCGGTAAGTACCATAATTTTTGAAGGTTATAAAACTTGCAATCACTGCTTCCCTCTGCGAAGGGCCTTTCTTTTACTTTTATGTTGAGTCACCACCTTCTTTCTTTATGCACCATTAAGAGAGCATAGTTGTCATTCTTAGTGTGATATGCATTGTCCCAAAGTTCATTGATTGACTCATATAGTTGGTTTCACTTGTTCTTAAATTACTTGTATCTAGTCGCCCTCTTAAACTTTAAGGTGTCCTATGCATTTATGTTTTGCTCTCTTTGAAGGACAAGCTGAAAACCTTTTGTATGTTTTTCCTTATAATTTGAACACATGTTTGACTTTCATTGTTTCATTTTCATGATCTTTTGTTTGTGTTCATTTGCATGTTTACAACATGGTTGCTAAGTTCTTATTGTCATGATTATATCTTCATGCCCATGTTTTAAGTTCTATTGATCCCAGCTCACCAATGCTTACATATATGATCAAGATTGTGTAGGTGCATGTCACCTCAAAAATTATTCTTTTGTTATCACTTACCTACTCGAGGACGAGCAGGAGTTAAGCTTGGGGATGCTTGATACGTCTCAAATGTATCTATAATTTTTGATGCTCCATGCTTGTTTTACACCATTTGCCTATTGTTTCGTTACACTTAGTGGCACTTTTATGCATTTTCCGGAACTAACCTATTAACAAGTGCCACAGTGCCAGTTTCCTGTTTTCTGCTGTTTTTGTGTTTCAGAAGTGATACACAGGAAATATTCTCGGAATTGGACGAAACAAGTTCCTGAAGTCTTATTTTACCCGGAAGCTTCTAGAGATCCGAAGAGAAGTAGGAGGGGGGCCACCAGGGCCCCACACACAGGGGCGGCGCGGCCAGCCCCTGGTCCGCACCACCCCCGTGTGACGGTGCCTGGTTCCTCCTCTGACATCGCCCCTTCGCCTATAAAGACCCCCCGACAAGAAAAACCTAGGGGCCCGATCAGTTTTCCAGAATACATCGCGATCCGCCGCCGCCGTCGACCCGAAGATCGGGAGGGTCCAGAAGCTCTTCCCGGCACCCTGCCGGAGAGGGGAATCGCCATCGGAGGTCTCCTTCATCGCCATGCTTGCCTCCGGAGCGATGAGTGAGTAGTCTACCTTGGACTATGGGTCCATAGCAGTAGCTAGATGGTTCTCTTCTCCACTATGTGCTTCATGTTTAGATCTCATGAGCTGCCATACATGATTGAGATCACCGTTATGTAATTCTACATGTTTGGTTTGTTGGGATCCGATGAATATTGGTGTTTATGATTAAGTTGCTGTACTGAATATTATCTTTTGTTATCTCTATGTTGTTTATGATCTTGCATGCTCTCCGTTGTTAGTAGCTATCTTGGCCGAGTAGTTGCTAGTGACTCCAAGAGGGGGTATTTATGCTCGATAGTGGGTTCATGTCTCTATTTCACCTGGGGGAGTGACAGAAACCTCTAAGGTGGTAGATGTGCTATTGCTACTAGGGAGAAAACAACATTCATATGCTCAAGGGCATATGCTTTGTTTACATTACACACTTTGCTTAATGCAATTATCTGTTGTTCGCAACTTAATACTTGTGGAGTTCTCGGATTGATTCACCACAAGTGGATTATTAGTCATAGATGCAGTTGGATGGTGGTCTATGTATTTTGTTGTAATGCCCAGAGTAAATCTCATAGTGATCTTCTTGACATATCACGTTATCTTTATTCTATCAATTGCCCAACTATAATTTGTTTACCCAGCATGTGTTATTTTATCTATGGAGAGACACCACTAGTGAACTGTGGACCCCGGTCCTATTTACATCATATTGCTATCACCTGTTTACTTTACTCGTACTGTTTACTTTACTCGCATACTATATTGTTTTCCACTCGATACACTCATAACCTTTGTTTCAAGCAAACCGGTGAGATTGACAACCTCATCGCAAGTTGGGAACAAAGTATTTGTTTGTGTGTGTGCAGGTTCCACAACACCTTCAGTCGTCATTGTCTCTCTTCTCCTGTTCGATAAACCTTGGTTTCTTAAACTGAGGGAAAACTTGCTGCTGCACTCATCATACCTTCCTCTTGGGGTTCCCAACGGGCTGGTTATTCACCACGCACAAGGACAGTCTGGTCGCCATCAGAGGCATCAGCTCCTCGTCAACTTGGCATCATCACCTGTACACACACAGCCAAGTACTTTGCTCCCAACTTACGATGAGGTTGTCAATCTCACCGGTTTGCTTGAAACAAAGGTTATGAGTGTATCGAGTGGAAAACAGTAAAAGTATGCGAGTAAAGTAAACAGTGCGAGTAAAGTAAACAGGTGATAGCAATATGATGGAAATAGAACCGGGGTCCACAGTTCACTAGTGGTGTCTCTTCATAAGATAAATAACACATGCTGGGTAAACAAATTACAGTTGGGCAATTGATAGAATAGAGATAAACGTGATATGTCAAGAAGATCACTATGAGATTTACTCTGGGCATTACAAAAAAATACATAGACCGCCATCCAACTGCATCTATGACTAATAATCCACTTGTGGTGAATCAATCCGAGAACTCCACAAGTATTAAGTTGCGTACAACAGATAATTGCATTAAGCAAAGTGTGTAATGTAAACAAAGCATATGCCCTTGAGCATATAAATGTTGTTTTCTCCCTAGTAGCAACAGCACATCTACAACCTTAGAGGTTTCTGTCACTCCCCCAGGTTAAATAGAGGCATGAACCCACTATCGAGCATAAATACCCCCTCTTGGAGTCACTAGCAACTACTCGGCTAAGATAGCTACTAACAACGGAGAGCATGCAAGATCATAAATAACATAGAGATAACATTAGATAATATTCAGTACAACAACTCAATCATAAACACCAATATTCATCGGATCCCAACAAACCAAACATGTAGAATTACATAACGGTGATCTCAATCATTTAGGGCAGCTCATGAGATCTAAACATGAAGCACATGGTGGAGGAGACAACCATCTAGCTACTGCTATGGACCCATAGTCCAAGGTAGACTACTCACTCATCGCTCCGGAGGCAAGCATGGCGATGAAGAAGACCTCCGGTGGCGATTCCCCTCTCCGGCAGGGTGCCAGGAAGAGCTTCTGGACCCTCCCAATCTCGGGTCGATGGCGGCGGTGGATCGCGATGTGTTCTGGAAAATTGATCGGTTACTTAGGTTTTTTCCGTCGGGGGGTCTTTATAGGCGAAGGGGCGATGTCAGAGGAGGGCCCAGGCACCCTCACGCCAGGGTGGCGCGGCCCAGGCCCTGGCCACGCCAGCCCTGCGTGTGGGGCCCTGGTGGCCCCTCTCCTTCTCTCCTTCGGATCTCTGGAAGCTTCCTGTAAAATAAGACTTGAGGAACTTGTTTCGTCGAATTCCGAGAATATTTCCTGTGTATCACTTCTGAAACACAAAAACAGCATAAAACAGGGAACTGGCACTGTGGCAACTCGTTAATAGGTTAGTTCCGGAAAATGCATAAAAGTGCCACTAAGTGTAACGAAACAGTAGGCAAATGGTGTAAAAACAAGCATGGAGCATCAAAAATTATAGATACGTTGGAGACGTATCAGTGTGTCATTGAGTGTGACTCAATGCCCGACTATAGAGAAGGAGAAAAGGTTGATGTTAGACATCCCCTATGCCTATGCCATAGACTCCATCATGTATGCCATGTTAAGTACTCAACCCGATGTGGCATTGACTCTTAGCTTGATGAGCCACTATCAAAGTAACCCAGGCACGAGTCATTGGAGTGTGGTTAAGAGTATCGTAAAGTAACTAAGGATATAGTCTTAGTCTACGGAGGAAGCAGAGTAGAGATTGACATAAAGGGTTACGTTAACACAGGATACAATGCTGATTTAGATGATGAGAAATATCAAACAGGATATGTGTTCATGGTAAATGGAGGTGCAATGAGTTGGAGAAGCTACAAGCAATCGCTGAAAGCTAAGTCTACAATGGAGTCGGAGTATATTGCCGCTGCTGATGCGGCAAATGAAGCTGTTTTGCTACAGAAGTTTGTCACCAATACTATGATGATACCATGTCATAAGAGATTATGTAAAAGATGGTAGAATTAAAATTTGCAAAGCAGACACGGATCTAAATTTAGCAGACCTATTGACGAAGCCTCTTCCACAGGCAAGATTTGATCCACACCAGTGTTAGATCATTACATAATGTAAATTAGTTTATTTTTACTCTAGTGCAAGTGGGAGACTAAAGGAGATATGCCCTAGAGGCAAAGAATAAAGTGTGTTTTGTTGTCATATCTCATTGGTTCAGAATATTATATGTCATGCTATAATTGTATTAAGTGGAAACATTAGTACACGTGTGGCATATAATAAACAGGTCCCTAGTTATCTCTAGGTTAACTAGCTCATGTGTCATCTGATGATAAAGGTTTCCTGATCATGGAAATTACGTCAATGAACATTGAGGTCATGTATTGATATGATGGACACACACCCAAACACCGGTATTGCGATGAGATCAGTCACAAGTTTCAACATTGCAATTAACTAAGAAACAAAGTAACCTAATCCTTAGACTGTGAGGACACATCTAATAACTACATCCGGAGGCTGCTTTGATTGCATCAACTGTCATTACCATAACATGATTGACTGAAAATGTGTCTCTTCGGTATGCCGATGGGGTAGGTTGAGGCGTGTGCTCCAAGAGCGGGATTTGTCCATTCGCGTGACAGATAGATACTCTGGGCCCACTCAGTGACAGTTGCATCTACGAAGCTTGTTGCAAGCATGTGACTAAGTTACAGAGGATGCAATGTCATGAACGAGTAAGAGACTTGTTAGTAACGACATGAACACAATATAGTGATATCGCTGATCTGACCTCTGACAATATCTAGTATCACGAGACAAAAATAATGGGATACGATGTTTACGGATCAACAAAGAGCTTTGTGGAATGCACAGGAATCAGCACGGTTTTCCAGAACTGATTATTGATCACTGATTATTTATTAGAGAGGAGTCTCGATCATGTCTAGAGTGTTCCCCGACCCGTAGGGTGTCACACTTAAGGGTATATGACACTTAGGGATCGATTTGGAAATAATAGAAATCAAAAGGAGTTAACCGGAAATGTTCCGAGTAATATCGGAAGGGTTCTGGAGACATCGGAAATGTTCCGGACTTTATTGGAAAGGTTTCGGTGAAAGAATTATGCCAAGGGGAATGTTAATTAATGGGTTTACTATTTAATTAAAGTAATTGAATATTAAAAGAGAACTAATTAATAATTAAACAAAAGAAAAAGGGAAATACCTGATGGGCTAGGCCCATTGGGAGGGCCGGCCAAAGGGCCATAGGCTAGGCTCCCTAGGGTTTCCCGTAGGGGCCGGCAGCACCAGAGGGATCGGGTGGCGCCTAGGGTTTCCCCTAGGGCCGGCGGCCACCTACCCCCCTCCGCCTATATATAACCCCCATGCTCCCTTAGCTCATTAATCCCATCACCTCCTCTCTTCTCCCTGGCTTGGCTCCCACGTTTTGGAGCCGTGCCCGCGAGTTAGAGGAAACTCCCCGTGCTGGATGTCGTCGTGCTACTGGATTTTTGGTTCCAGTCTTTCTTCTTCCGCTTCTCTGCTGGACTGGAGCCCGGACGACGTCTATGCACCGTACATGTGTAATCCCTCGGAGGCGCTACTCCTGCGGCGTTGGTCTTCATCGACTAGTACGACTACACGATCGTGAGGTCGGCTTCGGTTGTCTTCATCGACAATGTTCGTGCGGGAACGTTCCCGCGCACTTGGTCTTCAAAGGTATGAACACCACCGCTACTCCGTTGTCTTCCAACTACATAGATAGATCATGGGAAAAAGGTTCAAGGCCAGAGACATCTGAAGCCCGAAAGAACTCTCCGGCTATGACTGGGCTTATTTCCACCGAGAAGTCTATGTCCTGTGTATTTGGAGAAACTGCTCAAGGGGTGTTTCTCGAGTGTTTCTCAAGCTTCTCACGACAGGACCGGAGCGGTACGTGTTCATGGCCTTCAAATTGCATCAAATTACTGTGAACTGCCATTGAGGAGGACCAAAGCGGTACTCAGAAATAACAAAAACCAAAAGTGAGGCTTTATCCTCCGACAGCCCTGCTCGCCCTCTCGCCCGCGATTCGGTTTCACCCGCCAGCCACCGGTGTGGCCGTCCGCCATTCCCCATCACCATCCGCCCTTCCCCGCCGAAGTTCTCCCTTCCCCACCGTCGTCCTTCTTTCTACGTTTCCCCCTGCAGCGCCGCCATTTCTCTACCGCGCTTGCCTGCTCCTCCCCCAATGCTGGGGTTTCAAGAGCACTGCCGCCGCCGCCACCATTCGCCGGTCCCTCACCACCACAGTACCTTGCCACCGGCGGAGCTAGCCCCCATCTGCCTTGCCCCGCCGCCGCTTCTCTTCTGCTGGGCAGGGCCCCGTCGGCCTCCCGCCGGACGTGCATCCCGAGCTGTGGCTTCGTGGCATTGGCTCTTTGTTGTGGTGTTTTGCTTAGTGAAAAATCATATCTTGTTGATGCTAAAATTGTGCTTGTGAATGATCTTGTGATGCATTATCCGTGAAACTTCAATATTATTCTATTATCAATTTTTTGGAGAATATTATTGGTGATCTTCTGATAAAATGCATGAATAATATTGGAGAATATTATTCTGTTGTCTATTATCACTAAACTTTTCATAATTTTTTTGATTTATTTCTATCTTATTTTACAATAAAAACTATTGTTTATGTGATATCATTGCTTATTTCGGCCTTCTATTTTATTTAGAGGCGTTATAGATATTTCACAACTCAACACATCAAACAAGATAAATTTTGGTAGGGTTTCTAGGAGCTTCTGCCCACTACAGTTTCGCCCCATCTTTTTCTAGAAGACGGCTTATGCATAAGCACAAGGCCAAAAGAAGTCGGCCTTATTCCTCAACTGAAATTTGTCGAGTCCTTCATCAGTTGAGCAGAGTATTACAGAATAGGTAAAGTTGACAGAAAAGCTTATATTTATTTGATGGACTCAATATGTTTATTTTGCAAAGGTTTGGTTAGCTGCATTTGGAGTGGATGTGAAAAGGTTGCTGAAAGATGGTTTAGTCCTTGGATGACAATTCAGTCTTCAAACTAAACTGAAAAATGATGTGTTTGTCATTCAAAATGTAAGAACTTAGCACGATTGCTCAAATGATAGTTCAATACTGAAACTAGCCAGGAAAAGAATATATTTGCTATCCCAAGTGTATGCCATTTAGATACCCATGGCAAGATATTGTAGACCTTATTAGGATTGCTCAAATCGTGATTCAAACAAACCATGAAATGGATACTTTTGCCAGCCAATTTGTAAATCAATTAGTTGAGCAGGGTTGATAACAGAGGAATGGGTTGACCTGTGACCTATCCTCATTATAACTTGTAACCTTATATTTTTCGGTTTTATGTTGCTTCACTTTTCAGGTTGCCTGGGTACCCAATGTCTGGTGCATGTTGTATATTCACGTGCAGTTGCATCGTGGGATGACATGCTTGGTGTCCAGTGATGAGTGATGAACAAGGCACAGTTCTTTAAAGTGGAGGCCAAGGCTGAACTAGGATACGGTGTGATTGTGCGAAGTCCGAGCCTGCGGGAGTATATGTGATCTATTTTTTCCTCTGGTTGTGACGAGCTGATTTTATGCAGGTATATGAAATAAAATAGGAAGATGCTAGAGAACAATCGAAAGTAAATATTCTGGTGAGAAGTGATTTCACCCTCTTTGTTAACAAGGTATGTTTCATCCTCTGTTCTGAATGTTCTTGTACCCCTGAACATTGTACTGCTATGAGAAACGGAAGGGGAAGTTTGCGTAAGAGATTTGGAAGAAGCTAACTTCCAATTTTCATATGCGCATCTAGCTAAACAAGCAAAAATGATTAAGCTCTCATCATCCATATGTTTTTATATCTGTTTTGCATGTCCAAGGAGTGGTTGGTAGCACCGAATATCTATTTATTCTCTCATGTTTTTAACATGCATGGTTAGTGAATACCTATTTCAGTTACGCATGTCTGAGAAATTGTTAGGGCATACCAACTTCTGTTCTCCTATTTTTAACATGTATTCAGTTAAATCGTTGATGCAACATGTGCACTGCATAGTTGATATGGGAAATAACCATTGCAATCAAGATATTATCATTTCGTACTTTAGATGGATTTCTTGTGTGTCCACATCCGTTTTTGCAAAAGTTTCAGATTAACTGGGACAAGAGTACATGCATTCAAATGGATTTCTTCAGCATGCTATAAAACCTGATAGTTTTCCTATGACCTGGTAGGAAAGCCAATCAGGTTTGCATTTATATTTGGTTTTATGCTAATAAAATTATACACTCATGAGTCAATCTTGTATTCTTGTTTAAAGGCCAAATATTGTTTATGTGTTCCTTTACTTAAACACAGCGTCGTGATCTTATAATTCTCAAAAAAAAGCGTCGTGATCTTATATTTATGTTGTGCTGGTGCGGTGCCTAAGACGTCGTGCAAAAATGAGACTGCAGTAGAGAAATGTAGCTTTACTGCTAAATTATTGCTCTAGCTCCATTGTATTTTCTTTGGATACTTGGTCTATATTCTTTTCAGTAATCATATTCCCTCAACAGATTGGTCTATAATTATTACGATAGCATCATTCTTATCTATATTTTGTAATGTGTAGAGTAACAACAGCATACTGTATTTTAAAAGGAAGCACAATGTAGCACTACCTTCTATGCATGTTAAATCGATTGAAGCATGATTGTGCTAAAAGAAGATTAAAAACTGGGAAATCACTTAATCCAAATGCTAACTATTGAAGATGTGCTCCATGCCCCATTGGAAAGAACCAATTTTGTCTATTTTACTACCATAACATGCTACTGATTCTCTATCTCTACTACTTATAATCTCTACTACTTATAAAGGCACAAACTTGGTTTGATACAATCAATTTACACCGTCTATGCAATCTAATCTAACAGCCTATATCTCTACTACTTATAAAGGCACAAACTTGGTTTGATACAATCAATTTACACCGTCTATGCAATCTAATCTAACAGCCTATAGCCCTCCAATGTTGAGCTGAACTCAACAAAACGCTCCTTTATTGTTTTATAAAAATGCTCCACTAATTCCTCTAATAAATGTCATACTAATTCCTCTAATTAATGCCTTTCCCTATATAAATGCCCCATTATTTGCTCTCCTTTTGTGCGGGAGGTGCCAAACAATGCCCATTCACGCCGAGCGGACGCCAAACATCACCATTGCCCTTCCTTTTAATCTCCTCCATCCGTATAATTCACGCCGCCCTCCGCTGATCCCTTTGCCGAGGCCATCTAGGTCAATGAGGTTGTCCGCGTGGTTCCCAAATCACTAATTAAGTTTGTGTGCTTCGGTCTTCAGCGGTGGCCGTGTTGGCGGCAAGACATTGGATGGAGAAAATGCTACCGGCGTTAGCAAAGGTAGTCGAGGAGCTCATGCGCCTTTCGACAAGACATGCGTCTGCGTGGTTTTGCATCTTCCTCGGCACCGATTCCCTCACGACTACTCTGCAAATGGATATCACATGTCGCCTCCATCGCTCCTGATTAGGAGGTCGGCGGCCCTGCACCATGAGGTCGGAGACTTCATGCTGGACACTGCGGCGGAGCAAGGCCAGCTTCTTCCATGTCGTGACGCTGATGTCCGGAGCGGCCAGAGTGGCTAGTGGCTCATAAACGTGTGCTACCAGAAAACACCTTGATCGCCATATATAAATTCCATCGGTTGATCTCATTCAATTATTTCATTTTTGTGGGTTATTGATACGTCTCAAACGTATCTATAATTTTTTATGCTCCATGCTTGTTCTTACACCATTTGCTTAGTGTTTTGTTACACTTCATGGCGTTTTTATGCATTTTCTGGAACTAACCTATTAACAAGATGCCATAGTGCCAGTTCCCTGTTTTCTGCTATTTTTGTGTTTCAGAAAAGTTACACAAAAAATATTCTCGGAATTGGACGAAACAAAAGCCGAACCTCCTAATATTTACCGAAGCTTCCAGAAGAGCGAAGAGGAGACGGAGGGGGGCCACGGGCCGGCCACACCATGGGGAGGCGCGGCCAGCCCCTGGCCAGCACCCACTACGAGTGAGGCCACCCTGGTCCACTCCTGACGCCGCCCCTTCGCCTATAAAGACCCCCCGACGGGAAAAACCTAAAGACCCGATCAATTTTCCAGAAACACATCGCGATCCGCCACCATCGTTGACCCGAGATTAGGAGGGTCCAGAAGCTCTTCCCGGCACCCTACCGAAGAGGGGAATTGCCACCGGAGGTCTTCTTCATCGCCATGCTTGCCTCCGGCGTGATGAGTGAGTAGTCTACCTTGGACTATGGGTCCATAGCAGTAGCTAGATGGTTTTCTTCTCCACCATGTGCTTCATGTTTAGATCTTGTGAGCTGCCTTACATGATCGAGATTATCTTTATGTAATTCTACATGTTGTTTTTGTTGGGATCCGATGAATATTGGTGTTATATTAAGTTGATGTGCTGAATATTATCTTATGTTATCTCTATATTGTTTATGATCTGGCATGCTCTCTGTTGTTAGTAGCTATCTTGGCCAACTAGATACTAGTGACTCCAAGAGGGGGTATTTATGCTCGATAGTTGCACTAGTGAAAAAAAGCCTATAGGTGGCGCACCATTTTGGCATATGCGTGGCGCATATGGGATGCGCCACCAATGCCACGCCACTAATAACAGTTTATTGGTGGCGCATCTCAATATGCGCCACGCATAATTTGCCTATGCGTGGCGCATATTGCTATATGCGCCACTAGTAGCCTTTGAAATTTCAAATAAAAATCGAAATAATGTGAAAAAACTATTGTATTTCAATTTTTTGAGGATTTTATCACATAAGGAACATTTTCAAATCACGCCAAATTTCTTGACTTCCCGCTAGGTCACCCATCCTTAGACTACTCCGAGCTGAGCACGCTTAACTTCTCCATTCTATTTGCATGAGCTATCCCTAACCTACCCAAGTTTTTATTGATATTACTATCATAGCAATCCTCTTAAGGCCTATGTGTGCTTGTGTGTATATGTGTGTGTATGTGCGTATATGTGTATATGTGTGTGTATGTGTGTATATGTGTATATGTGTATATGTATTATGTATATGTGTGTGTATATGTGTATGTATGTTCACATATATGTGCATATATGTGTGTGTATGTGTGCGTATATATGTGTATATGTATGCATGTGTGCATATATATGTGCATATATGTGCGTATATGTGTGTGTATGTGTGCGTATATGTGTGTATATGTGCGTATATGTGTGTGTATGTGTGCGTATATGTGCGTATATGTGTGTGTAAGTGTGCGTATATGTGTGTATATGTATGTATATGTATGTATATGTATGTATATGTATGTATGCATGTGTGCATATATATGTGCGTATATGTGCGTATATGTGTGCATATATGTGTGTCTATGTGTGTATTTGTGTGTGTATGTGTGCGTATATGTGCGTATATGTGCGTATATGTGTGTGTATGTGTGCGTATATGTGCGTATATGTGTGTCTATATGTGTATTTGTGTGTGTATATGTGTGCGTATATGTGTCTATATGTGTATTTGTGTGTGTATGTGTGTGTATGTGTGCGTATATGTGCGTATATGTGTGTGTATGTGTACATATATGTGTGTCTATGTGTGTATATGTGTGTATCTGTGTGCGTATATATGTGTATATTTGTGTGTATATGTGTGTATATATCTGCATGTGTGCTATATGTGTGTATATAACTAATCCAAAAGTTTAAACCAATAAAAATTTTGATCTAAAAATAAAAATAAAAATAAAAATTTGAGAATATAAAAGTGCGAAAAAGTCTATTTTCCCTTTTGAATTTTGAGATTCTAAAATTTGTCGAAACGACCATTGGTCGTTGAAATCGGATGTAACTTTTCGTGTAGATACTTTTTCATATAAAAAACTTTTTAATCCGACTTCGTATGCAAAAGTTATGGCCGTTTTACCGAGACATAAAGTTTTTTTGTAAAAAATATCAAAATTCATTTTTATTATTTTTCTTACTTACTAGATCACATAACATAACTAAATCTGATTTTTTGAATTTTTTTTTAAACATTTTATCATTTTCTTTTATTTTTTAAAAGACTAAAAAGGCGACCCACGGGGGGGGGGGGTGGCGGGTGAAAAAAATTCCCGCCAGTTATGCGTGGCGCATATTGCATATGCGCCATTGATATTTGAGTTATCAGTGGCGCATATTGCTATATGCGCCACTAATAGGTCAAATATGCGTGGCGCATATGGCAAATGCGCCATTGATAAGACTGGATATTTTGTCGACGGCCCTTCTGGTGGGTCCCGCCAGTTATGCGTGGCGCATTTTGAACAATATGCGCCATTAGTAAGAAAATTATCAGTGGAGCATATTTGCAAATACGCCACTAGTAAATACTAGTGGAGCATATTGAACAATGTGCTCCACTGATAAAACATCTATCTATAAGCCTTTTCCCACTAGTGTTGGGTTCATGCCTCTATTTAATCTGGGGGAGTGACAGAAACCTCTAAGGTTGTAGATGTGCTGTTGCCACTAGGGAGAAAACAACAATCGTGTGTCCAAGGACATTTGTTTTGTTTACATTACACACTTTGCTTAATGCAGTTATCTGTTGTTCGCAACTTAATACTCAAGGGTCCTCGGATGATTCCCCGCGAGTGGATTATTAGTCATAGATGCAGTTGGATGGCGGTCTATGTATTTTGTTGTAATGCTCAGAGTAAATCTCATAGTGATCCTCGTGACATATGCACGTTATCTTTATTCTATCAATTGCCCAACTGTAATTTGTTTACCCAGCATGTCGTTATTTATTTATGGAGAGACACCACTAGTGAACTATGGACCCCGGTCCAATTTCCCTTACATTGCTATTACTATTTACTTTTACTCGCACTGTTTACTTTCTCGCATATTACTATTGATTTCTTCTCGATACGCTCAATCCTTTGTTTACAGCAAACTGGTGAGATTGACAACCTCATCATAAGTTGGGAGCAAAGTTCTTGGTTGTGATGTGTGCAGGTTCCACGTTGCTGCTGGTGCAAAGCAAAGCCCTGGACGAGGCGCTTATAAATTGTCCGGAGCTGTCGCGAAGCTAGCAGGCATCACCTTCTGAAGTTTGGCTTTTTCCTACTGGTTCGATAAACCTCGGTTTCTTACTGAGGGAAAACATGCTACTGTGCTCATCATACCTTCCTCTTGGGGTTCCCAACTGGGTGGTTATCTGCCCGCATCAAGCAACTTTTTCTGGCGCCGTTGCCGGGGAAAAAGAAGATTTCTGCAAGGGGAGTTTCACACGCACATCCTTTACTTTGTTTTAGTTTTGCTTTACTTTGTTTTTGCTTGCATCTTTTAACAAAAATACAAAAAAAATTAGTTTCCTTATAGTTGTTATTTTTACCTTTTTGCTTTTAGCTTTGCTAGAATGGGTACTCATGAGAACACCAAGTTGTGTGATTTTACTAGCACTAATAATAGTGATTTTATTTGCACTCCTATTGCGCCACCTGCTCCTGCTGCAAATTTTTATGAGATTAAACCTGCTTTATTGAACCTTGTTATGAAAGAGCAATTTTCTAGTGCTAGTACTGATGATGCTGCAGCTCATCTCAACAATTTTGTTGAGCTATGTGAGATGCAAAAATATAAGGATGTAGAAGGTGATATTATTAAGCTTAAGTTGTTTCCTTTTTCTTTGAGAGGAAAAGCTAAGGATTGGTTGATATCTTTGCCTAGAAATAGTATTGATTCATGGGCTAAGTGTAAGGATGCTTTTATTGGAAAATACTATCCTCCTGCTAAGATTATAGCTTTGCGTAGTGATATTATGAAGTTTAGACAGTTTGATAATGAACATGTTGCTCAGGCTTGGGAAAGAATGAAATCTATGATAAAGAATTGCCCCACTCATGGACTAACTACTTGGATGATTGTCCAAACTTTTTATGCAGGACTGAATTTTTCTTCAAGAAATCTATTGGATTCAGCTGCTAGAGACACTTTTATGTCCCTGACCTTGGGCGCCGCAACAAAGCTTCTCAACAACATGATGGTAAATTATTCTGAGTGGCACACCGAGAGAGCTCCACAAGGTAAGAAGGTAAATTCTGTTGAGGAAACCTCTTCCTTGAGTGATAAGATTGATGCTATTATGCTTATGCTTTCTAATTATAGAACTCATGTTGATCCTAATAATGTTCCTTTAGCCTCTTTGGTTGCTCAAGAAGAGCATGTTGATGTAAACTTCATTAGAAATAATAATTTCAACAACAATGCTTATAGGAACAATTTTGCTAGTAACAATTGTAGGCCGTATCCTTCTACCAATGGTAATGGTTATGGTAACTCTTATGGTAATTCCTCCAACAACACTAGGGCTGCGCCCTCTGAGCTTGAAGTCATGCTCAAGGACTACATCGGTAAGCTAACTGCTTTTAACAAGTCTATTGAGGAAAAGTTAGGCAAAATTGATATTCTTACACTAGTAGGAAAAGGCTTATAGATAGATGTTTTATCAGTGGAGCACATTATTCAATATGCTCCACTAGTATTTACTAGTGGCGCATTTGCAAATATGCTCCACTGATAATTTTTCTACTAATGGCGCATATTGGTCAGAATGCGCCACTAATATCCACGTGGGATCCACCAGAAGGGTCTTCGACAAAATATCCTATCTTATCAATGGCACATTTGTTATATGTGCCACGCATATTTGACCTTTTAGTGGCGCATATCATAAAAAATGCGCCATTGATAACATGAGGGCCCCACCTAGGCTCTACTGGCCTGACCTCTGCCAGGGATATGCGTGGCGCATATACCAATATGCACCACTGATAATTTAAATATCAATGGCGCATATTGAACATGCGCCACGCATAACCTGTGGGACCCACACCTCTGAAAAGGTGGCAGACTTATCAGTGGCGCATTTTTTGCAATATACGCCACTAATAAGGTCGCCCAGATATTTATTTATATTTTTATTTTTATTTTTATGGTCGCCCAGATATTTTTATTTTTATTTTTATGGTCGCCCAGATATTTTTATTTTTATTTTTATGGTCGCCCAGATATTTTTATTTTTATGCGCCACTAAAATTTTGGATTAGTTATATACACACATATACACACACATATACACACATATATGCACACATACACACATATACACACATATATACACACATATACACACATATATGCACACATACACACACATATACACACATATATGCACACATACACAAACATAGACGCACATATACGCACACATACATACACATATACACACATATACATACATATACATAATACATACACACACATATACACACATATATGCACACATACACACACATATATGCACACATACACACACATATACACACATATATGCACACATATACACACATATACACACATATATACACATATATACACACTTATATACACTTATATATGCACACATGCACACATATACACACATATACGCACACATACACACACATATACGCAGATATACGCACACATACATATACATATACACACATATACATACATATATATAATACATACACACACATATACACACATATATGCACACATACACACACATATATACACATATATACACACATATACACACTTATACACACTTATATATGCACACATGCACATATATATACACATATACGCACACATACATACACATATACACACATATACATACATATACATAATACATACACACACATATATACACATATATGCACACATACACACACATATATGCACACATACACACACATATACACACATATATACACACTTATACACACTTATATATGCACACATGTACACATATACGCACACATACACACACATATACACACATATATGCACACATACATACACATATACATACATATACATAATACATATACACATATACACACATAGACACACATATACACACATATACGCACATACACATACATATACACACATATACGCACATACACACACAAGCACACATAGGCCTTAAGAGGATTGATATGATAGTAATATCAATAAGAACTTGGGTAGGTTAGGGATAGCTCATGCAAATAGAATGGAGAAGTTAAGCGTGCTCAGCCCGGAGTAGTCTAAGGATGGGTGACCTAGAGGGAAGTCAAGAAATTCGGTGTGATTTGAAAATGTTCCTCATGTGATAAAATCCTCAAAAAAATTGAAATATAATAGGTTTTTCATATTATTTCGATTTTTATGATTTTTTTAAAAAAATTGGTTTTTTTTTTTAAAAAAAATTAATTTTTTGATTTTTCAAAGGCTACTAGTGGCGCATATAGCAATATGCGCCACGCATAGGCAAATTATGCGTGGCGCATATTGAGATGCGCCACACATAAATTTTTACTAGTGGCGTGGCAATGGTGGCGCATCCCATATGCGCCACGCATAGTCCAAATTGGTGCGCCACTAATAGCCTTTTTTCCACTAGTGTTACTTCTAAAGTTGATAGCCTTGCTCTTGATGTTGAACTTCTGAAACTAAAAGTGTTGCCTAATGAGGTGAAGGAAAGCAATACTTTTGCCACTGCTAATGCTATCCAAGTTAAAATTGATGAAAATATTAGGATGCTAGCAGAATTGCATACCAAGTGGAAAAGAGAAGATGAGATGGCTAGAAAGATGAAGGTATGTACTATTACTACCTCTAATGATGTTGTTCCAAATGCTAGCAATCCTCTTACTTTGATTGGTGTAGAGAAAACTCCCACTCCTTGTACTAAAAAGCCCAAAACTGCAAAAACTTTTTCTCAAAAGAGTGCTGAATTTTTTCAGAGTGTAGGAGATGATAGCTCTATTTCTTTCAATGATTTTTATGTTGATGGCTACAATATATCTGAAGTTATATTGTTCTTGCAAAAGCTTGCTTTGAGTCCCAATGCTAGTTCTATAAATGTTGCTTTTACAAAGCATATTACCAATGCTCTCATGAAAATTAGGGATGAAAAGTTGAAGCAAAAAGCTTCTATTCCCAAGAAGTTAGAAGATGGTTGGGAACCCATCATTGATATGCATGTTAATGGTTTTGATTGCCATGCTTTATGTGATCTAGGTGCTAGTATTTCTATTATGCCTAGAAAAATTTATGACATGCTTGATTTACCACCGCTTGAAAAGTTTTATTATGATGTTCCTATTTCTGATGTTGCTAAGAAGAAACCTTTGGGAAGGATTAATGATGTTCTTATTATGGTTAACAATAACCTTGTTTCCATTGATTTTCTTGTTATGGATGTTGAATGCAATACTTCATGTCCTATTATTTTGGGAAGACCCTTTATTCGAACTGTAGGTGTCACCATTGATATGAGGGAAGGCATCATCAAATATCAATTCCCACTCAAGAAAGGTATGGAACACTTCCCTAGAAAAAGGAAGAAATTACTTTTTGACTCTATTCGTAGAGCAAATTATGAACTTGATGCTTCATCGCTTGATATTACTTGATTTGCACCTTTCTGCGCCTAGCTCAAAGGCGTTAAAGAAAAGCACTCTTGGGAGATAACCCATTGTTTTACCTTCAGTTCTATTTCTTTTATTTGAGTCTTGGAAGTTATTACTACTGTAATAACCGCTCCTTATCCTTTTTATTTCATTTTTGTGCCAAGAGAAACCTTTAATTTGAGTGAGGTAAGATTTGTAGATGTTGCTGTCGTGAAACAGATTTGGGTGCTGCACCATAAAAATTCGTGAAAATTCTCAGAATATTTTTTTGACCTGCGATTTCTTGTGCATATGCCCCAGGTTATATCCAAACTTTCATTAGTTTTACACTTTTTGATTTGAGCAACAGAAAACCCTCGAAAAAATCGATCTTTGTTAGCTGTTCTGTTTTGACAGATTTCTGCCATTATTTGAGTTTGCCTCTCGATCGCTTTCTTTTTTAGTTCTTTTGATCACGGAACTTTTGAGGAAGTTACTACAGTAGTATATGCTTTATATGTGGTGGTTTTGGGTTGAAACCTGAACCAAAAAATGATTGATTCATTATTATGCTTACACTAATGTTGCTAATAGAATTGTGTTGAGTTTTGTATGAAGGAAGTTTTCAAGTGTA
Organism: Dactylis glomerata; assembly: GCA_007115705.1. Classification (NCBI taxonomy): domain Eukaryota; kingdom Viridiplantae; phylum Streptophyta; class Magnoliopsida; order Poales; family Poaceae; genus Dactylis; species Dactylis glomerata. The sequence goes on from QXEO01000531.1 coordinate 13,737,566, forward strand.
GGGATTGGAGAATGATGATATGAGTTGAAGAATGAACAAAAGCTCAATCTTGGTGATGCCCACGCACCTCAAGAAATATCCAAGAGGTACAAGCGTCAAAGCTTGGGGATGCCCCCGAGGCACCCCTTCTTCATCTACAAAAATCAGGTCACCTTTCAACACACTATATTTTTATTGCTTCATGCACTATGCGTTTTGCTTGGAGCGTCTTTAGTTTTCAGTTTTGTTTAGTTTTGTTTGCTGCAATAAATGGTGGGACCCCAACAAATTTCTTTTGGAGAAGATGTACTCATTTTTCATTTGCCAAGAACACTCCGTTTTTCACTCTTATCGTTCAATGAGTGTTCTCTTTTTCTAGAACTGCGTTTAGCTTTCATTTTTTGCCTTGATTTTTGTTCAGATTTTGTTATATCTTTGCATAAAGGTGTATTTGGACCTCTGTTCTATGTTGGTATTCGTCAAAAGAGTTGTCTCAAAAAGGTTTGAATGGTGTTGGAAAAGAGAAAAAGTTTCATGCAAAAAAGTGGTACAAAAAGGAGCTTGTTTAGACTGCGGCTTAGACTTTTGCATGTCGTGCTTGATATCATTTTGATTGTATGCTTAGTGTTTTTGCTGTAGCATGACTTGTCTCAAATGACTGAGATTGCTTAATGAGCCTTTGAAAAAATCATGCGTTGTTTTTATTATTTGGAAGCATTAATTTGGTTTTCTCCTTGATGCTTTATTTGGGTTGACTTGGCGCATGCTTACACATGTTTGACTCATACAAAGTCGCCATAAGCCTTTATGATCATTTATTTTTTGACTTTTGATGCCATTTTATGCTTCTCTTAATGATGTTTTGTCGCTATGCATGATTATGACCGTTATTGCTCTCTTAGTTGGTCGCTCCCAGTCTTTTGCTAGCCCTCGTTTTGTACTGAGTATGAGCTCTACTCGTGCATCCAACTCCCAAAAACCAAGTTCTTCCAATGTGTCCACCATACATACCTATTAGCAATTTGCTATTCCAAAGAACATTTGACTTGCTTTTATCTATCCTTCAAATTAAACTTTTTTGGTGTTATGCAAAAATTGGTCAGTAAAGCTCTCACGAACCTGATGGCACACTTTACTTTTCTCATTCTTAAAAATTTGACATTGTGGCTCTCTTATGTTGAGTTGTTATGCTTGCAAATTGTAAGTTGGAAATTAGCCAAACCATGCCGTCATGGGGTAAGCTTTCAACATTGCACTTCTTATTTGAATTGATATCGCGATCTTTTCTTTATGGATACTCGCGATGTGAAACAAGTTGGGAATCTTGCGGGATCATGGAGTTTTTATATGTGTTAGAGAAACGCCTGGGCCGCCAATCTAAGCCATGCATAATTCATGGTGGAAATTTACAGCATGCCCATAGTGAACATTGGATGACGCATCTCAAAATAAAAAGCTATACCAATGGTAAATAAAAGAGATGCCGAGGTGTTCATTGTATGTTTGTCCTGTCATTTTGATGTGGGCTTGTTCCATATCATTGGGCACGGAGGTACCCCGTTGGCGGTTCTCGATGATACGCATATACTTACAATGACAAGAGCTTGCTTGGGACTCTAAGTCGAGTAGCATGAGGTTTGGGTATTCGTACTTCACGGGACACAAGGTTTTCAACTTATGATTTGTCAAGCATATGCTTCATAATTGTACTCGCATTAACTTTAACCATTCAAGATGCCTATGATGGGGGCAATGAGAGCTCAAAGCTAGTAAGTACTATAATTTTTGAAGGTTTATAAAACTTGCAATCAGTGCTTCCCTCTGCGAAGGGCCTTTCTTTTATTTTTATGTTGAGTCACCACCTTCTACCTTTATGCACCATCTAAGAGAGCATAGTTGTCATTCTGAGGTTAATGTGCATAGTCCCAAAGTTTATCATTGATTGATTCATGATTTTGGTTTCACTTGTTCTTAAATTATTTGTATCTAGTCGCCCTCTTAAACTTGAAGGTGTCCTATGCATTTATGTTTTGCTATTCCATGAAGGACAAGCTAAAAACCATTTGCTATGTTTTTCCATATGATTTGAACACACGTTTGACTTTCATTGTTTCATTGTTTCATGATCTTTCGTTTGTGTTCTTTTTCATGTTATAACATGGTTGCTAAGTTTCTTCTATCAAGATTATATCTTATGCCCATGTTTTAAGTTCTTTTGATTCCAGCACTCAATGCTTACATAGATGATCAAGATTGTGATGGTGCATGTCACCTCAAAAATTATTTTTTGTTATCACTTAACTACTCTAGGACGAGCAGGAGTTAAGCTTGGGGATGCTTGATACGTCTCAAACGTATCTATAATTTTTGATGCTCCATGCTTGTTCTTACACCATTTGCTTAGTGTTTTGTTACACTTCGTAGCATTTTTATGCATTTTCCGGAACTAACCTATTAACAAGATGCCACAGTGCCAGCTCCCTGTTTTCTGCTATTTTTGTGTTTCAGAAAAGTTACATAGGAAATATTCTCGGAATTGGACGAAACAAAAGCCGAACCTCTTAATATTTACCGAAGCTTCCAGAAGACCAAAGAAGAGACAGAGGGGGGCCACGGACCGGCCACACCATGGGGCAGCGCGGCCAGCCCCTGGCCCGCGCCGCCTATGGGTGAGGGCACCCTGGTCCACTCCTGACGCCGCCCCTTCGCCTATAAAGACCCCCCGATGAAAAAAACTTAAAGACCCGATCAATTTTCCAGAAACACATCGCGATCCGCCGCCGTCGTCGACCCGAGATCAGGAGGGTCCAAAAGCTCTTCCCGGCACCCTGCCGGAGAGGGGAATCACCACCGGAGGTCTTCTTCATCGCCATTCTTGCCTCCGGCGCGATGAGTGAGTAGTCTACCTTGGACTATGGGTCCATAGCAGTAGCTAGATGGTTGTCTTCTCCACCATGTGCTTCATGTTTGTTGGGATCCGATGAATATTGGTGTTATGTTAAGTTAATGTGCTGGATATTATCTTATGTTATCTCTATGTTGTTTATGATCTTGCATGCTCTTCATTGTTAGTAGCTATCTTGGCCAAGTAGATACTAGTGACTCCAAGAGGGGGTATTTATGCTTGATAGTTGGGTTCATGCCTCTATTTAATCTGGGGGAGTGACAGAAACCTCTAAGGTTGTAGATGTGCTGTTGCCACTAGGGAGAAAACAACAATCTTGTGTCCAAGGACATTTGTTTTGTTTACATTACACACTTTGCTTAATGCAGTTATCTGTTGTTCGCAACTTAATACTCAAGGGGTCCTCGGATGATTCCCCGTGAGTGGATTATTAGTCATAGATGCAGTTGGATGGCGGTCTATGTACTTTGTTGTAATGCCCAGAGTAAATCTCATAGTGATCCTCGTGACATATGCACGTTATCTTTATTCTATCAATTGCCCAACTGTAATTTGTTTACCCAGCATGTCGTTATTTATCTTATAGAGTGACACCACTAGTGAACTGTGGACCCCGGTCCAATTTCCTTTACATTGCTATTACAGTTTACTTTTACTCGCACTGTTTACTTTCTCGCATATTACTATTGCTTTCCACTCAATACGCTCAATCCTTTGTTTACAGCAAACCGGTGAGATTGACAACCTCATCGTAAGTTGGGAGTAAAGTTCTTGGTTGTGTTGTGTGTAGATTCCACGTTGCTGCTGGTGCAAAGCAAAGCCCTGGACGAGGCGCCTTATAAATTGTCCGGAGCTGTCGCGAAGCTAGCAGGCATCACCTTCTGAAGTTTGGCTTTTTCCTATTGGTTCGATAAACCTCGATTTCTTACCGAGGGAAAACTTGCTACTGTGCTCATCATACCTTTCTCTTGGGGTTCCCAACTGGGTGGTTATCTGCCTGCATCAGTTATCGTCCCTAAAAGATATATCGGTTTGTCTCAATATATTTTCACTTGGCAATGAGGGATTTAAGAGCGTCGATGCAAGGGAATAATTGGGTGAGTGATCCTCCTTCACCATAATTCCTCCCATGTATGATTGATTTTTATATTGTCAATGTGTTTGGAATTTGTTCTTTCTTCAGACTTTTTTCTTTTGCGTTTCAATATGGATTCAAAAGGTCATTGAGATGGACGTGCAGGAGTATGCATATTTTATTCACGGTTTTCTCTTTATGTTGCATGTTTCACATGTATACATGAAAAAGGTTTGCACGTCTTTTCAAAGGTTTGATTAAGAGATATTTACCAGCATCAGTGAGCTTTTCCTCCTACAACTACAAGATTCTTGAGAGGAATAGTTTCACCAGAGGTAATCGTGACAATTACAATAGTTAGAAATATTTCGGCTATACCGATGTGATGTGATTATTTTGATTGCCAGTTAATTTTGTTGTTCTTGGGTGTCTTCTAGGAGCAATTGTATATCTAACAAATAAATTATATTTTTCATAATTAATTAATCATAATTGAAACATGTTGGTGTTTGGTTTCCTAATTCGTGTCTTTGTATTTTTTGGAATTATAGTTCTTCTAAAATAGGATTAAGTACCCGGATCTCTCATTTGAATTGTCGGTGTTTGGTTTCCTTATTAGTATCTTTGGATTTGTTTAAGCCCATGCTTTTGCAAGGCACTACAACTATTTGCTATTAGATGTTGGTGACGTTCATTCAGTTAGATGCCTCTATGGTTTCTCCGAGTTTGGCTAAATTGTATTTTTTGATCTATAAAGTATCTTTTATTGATACAATTCATTATATTAGTGAGTTCCACGTTTGTAACATCGTATTCAGATAAAAGATACTGTTATTAGGCAACACAGCTAATACTAGCTTGAAATTTTTGTATAAATATTTTTTTATTCAACATGCATTTTTTAAACTTCTATAAGAATTAGTCTTTATGTGCATTGCAAAAATTACCAAACGTGAAAGGTGCAATGGCAATACTCATCCACCATGACAATAAAAATAAATATTGTGACATATGGGGAAGGATCTGTCAGCTGGGCTAGGGAGTGTGACGTTTAAAACGTGCATGCACGTGCATACTTACTAGTTTCTTATAATTCTTGAAAGTGCTTTTGGTTTGTCAGAATTATTTCTCATCAACGGCCATAATAGGAGTTGTTGGAACATGGCACCTAAGACAAAGTGTTAGTTAGCATGCACGTGCACGCTTACTAGTAGGTTTTAGATATGTCGCGTCCGCGTCTATATACGCGTGTGGTAGAACTCTGTCTGCCAGGTGTTGGTACCAGACCGTACGCGCAGCTAATTTTTTTTCCTTTGCAAAGATCAGCCTTTTTAGGTTTTAGCTTTTTAGCTTGTTATTATTGGGCTTCTTATCCTGCATGAAAAAAATAAAAAGCCCAAATAAACACACAAGGGGAAGGGAGGAGTTCTTTACCACCGACATAAACGTGAATGATCGATGGACCGAAAATTATGCAACCGGGCGTTAGTAGCATCCATAAATTGCTAGGCAAAAGCCTGGCCTCGAATTAGGCCTCGGGCAATGTAATAGTTTTTTTGAAAATCAATATTATATATATTTATAGCAACAAATAGTACATGATAGAGTTACACGAGCTGTCTTTGACGATTACAAAATAAAGTCTAAAAAACTAGCAAATCTTCGAGGTCTTCAAATTCTTTCTTCTTTCATGACACAATCTTGTACTTTTCTGAAGGCAGCCCAAGATAGATACTAAACCATAAACCTGTAAATACCAATGGAGGTTCTCCCATAATTTTAGTTTGAGCCGCAATACAAAGGCTGCGTGCACGCGCGCAACCATTGAAGTAGTCAATCCACATCGGCAAGAGTACCAGCACCAGTATCTCAGGGCAAAATAATCGGACAATTTGATCGACGTCGCTGGGGAGTCGAGGATACGAATCACCATTGTCGAGGATGTAGCCACCGGGACAAATACTGCAAGGATAATTCTTCTCACGGCAACCAAGAGAAAAGATCCAAAATCGATCTGGCGAAGCAAGATCTAAAGGACCATACCTAAAGGAGTTTAATCTTCCAACACCACCATTGACGCCGGGAGGAAGATCTCGTTGTCGATCGAAGGGTCGGAGATCAATTATTGTCGATGATGCCACCTCCATTTCCATGTTGCAACGGGCAATGTAACTGCATTCGGAAACTTAGGGTTTGCAAATATCGATCTTTGCAAGTAATCTACATACATATGGAAATTTTCCATATATATTGTCATGGACATTTCCATATATTGCTTTGCTTCTTTCTTCTACAGAAAGTAATCTGGCTATAATTAGAGGCCCTGAACAATCTCCGGACGCCTCTCGTCACCACCTGTTTGACTTACGTACGTGTGTCTCCTGCACCGCCGCACCGACCTACCATGGCGACGCCGTCAAGGCATGGGCGCGTGCTTGGCGCGGCTGTGGTCATCTGTATCTTCCTTGGCATAGCGCCGTTCACCACAGCGATCGGCGTCAACTACGGCACCAAGGGAGACAACCTCCCGCCGCCGGCCACGGTCGCGGCTTTCCTCGCGAACCGCACCAGCATCGACCGCGTGAAGCTGTTCGACAACAACCCGGACATCCTTCGGGCCTTCGCCGGCACGGGCATCTCGGTCATGGTGACGGCAGCCAACGGCGACATCCCCAGCCTGACCACCGAAGACGGCGCCGCCGCATGGGTCGCGGCCAATGTCGCGCCGTACTACCCCGCCACGGAGATCTCCCTCGTGGCTGTCGGCAACGAGATCATGGACACGCACGACCAGAACCTCATCGGCAACCTCGTCCCGGCCATGCGGTCGCTTAAGTCCGCGCTCGTCTCTGCAGGCTACAGCAGGATCCGCGTCTCGACGCCGAGCTCACTCGGCATCCTGGTTGACTCCCAGCCGCCGTCGGCGACTCGGTTTCGCGACGGCTGGGATGTAGACGTCTTCGGTCCGATGCTCGAGTTCCTCCGGTTGACCAATTCGCCACTTGTGGTGAACGCGTACCCGTACTTCGGCTACAACGGCGACACCCTGCCGTACGCGCTGGCGCGGCCGAACCCCGGCGTGCTGGACGAGCGCACGGGCATCACGTACACGAGCATGTTGGATGCGCAGCTGGACTCGGTGTTCTCGGCGATGAAGAAGCTAGGGTTCGAGGACGTGGAGATCCTCGTCGGGGAGACCGGGTGGCCGACCAAGGCGATGGACGGGCAGATCGGCGTGAGCCCGACCGAGGCGGCGGAGTACATCAGGTACCTCATCGGCGCGGTCAGCTCCGGGTCGGGCACGCCGCTCATGCCGAAGCGGACGTTCGAGACGTACATCTTCGCGCTCTTCAACGAGGACCTCAAACCCGGGCCCGTCGCCGAGCGCAACTTCGGGATGTTCCAGCCGGACTTCACGCCGATGTACGACGTCGGCATCATGAAAGACACGGTACGCACGTGCACCGCCTTGTCAACATAGGCTGGCTTTCCACGAGTTGCTGTTCTGATGCACGTCCGTCTGTAATGCAGGTCAAGACAGCGCATGCGCCGGCCGTCCCCGCGGCGCCGCCTATGTCCGCGGCGGCGCATGACTCGGAAGCCGCGCCGCCTACAGAGGAGAACGGCTCCAGCAGCGCGACAGCATCACCACCTGGGCCGCCTGCTTCCGAGAGCGAAGGAGGGGAGGCTCCGGCGTCACCCAAGCGTGGGCCGGGGGACGGCAATTCGTCGGAGGCAGCAGCTGCCATGGTACGTGGACGTGGTACGCGCGTCAACCATGCATGCATTCGGCCACGCACATTGACCGAACACCAGGAACCTGACATCAGTTAATTCTCTCTTTTTTTTAGAAAAAGGCTGCAGTTTTTATTCATTCATAGTAGTCCATTAATTAAATTACAAAACAACATTGGTGGAGCTCGACACCACACATACGAGCCACTAATCCTAAAATTACAACCCTCTAGGACATTTTACAAGATATACAGCCCGAAATTCAGAAAAGGCAGGACACTTAAGTTTTAGGGCTTCAACTTCGGTTTCCTCTGCACAAATAGTTCTTCGCATGCTTCAGTTGAACAATCCCTAATAACCGCTCGTTGCTTTTGTTGATCCTTGCAGGGTGCTGACGACAAAAAAGGGAATAGCCAGAAAACAAAACCTGAAGGCGGTGCAACGCACATGCCGGCCGGAGCTGCTTCGGAAGCAACCAGATTTATATTCCCCGTTTCTTGGGTCCTTGCAGTTGCACTGCCTCTGGTTGTGCATGTCTAAGTTTCTTCAGTCTCAATCATGTTAAGGCCCCGCTTGGTATGTCGGGCAGATTTCCGGCTCGTTCCGAAATACCCGGCCAGCTCAGTAAAATAAACGTGGCCTCTAGAGGTCCGTTAAAATTTCCGACGGTTTTGACTAAATTCCGATATTCCATGCGAGGCCTAAGACTTTAGTGGGTATATTATGTTGCATTTAATAAAAGCAGGGACAAAGCCTCAAATCTTTTCTTTCGGTTAAGTTGACAAGAGTTGTTCGGTTAACTAAGAAAAGTTTGGACGAAAACCGAGATTAGCCAACAGAACACCAGCCAACCCAGCCACCGACATAAACTCCATGTATACCGTTGAGAAGAGAATGATAGCGTCATTGTCATGACCCTCCTCGCAGTTGATCTAGCACTCTTACTTTGTCGTACACAACAATGAATTGTGTGTGATCCTCACAACGGCTATACGACAACAGCTCAAGCCAACCAGTTGGTCACAGCGGTGTAGACGTTAGTATAAAATCATCTACATTTATTTCTGATCAACTACAAGGATGGCTTAAGGTCCAAGGGCTAGAGGTTATGCCGACGGCCAAAAGTCGGGGCCGTCGGCGTATGCCACGAGCCAGGTAGCCCACGAAGCCGGTCGTCGGCGTAGAACTGTCATTGGCGTAGGACCGCTATGTCGATGTCCTCGGCATAGCTATTTTCCTTTTTACCACATTAATCTTAGAAAAATCATAACTAAATCATTCTAATTCAGAGAAATTCAAATACTATATCAAAATTTGTAGAAAAATAAGATCTATTCATCTAAACCTTCCAAAATAGAACTAATTAATTTTAATTAGTTAGGATTTTTAGTATAGGGATTTAGGGTCTTGATTCAGCTGGAAGTCGGAAAAATTTGAACTATAGCTGCATCATAGTTTGCTCGTGATTTTTTTTTAAAAAAATCATTTCCAAGTTCATAAGTAGAAGTTTTACCAGAGATCCATAAATAGTTCTGCAAAATTCAACCCCTAGCTAAGAAGGTTCATGCCAGCCATTTTGACCGCATTTTGAATCAAGCATAAGAAATTCAAAGGAAAATCAAAAAATGTAAAACCTTCGCATTGTGTCATGTTATGTGACCTAGTTGTGAGGAAAAATAATAAACTTGGACTATTGCAAATATTGTAGAAAACCCTTCTCAGAAATGACTTATCATGTACGAGTTTCATGGTTTTCAAACCAGATGAGCTAGGTCATGACCCGAATCATGAAATAGTTTGTTCAAATGACCTCATATTGTGCACATATGTGTGTATTGGGATGGAAAACAAATTTTATATTCGGAGTTTTCATTTTCTATGCATAAAAAAATCAATTCTCATTTTCTAAGTGTCAAAATTGGGTGTTTTGTGTGAAGGAAGTACTGAAAATACATTGCAAAACTAGACCACCATAATTTTCAATAATAGTAGGAAACATTTTTTGTATATATCAGCAACTTATTGTGCGTGCAATTCGTTCCATCAACCTTCCACAAAAAAGACAAACTCTTGCCAATTCAGAAGGAAGCAGGGTAACTTTGAACTACATCTCCATTATGGCTTCTTCATGATTTTTTCCAAAGATCATTTTCAGGTTCACAAGTAGATGTTTTATCAGAGATCCATAAATAGTTCTGCAAAATTCAACTCCTAGCTAAGAAGGTTCATGCCCGCCATTTTGACCGCATTTTGAATCGAGCATAAGAAATTTAAAAAAAAAATCAAAAAATGTAAAACCTTTGCATTGTGTCATGTTATGTGGCCTAGTTGTGAGAAAAATAATAAACTTAGACTATTGCAAATATTGTAGAAACCCCTTCTTAGAAATAACCTATCATGTACGAAGTTTCATGGCTTTCAAGCCAGATGAGCTAGGTCATGACCCAAATAAGGGAATAGTTTGTTCAAATGACCCCATATTGTGCACATGTGTGCATATTGGGATGGAAAACAAAGTTCATATTGGGATTTTTCATTTTCTATGCAAAAAAAAATCAATTTCCATTTTCTAAGTGTCAAAATTGGGTTTTTTGTGAAGGGACTACTGAAAATACATTACAAAACTAGACCACCCTAATTTTAAACAATATTAGGACACATTTTATTTATAGATCACCAATTGTTTTTGTGTGTGAAGCTTTGCATTAACCTTCCACAAAAAAGACAAACTCTTGCCAATTCATTAGGAAGCGGGGTAAATTTGAACTAGAGCTCCATCATGGCTTTCTCATGATTTTTTGAAAAAAATCATTTTCAGGTTCACAAGTAGATATTTTATCATAGATCCATAAATAGTTCTGCAAAATTCAACCCCTAGCTAATAAGGTTCATGCTCGTCGTTTATTAACGGGGTAAAGCAAGGGTTAACGGGGTAAAGCGGGGGTATGGCATAAGAAAACTATGTAGAACTTGTTTATCAAGTGGACTCATTAGTATGTGACATAATAAGTCTATGTGCGAAGATTTTTCATTTTTTGAATTGTTTATGATTTTTCAATGTAAATCTCATTAGTTCGAGATATCATTGATGATACATGAATTCAAAAATGGGCATAAGAAATTTAAAAATTAAATAAAACATAAAAAACATTACATGTGGATGTCATATTTGAATTTCTCTCATTTGTTTTGATAGATTTAGACATATAATTTGTCGAATTCTGATTTACAGATTTAAAGATATAAATTATTCAATATATTTATTAATCATTCATTGTTAATATATTTATTACTTATTCATTGTTGTTTACTTAATATATAATTTGGAAATTTAAAAACCAATAATGTGTGACATAGTGGTATAAGGTTAACAGGATTAATATGGTAGTATTATCAACAAGGTATAATTTGCTTCGTGGAAAACTCGGCCGGATGGAACAGAGATGCTAAGCGTGCTGAGGGTGGAGTAGTGTGAGGATGAGTGACCCACTAGGAAGTTTGACCAAAGATTAAGTATAATTAGTGTTAAAAATATTCCAATTGAGAGATTAACGAGTCAAACAATTCAAAAAAAAAACTTAAAAAAATTGAACTTTTTTTGAAAAAAATTTAAACAACATTAGACTATGCCGACAGGGTTATGTCGAGGGCAAAGCTGACGGCATAGCCTACGCCGAGGGCCAGAGGCTACACCGACAACCAAACAGAACTACGCTGAGGGACATCTGTGCCAACGGGCTATACCGAAGACAGCTCTCGGTATAGACTACACCGACAGCCATTATGCCCTATGTCGATATGTCGAGGACTGCCGGCCGTCGGCATATCTTTCCATTCCTGTAGTGATCAGAGCTAGGGAGTAGGTTTTTATCCATATTCTGTCCTGCTTCGGCTCACACAGTTGAGCGTGCCTCACAGTTGAACGTGCCTTGCACGTCCTTAACGCCCGAGTGCCTCCATGAGTATCTCTTGTGTGTCATGCCCGAGCTACTCCTAGGTGCATTCTACTACTCCTTCATGTTCCCAAGTGCTCCATCGGGCGCGCCTTGATCATACTGGCTGTCTCGGTTTTCTTTTCTCACCTCGGATAGCAGTAGGACTACCCAAATAAGCATGTTAGTTGCGTCAACTGAATCAAAAGCCCAGTATTACAAAAAGTCTACCCGGAGTGTACGGGTTTTGGTTACCTGTAGCGCATGGCGCGTACGCTGTGGGTAGCACGCTGCTAATAATTAATTACCCGTAGCGTATGAGATGGTGCGCTACGGGTAATCTACTTACCCGTAGCGTATCAGCCCATTCGCTGCGGGTAACGTGGTCCGTGCGTCCTCGGTACTTTTTGAAAATTCAAAAAATTAAAAAAATTACCCGCAGTGCACTAGGCCGATGCGCTACGGATAACCATCACGTAATTCAAAAAGAAAGGCGCCGCCGGCCACCGGCCGCTATGGTAAAGCTCGTCCGATGAGCTTGGCCATGCATGGTTACAAAAGGGGCCGCCAGGGAGGAGCTCATCAGAGGAGTTCGTCGGAGGAGCTCATCGGAGAGGAGCTCATCGGGGAGGAGAACATCGGAGAGGAGTTGGCCGGGGAGGAGCTTGGCCGAGTAGGACCTTATCGGAGAGGAGCTCATCAGAGAGGAGAATGTCAGAGAGGAGTTGGCCGGGGAGGAGCTTGTCGGAGGAGCTCGTCGAATGAGCTCGGGAAGGAGCTTGGGGAGGAGCTCAACTGAGAGAGAGAGAGAGAGAGAGAGAGAGAGAGAGAGAGATAGAAGAGAGGTTAATGAGATATGGAGAAAGAAGAGAGAGAGGTGGGTGAGATAAGGACAAAGAGAAAGGGATCCGCGTTAGTCTCCTCTCAGCCAATCAGATGGCTTGGTTTAAGATGCCACAAATTGTGTGCTTCTTTGGATACGATTGAGTCGTCGGATATGCGTGTAGATTCGCACTTACCCGTAGCACACCATGGTGGGATGCGCCACAGCTAAGTGATGCCATTTCATATTTTTTTGCACCGAAAACTAGAGGGTCTAAAAACTGCATTTTTCCCTATCAAATTTTGAGATTCTAAAAATTGTCAAAATGACTGTAGATGCTTTTTCATATAAAAAACTTTTTCATCCGACTTCCTATGCAAAAGTTATGGCCGTTTTATTAGGGCATAAAGTTTTTTTAAAAATATCAAAAAATTTAGTTTATTATATTTTTCTAATAACTAGATCACAGAACATAACTACATCTCAAATTTTGAATTTCTTCAAAGTTTTTTTATCATTTTATTTTATTTTTCAGAAGACTAAAAAGGCAACCCATGGGGGGAGGGGATTTCAAACGTGTTTACCTATAGCGTATGGGCCATAATACCCGTAGCACATATGACCCGTGCGCCGCAGGTAAGTTTCAAAATTTGAATTTTCATTAATATTTTTTCTGCCCAACTTACCCGTAGCGCACGGATGAAGCATGCGCTGCGGATAATGTAATTACCCGTAGCGCATGCTTTGTCCGTGCGCTAGGGGTAAGTTGAGAGAGTCCAGTGATACGTCTCCAACGTATCTATAATTTTTGATGCTCCATGCTTGTTTTTACACCATTTGCCTACTGTTTCGTTACACTTCGTGGCACTTTTACGCATTTTCCGGAACTAACCTATTAACAAGTCGCCACAGTGCCAGTTCCCTGTTTTCTGTTGTTTTGTGTTTCAGAAGTGATACACAGGAAATATTCTCGGAATTGGACGAAACAAGTTCCAGAAGTCTTATTTTTCCCGGAAGCTTCCAGAGATCCGAAGAGGAGACGGAGTGGGGCCACGAGGTGGCCACACACCAGGGCGGCGCGGCCAGGCCCTAGGCCGCGCCCCCTATGTGTGACACCGCCTCGGTCCAGCTCTGACGATGCCCCTTCGCCTATAAAGACCCCCCGATGGAAAAAACCTAAGTACCCGATCAATTTTCCAGAACACATCGCGATCCGCCGCCGCCGTCGACCCGAAGATCGGGAGGGTCCAGAAGCTCTTCCCGACGCCCTGCCGGAGAGGGGAATCGCCACCGGAGGTCTTCTTCATCGCCATGCTTGCCTCCAGAGCGATGAGTGAGTAGTCTACCTTGGACTATGGGTCCATAGCAGTAGCTAGATGGTTATCTTCTCCACCATGTGCTTCATGTTTAGATCTCATGAGCTGCCCTACATGATTGAGATCACCGTTATGTAATTCTACATGTTTGGTTTGTTGGGATCCGATGAATATTGGTGTTATGATTGAGTTGCTATACTGAAATATATCTTATGTTATCTCTATGTTGTTTATGATCTTGCATGCTCTCCGTTGTTAGTAGCTATCTTGGCCGAGTAGTTGCTAGTGACTCCAAGAGGGGATATTTATGCTCGATAGTGGGTTCATGCCTCTAGTTAATCTGGGAGAGTGACAGAAACCTCTAAGGTTGTAGATGTGCTGTTGCTACTAGGGATAAAACAACATTCATATGCTCAAGGGCATATGCTTTGTTTACATTACACACTTTGCTTAATGCAATTATCTGTTGTTCGCAACTTAATACTTGTGGAGTTCTCGGATTGATTCGCCACAAGTGGATTATTAGTCATAGATGCAGTTGGATGGCGGTCTATGTATTTTGTTGTAATGCCCAGAGTAAATCTCATAGTGATCTTCTTGACATATCACGTTTATCTTTATTCTATCAATTGCCCAACTGTAATTTGTTTACCCAGCATGTGTTATTTATCTTATGGAGAGACACCACTAGTGAACTGTGGACCCCGGTCCTATTTCCATCATATTGCTATCACCTGTTTACTTTACTCGCACTATTTACTTTACTCGCATACTTCTACTGTTTTCCATTCGATACGCTCATAACCTTTGTTTCAAGCAAACCAGTGAGATTGACAACCTCATCGCAAGTTGGGAACAAAGTATTTGATTGTGTTGTGTGCAGGTTCCACGTTGCTGCTCGCAAAGCAAAGCTTGGATGAGGCGCCATATATAAATTGTCTGAAGCTGTCGCTAAGCCAGTCCGCATCACCTTCAGTCGTATTGTCTGCTCTTCTCCTGATCGACATAACCTTGGTTTCTTTACTGAGGGAAACTTGCTTCTATATTCTTCACACCTTCCTCTTGGGGTTCCCAACGGGCTGGTCATTCAACTAGCCATCAAGCAATTTTCTGGCGCCGTTGCCGGGGAAGAGTGGAAGTCCTCTGCGAGGGGAGTTTTTCGCACGCATATCCTTTACTTTGTTTTAAGTTTTGCTTTACTTTATTTTTACTGGCATCATTTTATCAAAAAGTACAAAAAAATTAGTTCTTATTATAGTTGTTATTTTTGTTGGTCTGTTATTGTCTTGCTTTATCATGCTTTCTATCAATGGTTGGTTTCTTTGAAACTAAATCTTTTTGGCAAGGTGGGTTCACGGAAGAGCAGCAAAATTATTATGAGGAACACCACTTGTCACAAAAAAGGAAACACCTATGGGAGCAAATCAATAGATTGTATATCATTGCTAGAAACGTGTGCTCAACTTATAATGTTACTTATTGCTTTGATAGATCTTGTTGTTGTAGGAGGTATAAACACCTCCCTTTTCAATGTGAGTATAATGATGATGTTACCATATCTTCTTATATTAATGGAAATTATGACTTTTATGGTGTGGAACAAATTGAATAATTTATTGCTTGGAAGGGTGCATTCGAACTTGCTTATTTGCTTGAAAATACTGATGATGCACCTTATAAATATGAGGTTTATGAGATACTCACATTTTGCTTTGATAATTACAAGGAAGGAAATGGCTATATTCTTAAATATCTTAATAGATGCTCTCCAACGGAAGAGACTAATGCCATGAAGGAGCCTATGGAAGAAGAAATTGCTGAAACTGGAAGCTCATTGGATGAAAAAGAGGAGGAGAGTGATGACCAAGAGGAGGAAGAATGGAGCTACCCATGTCTACCTCCCAATAAGAGTAACTCTCTAACTAATACCTTATTTGATCGCCCTCCATGTTTAACAAAAGACGGTGAGTGTGATATTTATATTGTTGAGTTTGTTCATGATGCTACTGAAAATTATTATGAGAGAGGAAAATATGGTTGTTGGAATTCTCCTGTTACTAAAACACCTCTCTTTATATTGAAAGTTCCGAAGTTGCTCTTGTTTTATCTACCCATACTTGTGACTATGTGCTTCTTTGATTTATTTTCTTACAAGATTCCTATGCATAGGAAATGGTTAGACTTAAATGTGTTTTATATTTGCTCCTTGATGCTCTTTTTGCCTTCCATTCATATTTCTTATGTGGGCATCTTCTCAAATTACTTGATTCGCAATTTTCTGCGCCTAGCTCAAAGGCGTTAAAGAAAAGCACTCTTGGGAGATAACCCAATGTTTTATTTTCAGTACTTTTTCTTTTATTTGAGTCTTGGAATTCATTACTACTGTAATGACCTCTCCTTATCCTTTTTATTTCATTGTTGTGCCAAGAGAAGCCTCTAATTTGAGTGAGGTAAAGATTTGGGGATGTTGCTGTCCTGAAAACTGTTTTTGGTGCTGCACCGTAAAAAATCGTATAAATTCTCTGTATATCTTTTGGACCTGCGATTTCTTGTGCATATGCCCCAGGTTATATCCAAACTTTTGTTAGTTGAACACTTTTTTAGTTGAGCAACATAAAACCCCTCAAAAATTCGACCTTTGTCAGCTGTTCTGTTTTGACAGATTTCTGCCAATATTTGTATTTGCCGCTTTATCGCTTTCTTTTGAGTTATTTTGATCACAGAACTTTTGGGGAAGTTGCTACAGTAGTATATGCTATATATGTGGTGGTTTTGGGTTGAAACCTGAAGCAAAAAGAGGTTGATTATATGTTATGTTGCACTAATATTGCTAATAGAATTGTGTTTAGTTTTGTATGAAGGAAGTTTTCAAGTGTAGGGATTGGAGAATGATGAGATGAGTTGAAGAATGGACAAAAGGTCAATCTTGGGGATGCCCATGCATCACCCCAAGAAATATCCAAGAAGTACAAGCGTCAAAGCTTGGGGATGCCCCCGAGGCACCCCTTCTTCATCGGCAAAAATCAGGTCACCTTTCAAGACACTATATTTTTATTGCTTCATGCACTATGTGTTTTTCTTGGAGCGTCAGTTGTTTTAGTTTTATTAGTTAGTTTAGTTTTTTTTGCTGCAATAAATGGTTGGACCCCAACAAAATTTCCTTTGGAGGAGATGTACTCATTTTCATTTTCCAAGAACACTCAGTTTTTCATTCTTACAATTTCACCGAGTGTTCTTCTTTTTCCGCTACTGCTTTTGGTTTTCGCTTTCACCTTGATTTGCGTTCAGACCTTGTCATATCTTTTCATCAAGGTGTATTTTTGCCTCTGATCTTTATTGGTTTTCATCAAAAGAGGTGTCTTAAAAAATTTCAAATGGTGTTAGAAAAGAGAAAAAGCTTTATGCAAAATAGTGGTACAAGTAGGAGCTTGTGTAGACTGCAGCTTAGGCTTTTTCATGTCATGCTTGATGTCTTTTTGATAGTATGCTTAGTGGTTTTGCTGTAGCATGACTTGTCTCAAATAACTGAGATTGCTTAATGAGCCTTTGAAAAAATCATGCGTTGTTTTTATTATTTGGAAGCATTATTTTGGTTTTCTCCTTGATGCTTTATTTGGGTTGACTTGGCGCATGCTCACACATGTTAGACTCTTACAAAGTCGCCAATAGCCTCTATGATCATTTAGTTTTTGACTTTTGATGCCATCTTATGCTTCTTTTAATGTCGCTTTGTCGCTTTGCATGATTATGGCCATTATTGCTCTCTTAGTTGGTCGCTCCCAGTCTTTTGCTAGCCCTCGCCTTGTACTGAGTATGAGCGCTACTCGTGCATCCAACTCCTAAAATCCAAAGTTTTCCAAAGTGTCCACCATACATACCTACTAGCAATTTGCTATTCCAAGTAAATTTGACTTGCTTTTATTTTCTCTTCAAATTAAACTCTTACCAGTGTTATGCGAAAATTGGTCAGTAAAGCTCTCACGAACAGGAAGGCACACTTTACTTTTTCCTGTTCTTAAAAATTTGACATTGTGGTCTCTTATGTTGAGTTGTTATGCTTGCAAGTTGTAAGTTGGATTCTAGCCCATCCATGCCATCATGGGGCAAGCTTTCAACATTGCACTTCTTATTTGAGTTGATATCGTGATCTTTTGTTTATGGATGCCTGCGATGTGAAATGAATTGGGAATCTTGTAGGGATCATGGAGTTTGTATATGTGTTAGGGAAACGCCTGGGCCGCCAATCTAAGCCATGCATAATTCATGGTAGAAATTTGCAGCATACCCATGGTGGACATTCGACGACGCATCTCACAATAAAAAGCTAAACAAATGGCAAATAAAAGAGATGTCGAGGTGTTCATTGTCTGTTTGTCCTGTCATTTTGATGTGGGCTTGTTCCATGTCATCGGGCACGGAGGTACCCCGTTGGCGGTTCTCGATGATACATATATACTTACAATGACAAGAGCCTTGCTTGGGACTCTAAGTAAAGTAGCATGAGGTTTGGGTAGTCATATTCACGGGACACGAGGTTTTCAACTTATGATTTGTCAAGCATATGCATCATAATTGTTCTCGCATTAACTCTAACCATTCAAGATGCTTATGATGGGGGCAATGAGAGCTCAAAGCCGGTAAGTAACATAATTTTTGAAGGTCTATAAAACTTGCAATCACTGCTTCCCTCTGCGAAGGGTCTTTCTTCTACTTTTATGTTGAGTCACCACCTTCTTTCTTTATGCACCATTAAGAGAGCATAGTTGTCATTCTTAGTGTAATATGCCTTGTCCCAAAGTTCATTGATTGATTCATATTGTTGGTTTCACTTGTTCTTAAATTATTTGTATCTAGTCGCCCTCTTAAACTTGAAGGTGTCCTATGCATTTATGTTTTGCTCTCTATGAAGGACAAGCTGAAAACCATTTGTATGTTTTTCCTTATGATTTGAACACACGTTTGACTTTCATTGTTTCATTTTCATGATCTTTTGTTTGTGTTCATTTGCATGTTTACAACATGGTTGCTAAGTTCTTATTGTCAAGATTATATCTTCATGCCCATATTTTAAGTTCTTATGATCCCAGCTCACAAATACTTACATATATGATCAAGATTGTGTAGGTGCATGTCACCTCAAAAATTATTCTTTTGTTATCACTTACCTACTCGAGGACGAGCAGGAGTTAAGCTTGGGGATGCTTGATACGTCTCCAACGTATCTATAATTTTTGATGCTCCATGCTTGTTTTTACACCATTTGCCTACTGTTTCGTTACACTTCGTGGCACTTTTATGCATTTTCTGGAACTAACCTATTAACAAGTCGCCACAGTGCCAGTTCCCTGTTTTCTGCTATTTTTGTGTTTCAGAAGTGATACACAGGAAATATTCTTGGAATTGGACGAAACAAGTTCCTGAAGTCTTATTTTCCCCGGAAGCTTCCAGAGATCCGAAGAGGAGATGGAGTGGGGCCACGAGGTGGCCACACACTAGGGCGGCGCGGCCAGGCCCTAGGCCGCGCCCCCTATGTGTGACACCGCCTCGGTCCACCTCTGACGATGCCCCTTCACCTATAAAGACCCCCCGACGGAAAAAACCTAAGTACCCGATTAATTTTCCATAACACATCGCGATCCGCCGCCGCCGTCGACCTGAAGATCGGGAGGGTCCAGAAGCTCTTCCCGGCGCCTTGCTGGAGAGGGGAATCACCACTGGAGGTCTTCTTCATTACCATGCTTGCCTCCGGAGCGATGAGTGAGTAGTCTACCTTGGACTATGGGTCCATAGCAGTAGCTAGATGGTTGTCTTCTCCACCATGTGCTTCATGTTTAGATCTCATGAGCTGCCCTACATGATTGAGATCACCGTTATGTAATTCTACATGTTTGGTTTGTTGGGATCCGATGAATATTGGTGTTATGATTGAGTTGCTATACTGAAATATATCTTATGTTATCTCTATGTTGTTTATGATCTTGCATGCTCTCCGTTGTTAGTAGCTATCTTGGCCGAGTAGTTGCTAGTGACTCCAAGAGGGGGTATTTATGCTCGATAGTGGGTTCATGCCTCTATTTAATCTGGGGGATGACAGAAACCTCTAAGGTTGTAGATGTGCTATTGCTACTAGGGAGAAAACAACATTCATATGCTCAAGGGCATATGCTTTGTTTACCTTACACACTTTGCTTAATGCAATTATCTGTTGTTCGCAACTTAATACTTGTGGAGTTCTCGGATTGATTCGCCACAAGTGGATTGTTAGTCATAGATGCAGTTAGATGGCGGTCTATGTATTTTGTTGTAATGCCCAGAGTAAATCTCATAGTGATCTTCTTGACATATCACGTTTATCTTTATTCTATCAATTGCCCAACTGTAATTTGTTTACCCAGCATGTGTTATTTATCTTATGGAGAGACACCACTAGTGAACTGTGGACCCCGGTCCTATTTCCATCATATTGCTATCACCTGTTTACTTTACTCGCACTATTTACTTTACTCGCATACTTCCACTATTTTCTATTCGATACGCTCATAACCTTTGTTTCAAGCAAACCGGTGAGATTGACAACCTCATCGCAAGTTGGGAACAAAGTATTTGGTTGTGTTGTGTGCAGGTTCCACGTTGCTGCTCGCAAAGCAAAGCTTGGACGAGGCGCCATATATAAATTGTCCAAAGCTGTTGCTAAGCCAGTCCGCATCACCTTCAGTCGTATTGTCTGCTCTTCTCCTGATCGACATAACCTTGGTTTCTTAACTGAGGGAAACTTGCTGCTATATTCTTCACACCTTCCTCTTGGGGTTCCCAACGGGCTGGTCATTCAACTAGCCATCATCCAGCACTTCAGACCATCAAATACGCGTAGCGGTATTGCCTATAGTGATGCACTGCGGTTAGGGTCGGGCCCCGGTGCGAATGGTAAAATTGGGCCCTGATATTTGAAAATTGCATAAAAATCATACTTTCTCTAAATTATATAGCGTTATTTCTCATTGAAAAATATAGACTTAGTATTGCCAACTCGTACAATTTGAAATTATATCATATACTAAAGCTAATAGAGTTTAAATGTAGCGCTAAATAAAATAGGCTAACGTCATGTTCTACCAAAAGCATCACATGTCTGTTATTTCTTGAAATGAACTCTTCAACTATATCTTCTCCATCACCATGGCCATCATCAATTTTAGCATTTGATGTTTTTTCAGAATTACTTTGAGATTCCTTTCAAAAGCACCTTTTCTAGTCCTTTTCTGTTCTTACGCTTTTCAGCACTAGAATAACACTTTCTATCTCTAGAAGATATGCTTCTCTTGTTTTGAAAAGAAAAAGTACTACTCCCTCCGACCCATAATACTCTTCGCTAATATAGTTGTATCTAGACACATTTTAGTGATAGAAACATCCATATTAGCAAAGAGTAATATAGGTCAGAGGGAGTATCAAAAATAGATTTAAACACTACATGAATGGAACCTAATCAATTGACTTGGGATGCTGGACACTTTAGACATGTAAAGATAAGTTATTCGAACAATATCAAACCTTAAGGAGGAGCCGTGGCATCGGGAGGGTCAATTGACACTAGTAGAAAACAGGGCATCAGTCCCGGTTGGTGCCGGGCTTTGATGCGACCGAGTTGATGAAGTAAATAACCAGCCAGTTGGAAAACCCCAAGAGAAGGTTTTGATGAATATAGCAGCAAGTTTTCCCTCAGTTAAGAAACCAAGGTACGTCGATCAGGAGAAGAGCAGACAAAACGACTGAAGGTGATGCTTGCTAGCTTGCCACGGCTTCGGACAATTTATAGGGCGCCTCGTCCAAGCTTTGCTTGCTAGCTGCAACGCGGAACCTGCACACAACACAACCAAATACTTTGCTCCCAACTTGCGATGAGGTTGTCAATCTCACCGGTTTGCTTGAAACAAAGGGTATGAGCGTATCGAGTGGAAAAAACAATAGAAGTGTGCGAGTAAAGTAAACAAGTGATAGCAATATGATGGAAATAGGACCGGGGTCCACAGTTCACTAGTGGTGTCTCTCCATAAGATAAATAACACATGCTGGGTAAACAAATTACAGTTTGGCAATTGATAGAATAAAGATAAACGTGATATGTCAAGAAGATCACTATGCGATTTACTCTGGGCATTACAACAAAATACATAGACCGCCATCCAACTGCATCTATGACTAATAATCCACTTGTGGCGAATCAATCCGAGAACTCCACAAGTATTAAGTTGCGAACAACAGATAATTGCATTAAGCAAAGTGTGTAATGTAAACAAAGCATATGCCCTCGAGCATTTGAATGTTGTTTTCTCCCTAGTAGCAACAGCACATCTACAACCTTACAGGTTTCTGTCACTCCCCCAGATTAAATAGAGGCATGAACCCACTATCGAGCATAAATACCCCCTCTTGGAGTCACTAGCAACTACTCGGCCAAGATAACTACTAACAACGGAGAGCATGCAAGATCATAAACAACATAGAGATAACAAAAGATATATTTCAGTATAGCAACTCAATCATAACACCAATATTCATCGGATCCCAACAAACCAAACATGTAGAATTACATAACGGTGATCTCAATCATGTAGGGCAGCTCATGAGATCTAAACATGAAGCACATGGTAGAGGAGACAACCATCTAGCTACTGCTATGGACCCATAGTCCAAGGTAGACTACTCACTCATCGCTCTGGAGGCAAGCATGGCGATGATGAAGACCTCCGGTAGCGATTCCCCTCTCCGGCAGGGTGCCGGGAAGAGCTTCTGGACCCTCCCGATCTTCGGGTCGACGGCGGCGGCGGATCGCGATGTGTTCTGGAAAATTGATCGGGGCCTTAGGTTTTTTTCCGTTAGGGGGTCTTTATAGGCGAAGGGGCATCGTCAGAGGTGGCCCAAGGGGCTCTCACACATAGGGGGCGTGGCCAGGCCCCTGGCCGCGCCGCCCTAGTGTGTGGGGCCCTCGTGGGCCCCCTCCAACTCCTCTTTGGATCTCTGGAAGCTTCCGGGAAAAATAAGACTTCAGGAACTTGTTTCGTCCAATTCTGAGAATATTTCCTGTGTATCACTTCTGAAACACAAAAACAGCAGAAAACAGGGAACTGGCACTGTGGCGACTTGTTAATAGGTTAGTTCCGGAAAATGCATAAAAGTGCCACGAAGTGTAACGAAACAGTAGGCAAATGGTGTAAAAACAAGCATGGAGCATCAAAAATTATAGATACGTTGGAGACGTATCAAGCATCCCCAAGCTTAACTCCTGCTCGTCCTCGAGTAGGTAAGTGATAACAAAAGAATAATTTTTGAGGTGACATGCACCTACACAATCTTGATCATCTATGTAAGCATTGTGAGCTGGGATCATAAGAACTTAAAACATGGGCATGAAAATATAATCTTGACAATAAAAACTTAGCAACCATGTTGTAAACATGAAAATGAACACAAACAAAAGATCATGAAAATGAAACAATAAAAGTCAAACGTGTGTTCAAATCACAAGGAAAAACATACAAATGGTTTTCAACTTGTCCTTCATGGAGAGCAAAACATAAATGCATAGGACACCTTCAAGTTTAAGAGGGCGACTAGATACAAATAATTTGAGAACAAGTGAAACCAACAATATGAATCAATCAATGAAAACTTTGGGACAATGCACATTATACTAAGAATGACAACTTTGCTCTCTTATGGTGCATAAAGATAGAAGGTGGTGACTCAACAAAAAAGTAAAAGAAAGGCCCTTCGCAGAGGGAAGCAGTGATTGCAAGTTTTATAGACCTTCAAAAATTATGTTACTTACCGGCTTTGAGCTCTCATTGCCCCCATCATAAGCATCTTGAATGGTTAGAGTTAATGCGAGAATAATTATGATGCATATGCTTGACAAATCATCAGTCGAAAACCTTGTGCCCCGTGAATACGAGTACCCAAACCTCATGCTACTTTACTTAGAGTCCCAAGCAAGGCTCTTGTCATTGTAAGTATATATGTATCATCGAGAACCGCCAATGGGGTACCTCCGTGCCCGATGACATGGAACAAGCCCACATCAAAATGACAGGACAAGCAGACAATGAACACCTCGACATCTCTTTTATTTGCCATTTATTTAGCTTTTTATTGTGAGATGCGTCGTCGAATGTCCACCATGGGTATGCTGCAAATTTCCACCATGAATTATGCATGGCTTAGATTGGCGGCCCAGGCGTTTCCCTAACACATATACAAACTCCATGATCCCCACAAGATTCCCAATTCATTTCACACCGCGGGCATCCATAAACAAAAGATCACGATATCAACTCAAATAAGAAGTGCAATGTTGAAAGCTTGCCCCATGACAGCATGGTTGGGCTAGAATCCAACTTACAACTTGCAAGCATAACAACTGAACATAAGAGATCACAATGTCAAATTTTTTTAGAACAAGGAAAATGTAAAGTGTGCCTTCCGGTTCGTGAGAGCTTTACTGACCAATTTTCGCATAACACTGGTAAGAGTTTAATTTGAAGAGAAGATAAAAGCAAGTCAAATTTACTTGGAATAGCAAATTGCTAGTAGGTATGTATGGTGGACACTTTGGTAAACTTTGGCTTTTAGGAGTTGGATGCACGAGTAGAGCTCATACTCAGTACAAGGCGAGGGCTGGCAAAAGACTGGGAGCGACCAACTAAGAGAGCAATAATGGCCATAATCATGCAAAGCGACAAAGCAACATTAAAAGAAGCATAAGATGGCATCAAAAGTCAAAAACTAAATGAGCATAGAGGCTATTGGCGACTTTGTAAGAGTCTAACATGTGTGAGCATGCGCCAAGTCAACCCAAATAAAGCATCAAGGAGAAAACCAAAATAATGCTTCCAAATAATTAAAACAACGCATGATTTTTTCAAAGGCTCATTAAGCAATCTCAGTTATCTGAGACAAGTCATGGTACAGCAAAACCACTAAGCATACTATCAAAAAGGCATCAAGCATGATATGAAAAAGCCTAAGCCGCAGTCTACACAAGCTCCTTCTTGTACCACTTTTTTGCACAAAGCTTTTTCTCTTTTCCAACACCATTTGAAATTTTTAAAGACACCTCTTTTGATGAAAACCAATAAAGATCAGAGGCAAAAATACACCTTGATGAAAATATATAGCAAGGTCTGAACACAAATCAAGGCGAAAACAAAAACCAAAAGCAGTTAGCGGAAAAATAAGAACACTCGGTGAAATTGTAAGAATGAAAAACGGAGTGTTCTTGGCAAATGAAAAGCAAGGCAACTTATCCAAAAGAATTTGTTGGGGTCCAACCATTTATTATAGCAAAAAAAAATAAACTAACTAAGAAAACTAAAACAACTGACGCTCCGAGAAAAACACATAGTGCATGAAGCAATAAAAATATAGTGTCTTGAAAGGTGACCTGATTTTTGCCGATGAAGAAGGGGTGCCTCGGGGGCATCCCCAAGCTTTGACGCTTGTACTTCTTGGATATTTATTGGGGTGATGCATGGGAATCCCCAAGCTTGAGCTTTTGTCCATTCTTCAACTCATCTCATCATTCTCCAATCCCTACACTTGAAAACTTCCTTCATACAAAATTAAACACAATTCTATTAGCAACATTAGTGTAAGCATATCATATAATCAACCTCTTTTTGCTTTAGGTTTCAACCCAAAACCACCACATATTAAGTATGTACTACTGTAGCAACTTCCCCAAAAGTTTCGTGATCAAAAGAACTCAAAAAGAAAGCGATAAAGCGGCAAAAACGAATAGTGGCAGAAATCTGTCAAAACAGAACAGCTGACAAAGGTCGAATTTTTGAGGGGTTTTATGTTGCTCAAATAAAAAAGTATTCAACTAACGAAAGTTTGGATATAACCTGGGGCATATGCACATGAAATCGCAGGTCCAAAAGATATACAGAGAATTTATACGAATTTTACGGTGCAGCACCGAAAACAGTTTCAGGACAGCAACATCCCCAAATCTTTACCTCCCTCGAATTAGAGGCTTCTCTTGGCACAACAATAAAATAAAAAGGATAAGGAGCGGTCATTACAGTAGTAATGACTTCCAAGACTCAAATAAAAGAAAAAGAACTGGAAATAAAACATTGGGTTATCTCCCAAGAGTGCTTTTCTTTAACGCCTTTGAGCTAGGCGCAGAAAATTGCGAATCAAGTAACATCAAGTGATGAAGCATCAAGCTCATAATTTGCTCTAAGAATAGAGTCAAACACTAATTTCTTTCTCTTCCTAGGGAAGTGTTCCATACCTTTCTTGAGTGGAAATTGATATTTGATGGCACCTTCCCTCATATCAATGATGGCACCTACAGTTCGAAGAAAGGGTCTTCCCAAAATAATAGGACATGAAGCATTGCATTCAATATCCATGACAAGAAAATCAACGGGAACAAGGTTATTGTTAACCACAATAAGAACATCATTAATCCTTCCCAAAGGTTTCTTCTTAGCAACATTAGCAATAGGAACATCATAATAACACTTTTCAAGCGGTGGTAAATCAAGCATGTCATAAATCTTTCTAGGCATAATAGAAATACTAGCACCTAGATCACATAAAGCATGGCAATCAAAAACCATTAACATGCATATCAATGATGGGTTCCCAACCATCTTCTAACTTCTTGGGAACAGAGGCTTTTTGCTGCAACTTTTCATCCCTAATTTTCATGAGAGCATTGGTAATATGTTTAGTAAAAGCAATATTTAAAGAACTAGCATTGGGAGTCAAAGCAAGCTTTTTGCAAGAACAAAATAACTTTAGATATATTGCAGCCATCAACATCAAAATTATTAAAAGAAGTAGAGCTATCATCTCCTACACTCCGAAAAATTTCAGCACTCTTTTGAGAAAAAGTTTTGGCAGTTTTAGGCTTTTTAACACAAGGAGTGGGAGTTTTCTCTACACCAATCAAAGTAAGAGGATTGCTAGCATTAGGAACAACATCATTAGAGGTAGTAATAGTACAAACTTTCATATTCCTAGCAATCTCATCCTCTCTTTCCCATCTAGCATGCAATTCTTCTAACAATCTAAGATTTTCATCAATTCCAACTTGAATAGCATTAGCAGTAGCAAAAACATTATTCTCTTTCACATCATTAGGCAACACTTTTAATTTCAGAAGTTCAACACCATGAGCAAGGCTATCAACTTTAGAAGCAAGAATATCAATTTTGCCTAACTTTTCCTCAACAGACTTGTTAAAAGCAGTTTGTTTTACCATGAAGTCTTTGAGCATGACTTCAAGTTCAGAGGGCGCGGCCCTAGTGTTGTTGTAGGAATTACCATAAGAATTACCATAACCATTACCATTGGTAGAAGGATACGGCCTATAATTGTTACTAGCAAAATTGTTCCTATAAGCATTGTTGTTAAAATTATTGTTTCTAATGAAGTTCACATCAACATGCTCTTCTTGAGCAACCAAAGAGGCTAAAGGAACATTATTAGGATCAACATGAGTCCTATCATTAGCAAGCATAGCCATAATGGTATCAATCTTATCACTCAAGGAAGAGGTTTCCTTGACAGAATTTACCTTCTTACCTTGTGGAGCTCTCTCGATGTGCCATTCGGAATAATTTACCATCATGTTGTCAAGTAGCTTTGTTGCGGCACCCAAGGTAAGGGACATAAAAGTGCCTCCAACAGCTGAATCAAGTAGGTTCCTCGAAGAAAAATTCAGTCCTGCATAAAAAGTTTGGACAATCATCCAAGTAGTCAGTCCATGAGTGGGGCAATTCTTTATCATAGATTTCATTCTTTCCCAAGCTTGAGCAACATGTTCATTATCAAACTGAGTAAACTTCATAATATTGCTACGCAAGGATATAATCTTAGCAGGAGGATAGTATCTACCAATAAAAGCATCCTTACACTTAGCCCATGAATCAATACTAGTCTTAGTCAAAGACATCAACCAATCTTTAGCTTTTCCTCTCAAAGAAAAAGGAAACAACTTGAGCTTAATAATATCACTTTCTACATTCTTATATTTTTGCATCTCACATAGCTCAACAAAATTGCTGAGATGAGCTACAGCATCTTCAGTACTAGCACCAGAAAATTGCTCTTTCATAACAAGGTTCAACAAAGCAGGCTTAATCTCATAAAAATTTGCAGCAGGAGCAGGTGGTGCAATAGGAGTGCAGATAAAATCACTATTGTTCGTGCTAGTAAAGTCACACAACTTGGTGTTTTCAGGAGTAGCCATTTCAGCAAAACTAAAAGTAGATAAGTAAAAACAACTACCAAGGATTCTAATTTTTTTGGATTTTTGATATAAAACGATGCAAGTAAAAATAAAGTAAAGAAAAACTTAAAACAAAGTAAAGGATGTGTGTGCGAAAAACTCCCCTTGCAGAGGTCTTCCACTTCTTCTCCGGCAACGGCGCCCGAAAAAGCTTGATGTGACCGAGTTGATGAAGTAAATAACCGGCCAGTTGGAAAACCCCAAGAGAAGGTTTTGATGAATATAGCAGCAAGTTTTCCCTCAGTTAAGAAACCAAGGTATGTCGATCAGGAGAAGAGCAGACAAAACGACTGAAGGTGATGCTTGCTAGCATGCGATGGCTTCGGACAATTTATAGGGCGCCTCGTCCAAGCTTTGCTTGCTAGCTGCAATGCGGAACCTGCACACAACACAACCAAATACTTTGCTTCCAACTTGCGATGAGGTTGTCAATCTCACCGGTTTGCTTGAAACAAAGGGTATGAGCGTATCGAGTGGAAAACAGTAGAAGTATGCGAGTAAAGTAAACAGGTGATAGCAATATGATGGAAATAGGACCGGGGTCCACAGTTCACTAGTGGTGTCTCTCCATAAGATAAATAACACATGCTGGGTAAACAAATTACAGTTGGGCAATTGATAGAATAAAGATAAACATGATATGTCAAGAAGATCACTATGCGATTTACTCTGGGCATTACAACAAAATACATAGACCGCCATCCAACTGCATCTATGACTAACAATCCACTTGTGGCGAATCAATCCGAGAACTCCACAAGTATTAAGTTGCGAACAATAGATAATTGCATTAAGCAAAGTATGTAATGTAAACAAAGCATATGCCCTCGAGCACATGAATGTTGTTTTCTCCCTAGTAGCAACAGCACATCTACAACCTTAGAGGTTTCTGTCACTCCCCCAGATTAAATATAGGCATGAACCCACTATCGAGCATAAATACCCCCTCTTGGAGTCACTAGCAACTACTCGGCCAAGATAGCTACTAACAACGGAGAGCATGCAAGATCATAAACAACATAGAGATAACAAAAGATATATTTCAGTATAGCAACTCAATCATAACACCAATATTCATCGGATCCCAACAAACCAAACATGTAGAATTACATAACGGTGATCTCAATCATGTAGGGCAGCTCATGAGATCTAAACATGAAGCACATGGTGGAGGAGACAACCATCTAGCTACTGCTATGGACCCATAGTCCAAGGTAGACTACTCACTCATCGCTCCGGAGGCAAGCATGGCGATGAAGAAGACCTCCAGTGGCGATTCCCCTCTCCGGCAGAGTGCCGGGAAGAGCTTCTGGACCCTCCCGATCTTCGGGTCGACGGCGGCGACGGATCGCGATGTGTTCTGGAAAATTGATCGGGGCCTTAGGTTTTTTCCGTCGGGGGGTCTTTATAGGCGAAGGGGCATCGTCAGAGGTGGCCCGAGTGGCTCTCACACATAGGGGGCGCGGCCAGGCCCCTGGCCGCGCCAACCTGGTGTGTGGGGCCCTCGTGGCCCCCCTCCAACTCCTCTTCAGATCTCTGGAAGCTTCCGGGAAAAATAAGACTTTAGGAACTTGTTTCATCCAATTCCGAGAATATTTCCTGTGTATCACTTCTGAAACACAAAAACAGCAGAAAACAGGGAACTGACACTGTGGCGACTTGTTAATAGGTTAGTTCCGGAAAATGCATAAAAGTGCCACGAAGTATAACGAAACAGTAGGCAAATGGTGTAAAAACAAGCATGGAGCATCAAAAATTATAGATACGTTGGAGACGTATCAGGCTTCAGTCCCGGTTGCTCAACCGGGACTAACTAATTGGGACTGGAGCCCTATCGTTAGTCCCGGTTGCTGCACGAAACGAGACTAAAGAGTTCCCACGTGGTAGCGGGCAGGCGCTCGTGGGTGGAAGACCTTTAGTCCCGGTTCGTATTATGAACCGGGACTAAAGTCCCCACACGTGGCAGCCTTTCCTTCCTCTTTATTTTTCTGCATTTCAATTGTTATGCTAGGGTTTATGGTTTATTTGTATTTTGCTCCATTCAATTTTTTGATTCATTTCAAACAAGTTTTCGTACAATATTATAACATAATATATAAGCCGATACATATATAATATATCTTGTCCACCGAGCATATATATACAAGTATATACAACTTGTTTACACACATAAGATCACAACTTGTTTAATTACACACACATACAACTTGTCTAATCGAAACTGACATGAAATTCACCCTTTGGGTTTATGACATGGTCAAGGAGAAATCCGGCTATTTCCTCTTGAATTCCTACTATGCATTCAGTCGGTGAGAGCCAATTCCGCTTTGCTTCGAACTACGAAGAAGAAGATCAATATGAATATAAATCATCATAACAAAATTGATGGCAATAAATATTTTTTTCAGTATATTGTTCACTTACAGATGGAAAATCAATTCCTTCAGTGACCTCCGCGCGAAGGTTCTCGCAAGCGTAGTATGCACATAAATTAGTCCCCGATGGCTGCCTTGCACACTTTACGAGAATAGATTTTAGTCAATGACATATCAAGATTGATATACTTAATGGTATTTGAAACTAGAATTAAAGGGATGTGCGGACCTAGCTCGTACGACTTACCTCGATCGGACGGAAAATCAGTTCATTTTTCCATTCACCTTTTACCGTGCGTATAAACCGTTTCCAAACTCTACCGAGCAAACAAAATAAATAAATGAGTTATAAATGAACGAAAGAGACCGATATAATGCCGTAATGATTAAAATTACCTCTCCATCATATGAATGATGCTTTGGTATTCATTAAGTTCTTTTTTCATCGAGTCAAAGATTTCAACCCTTCCATAGTCAGCTTCCATCTTTAGCAAAATCCAGTGGTAACTGCGCGCAAGTTTAATTATATAAGTTAATAATAACTCATCAATTACACTTAACATCGAGTAAGGAAAAGTAAATATGTATAAGATAGTAACACTCACTTAAAGTTGTATGGAAACAGTATTCTAGTTCTGTATTCCTGTGTAAGTAAGAACTCTAGGAAGATATTCTCCGTCTCCTTGGGTTTGTCACGTATCGTCACTACGTTAACTCGATTTGGATCAATGAATCCAACTTGGAAGTCATTCCTTTGCTTACATTGCATACTCTTCAGTCTGCATAATAAACAGCGTAGTGAGGATAATTACATCAAAGAACGAGCTGAGCTAGAGACTTATAGAAATAATGAATCACTTACAGAACATAGGCACCGACGAGAGATTTGTCGAGCGCGTCTTGATTGAATAGCTGAAAGAATTCATCAAAATCAATATGGATCAAGTCTTGACCTAAGAAATGGTCCTCTGTGATTTTCATAAGGAGAAATTCTCGCTCGCCCTTTGCGGCATGCATGTACCACTCATGCAATCTTTGCATTCGTGATGATAGAGTCTTTTCCATCCCAGGTGGGACCAGACTCTTCCCCTTTTCATATTGCCATGCTACAGGCGCCATTGGGATACCCGGTCATCAATTGAGAAAGAGTCAAACCAGCCTCAGTAGCAAAGTCGTAGTGACTGGGTTGAGCAACACTCCCACCAACATCAGTAGCAAAGACCTTTAGCGGGGAGATCGATTTTTTTGCCTGTGCTCCGAGCTGGGCAACGTCTCTTTTCCCTCTTGCAGTTGCACTTGTCTTCTTAGCTTCTTCTTTCGCATCTACCTGCTTATCCAAACATCGCTTGTAGTCATCTGGCTTATTCAATTCATATTGCGAAGGTTGGGTAAGCATATCAAAGGCCCACTCCTTCTGTTTCATAGTATGTACCTGCTTTGGGGTAGGGGTCGGGCGTAGCGCTGGGAGCTTACTTTTCACTTTGGCTCTGTCCTCCGCCTCAATTTCCTCAGCAGTCTTCTCGACAGGAGGCGGCACCGCCTTGGCTTTCTTGGCCCTACGTTTCTTCGGAGAGGCATTACTACTAGACATAGCAGCGGACTTGCCATAACTCTGGGACTTGCGAGTGGGCGGAGGCGGCTGACACTGAGGCGTAGATCGATGTGGCCTGGGGCTCTGGTAGTTGTCCCTATCATCGTCGAGGGGTGGTGAATTGTGAGGACTCGGAGGAGGGGGTGGCCGCCTTGATGCCGAGCCTGGGAACATGATGTTTTTCTTATCCTAAAGAATGACACCACCCAATACTTCTCCAAGTGTTGTCTCATCTTCAGGTCCAGCGACATCAAGCTCGAGGGACTCATACCCCGGCACAATTGCATCCACCCCGACACGAGCATAGCCAGCTCGAATCTCACGGCCATGCCAGGTTTGTCCAGTTCCATTAGGTAACGCATAGCCGACCGCCACCTTCATCGAGATGTTCTTCATGGACTGATGCATCTCACAGCTTGTCTTCCCGCTGATATCATCCATGGGGTAGTGATCCATCGGTGCCTCACTGACCCTAAGATCTGTGGATGTCACGCTGCTTCTCCGCTGAGATGGGTTGCCTGATGCATGTTCTAGTTGTTGCTGATGCTGAGTTGCCCCTTGCGACTTTAATTCCTCTAGTGTCTTCTGCTGCTGTAAATACATCTCTCTCAGCTCAGCCTGTTGCCTTTCTATGCTCTCTATCCGTGTGGCTTCCTCCTACGCCTTCCGCTTCTTCGCTCTCTCTCAGCTTCTATAAGTCCGGCTGTCTTCGGCGAACCCAGACCTCCACGGAATGGTAGAACCCAGACCTCGTGTTCGTCCTATGTGTTCTTTGTTCTTGAGGGCCTTTGTTAGCTCGTCGTTCTCTCTGTCCGGCTGGAACGTCCCCTCTTGAACCTCGGCGATTGTCTTGACAAGTTCTCTCAGGGGTTCAGCAATTTGTTTCTTCTTTTCGACTAATTTCCCTGTTCTCTCGTCGTAGGCAGCCCCATGCCCAAGTGCCCAATTTCTTGACCTTCTAGGTCAATGTTCTGAATCTGGTTTGATGCCTTTTTCTCGCAGGCGGGCCTCTTGCATATCCCACTTATGCTCGGCAAACTTGTAGCCTCCTGGACCCATCGTATGGTGATATTTCTTTTTAGCGGCATTGATCTTATTCTTTTACTCCTTAGCTTACCCAGTTCAGATTCCTTGTACTCCACAAATGCGTCCCAGTGATCCCACAGGTTCTCATTTGGGCCAGTAAATTCTAGAGCTTGTCGATCGGCCTTGACATAGGCGTTCCATAACCCCTTCTTGTGGTTATTGAACTGTGCAGCCATCTTCTTGAGAGCCCACTCCCTGACTTTCTCCTTCTGTGCCTCTGCGAGTTCCAGGGACTCGGTGGCCGGCAGAGTAAAATGTGGGATGAGGGATTCCCACAGCCTGTCTTTCATGATCTTGGTGACATAATTGACTGCTGCATCTTCTTCTGGCTCTGGCTCTCCCTTTGCCGCCTTGGGCTTATACCAATATTGAATGCTGATCGGGACCATATCCCTGACAAGACATCCACATTGAGAAGTGAAAAGCACTTGCAACACTCTTGGGTTCCAACGGTTCGCCTTCATGTGAGACAAGCCCAATCGTGAAATGCTGATTGGATGCCAGCCGTTTGGCCGGGCCTCTCTTCTTCCTAGAAGATTCAGAGGTCTAAAAGAAGAAACATCCGTTAATATATATACCACTTAATGCATCGTTATCTACAGATTCATGAATAGAGGCTTAACATATGTATACCTCGCCGGACCGCGTTAAGGCACGTCCAGTCCCTTGTGAGCCATCCTCGCAATCATCATTTGTTTCTGATTCATGCGGTTGCTCCTCCATTCCATCACCCGACTCGTTTAAAAATTCTGAGCCATCTCCTTCTCCACCGGTACACTCTCCTATAATATTCAACATCTCGTCCTCACCTTCTCTCCCGACGCCAAAATCCATATCTTAAATAATACACAAGAAAGATTAATACATTACGTCGAGTAAACAATATACATCAGACAGATATAGATCAACAACATTACGCGAATGCAGTATAATAACATATATAGATCAACAACATTACGCGGATGCAATACAATAACAAATAATCCACCAGTTACATAACACATCACGAATAATCAACGTCAACCTGGTGCTGAGTCACGGATGGTAACAAACCAAAGATGTGGAACGCTAACGGGATCATAGCTAATGTGAGATCCCTGAAGAATCGACCAACCCCTGTCAGGAGATCCATCCAACAAATAAAGGTAGCGACAGACGTGCTCGTCCTCCTCTCTGATACGTCGACGTACCACCTCATTGGGGGCCGCCTCCCTCCGCACCGCGCCTGGCCCACGTGACCTCCACCAAAGTAGATCCGGGTCGACAACGGGACCCGGATTCCTCACCAAGCTGCGCGCTCCAACAGGTGACACCTCCCAGTGCCAGCCCGACGGAGCCCACTCCCGAACATCGCCCATCTGGTCGAACGGGTGGG
Organism: Dactylis glomerata; assembly: GCA_007115705.1. NCBI lineage: Eukaryota > Viridiplantae > Streptophyta > Magnoliopsida > Poales > Poaceae > Dactylis > Dactylis glomerata. The sequence goes on from QXEO01000531.1 coordinate 13,772,063, forward strand.
GCATCGTATCGTGTGGCCGCTGACAGACAACTAATATATAAACAACTAAACAATAAACCATAACTCTATTTCTAACTTAATTTCAAATATTCTAACATTTCAAATATATTTTTACTAACATTTCAAATATTCTCACATTTCTAACATTTCAAATATTCTAACATTTTTTTACTAACATATCAAATATTCTAACATTTCAAACATTCTAACCATTCTAACCTAAATAAAAATACTAACATTCTAACAATACTAAATAAAAATTCTAACAATTCTAACCTAAAATACTAAATAAAAGTTCTAACCTAAAATTCTAACTAAATTCTAACCTAAAATTCTAACTAAATTTTAACCTAAAATTCTAACATTTCTAACCTAAAATGATAACCTAAAATTCTAGCAAAAAAATTAAGGGGCGGCGGCCGCGGGCGGTTCTCACCGAGAGAGGCTCAGGGACGGCGACCGACGGCACGGGGACGGCGTGGCGCGGCTTGGCTGGGGACTGCGGCGCGGCTCGAGGACGGCGACGCGGCCTGGGGACGACGACGCGGCCTGGGGACGGCGACGCGGCTCGGCGAGGCGTCGGTGCGCAGCGCGACGGGGATCGGGGACGGCGGCGGCGGCAAGTTTTGGGCCAACCGCAACGCTCTCGCCAGCGGGGTTCTCTGCGCGCGTGGCCTCCGACGTCGATCTGATTTTTGCTAAGTGTGTGAGAAGAGGAAGAAGAGAAAGTGGCGCGGGCCTATATACCCCCCCTTTAGTCCCGGTTGGTGGCTTCAACCGGGACTAAAGACATTTGGCGGTTCGCGCCCGAGCCCCAGACCTTTAGTCCCGGTTAGTGAAACCAACCGGGACTAAAGGTATAATAAATGCGCGCCAAGCTGTGTATTTTTCAGATTTCATTTTAATATGATTTTTGAATTTAAATTTGAATAACTTCTTTATATTTTAGAATCTGACAAAACTTTGAATATGAAAAGTGTTTGAAATTGAATAACTAATTCAAAAGTATTTTCTATTTTTAAAATCAATTATTCTAACTATTCAAACAATTAACTATTTTGCCATTTTCAATTAAAACTATATTGATTAATATTCTTTTTGCATATTTTAGAATCTGACAAAACTTTGAATATGAAAAGTGTTTGAAATTGAATAAATAATTCAAAACTATTTTCTATTTTTAAAATCAATTATTCTAACTATTCAAACAATTAACTATTTTGCCATTTTCAATTAAAACTATATTGATTAATATTCTTTTTGCATATTTTAGAATTTGATCAAACTATGAATATGAAAAGTGTTTGAAATGGAATAACTAATTCAAAACCATTTTCTATTTTTAAAATCAATTATTCTAACTATTCAAGCTATTAACTTTTTTTGCCATTTTCAATTAAAACTATATTGATTAATATTCTTTTTGCATATTTTAGAGTTTGATATAACTATGAATATGAAAAGTGTTTGAAATTGAATAACTAATTCAAAACTATTTTCTATTTTTAAAATCAATTATTCTAACTATTCAAACAATTAACTATTTTGCCATTTTCAATTAAAACTATATTGATTAATATTTTTTTGCATATTTTAGAGTTTGATAAAACTATGAATATGAAAAGTTTTTGAAATTGAATAACTAATTCAAAACCATTTTATATTTTTAAAATCAATTATTCTAACTATTCAAACTATTAACTATTTTGCCATTTTTAATTAAAATTCTATTGATTAGTATTGTTTTTGCATACTTCTGAATCTGACAAAACTTGGAATATAAAAAGTGTTCGAATTTGAATAACTAACCCAAAATCATACATTTACATAAAAGGTTTAATATATTATTACACATCACCAACATCCCCATCTAGTGTTGGGGTTCCCTTCTGCACCGTAACCATGGAGTATCTTCTTTGTTTAAGAGGATGGTTGGGTCAGTGTTCACTCTGAAGGACGGAATTTCATCAAACTTATTATAATCTTCTGACATATCTGTCTTGTCCTCCACTCCCACGATGATTCTTTTCCCTGAAAGAACAATGTGGCGCTTTGGCTTATCGTGTGATGTATTCATTTTCTTATCTTTTCTTTTTCTCGGTTTGGTAGACATGTCCTTCACATAGAAAATCTGAGCGAGCTCATTGGCTAGGACGAATGGTTCATCTCTGTAACCAAGATTATTGAGATCCACCGTTTTCATTCCGTACTGCTGGTCCACCTTTACCCTGCCTCCTGTCAGCTTGACCCATTTGCACCGAAACAAAGGGACTTTATAAGACGGTCCATAGTCAAGTTCCCATGTCTCCTCTATGTAACCATAATATGTGTCATTTGTCCCATTGTCGTTTGATGCATCAAAGCGGACACTACTGTTTTGGTTGGTGCTCTTTTTATCTTGGGCGACCATGTAAAATGTATTCCCATTTTGTCTCGTAACCCTAGAAAGTCAATACAGTGGAAGATGGTTTCTTGGCCAACATGGACAACTCATATCCAACAGTGACGTCATTTATGAGAAGTGTTCGCAACCAACCACCAAAAGTCGCCATATGGAACTTTGTAATCCAGGAGTCAGACTGCCCCGGGTTTTCTGAGCGTACAATATTCTTGTGTCGCTCCATATACGGCTCCACCAACGTGGAATTTCGTAAAACTATGTAGTGTGCTTCACTCAAAGAATGTCCGTCCATACAGTATGCTGATTTCATTCCTAGCGTGCCTTTTCCACTCAGTCTCCCCTCATGCCGCGATTGAGGAAGACCAATCGGCTTCAGGTCAGGAACAAAGTCAACACAAAACTCAATGACCTCCTCTGTTAGATAGCCCTTGGAGATGCTTCCTTCTGGCCTAGCACGGTTAGGCACATATTTCTTTAAGACTCCCGTGAACCTCTCAAAGGGGAACATATTGTGCAGAAATACTGGACCGAGAATGGAAATCTCCTCGACTAGGTGAACTAAGAGATGCGTCATAATATTGAAGAAGGACGGTGGGAACACCAACTTGAAGCTGACAAGACATTGGGCCACATCATTCTATAACAGTTGTAGATCTTCTGGATTGATTACCTTCTACGAAATTGCATTGAGGAATGCATATAGCTTCACAATCGGTACTCGAACATTTTCCGGTAGAATCCCCCTCAATGCAACCGGAAGCAATTGCGTTATAAGCACGTGGCAGTCATGAGACTTTAGGTTTTAGAATTTTTTCTCTGCCATATTTATTATTCCTTTTATATTCGACGAGAATCCAGATGGGACCTTGATACTGCTCAGGCATTCAAAAAAGATTTCCTTCTCTTCTTTGGTAAGAGCGTAGCTCGCAGGACCCTTAAAATCCTCTGGATGCATGCCGTCTCTTTTTTCATACGGTGCTGGTCCTCACATGCTTCTGGTATATCTTTTGTCTTCCCATACAAGCCCAAGAAGCCTAGTAGGTTCACGCAAAGATTCTTCGTCATGTGCATCACGTCGATTGCAGAGCGGACCTCTAGGAATTTCCAATACTCAAGCTCCCAAAATATAGATTTCTTCTTCCATATGGGTGCGTGTCCGCTAGCGTCATTCGGAACAGACAGACTGCCAGGACCCTTTCTATAATTTTAAATCTTTGACCATATCAAATATATCATCACCAGTATGGCGTTTAGGCTTGCCCCGGACTTCTGCCTCGCCGTTGAAATGCTTGCCTTTTTTTCTTCAATTGATGTTTGGGCGAAAGAAATCGACGATGCCCCAGATACACCACCTTCTTAATTTTATCCAAATATATACTATCGATCTCACCTAAACAGTGCATGCATGCATTGTATCCCTTGTTTGTCTGTCCTGAAAGGTTACTAAGTGCAGGCCAATCATTGATGGTCACGAACAGCAACGCTCGCAGATCAAATTCCTCTTGTTTGTACTCATCCCACACACGTACACCTTCAGTCTGCCATAGATGTTTAAGTTCTTCAACTAATGGCCTTAGGTACACATCAATGTCATTGTCGGGTTGCTTCGGGCCTTGGATAAGCACTGGCATCATAATAAACTTTTGCTTCATGCACAACCAAGGAGGAAGATTATAGATACATAGAGTCAAGGGCCAGGTGCTATGACTGCAGCTCTACTCCCCAAAAGGATTCATGCCATCTGTACTTAGACCAAACCTTAAGTTCTGTGCGTCTTCCGTAAACTCCGGGAACTCTCTGTCGATTTTTCTCCACTGCGACCCATCAGCGGGGTGTCTCAACATCTCGTCACTCTTACGGTCTTCTTTGTGCCACCGCAACAACTTGGCACGCTCTTTGTTTCTCAACAAACGTTTCAACCGTGGTATTATAGGTACATGCCACATCACCTTGGCAGGAACCCTCTTCCTGGGGCGCTCGCCCTCAACATCACCAGGGTCATCTCGCCTGATCTTATACCGAAAAGCACTGCACATCGGGCATGCATTCAAATTCTCGTACTCACTGCGGTAGAGAATACAGTCATTAATGCATGCATATATCTTCTGCACCTCCAATCCTAGACGGCAGACAATCTTCTTTGCTTCGTACATACTGGCGGGCAATTCGTTATCCTTTGAAAGCATCTTCTTCACAATTTTCAGCAACTTTTCAAATCCCTTGTCAGATAAACCAGTCTCTGTTTTCCATTGCAGCAATTCCAGCGTGCTTCCTAGCTTTTTCTGGCCGTCTTTGCAATTTGGGTACAAATTCTTTTTGTGATCATATAACATGCGTTCCAACTTCTCCCTCTCCTTTTCACTTTCACAGTCTATCTGTGCATCAACAATGACCTAACCAAGATCACCAGCGGGCACATCTGATGCCTGTTCTTCTCCTTCTTCTTCTTTATTATCTTCCATTGCGATATCGGTGGTTTTAGAGAACTCAGGATAGTTGTCATCATTCTCTTCTTCATCTTTGTCTTCCATCATAACCCCTCTCTCCCCATGCTTGGTCCAACAATTATAGCCGGACATGAAACCGAACCAAAATAGGTGGATGTGAAGGGTCTTTGTGGAGGGGAAATCCTTCTCATTTCGACAAACACCGCATGGACAACACATAAAACCATTCCGCTTGTTTGCCTCAGCCACATTGAGAAAATAATGCACGCCTTTAATGAAATCTCCAGAGCGTCGATCGGCGTACATCCATGCTCGGCTCATCTGCATTATATAAGTATATATCAAACGCAAATCAAATATACAATTTCTATTTCTATCTCTAATTTTGTTTGTATGTCCATTTCTATATCTTTAATTTTATTTCTATCACTATTTCTATTTCTATCTCTATTTCTATCACTATTTTTATTTTTATCTCTATTTCTATTATCTATATATTTCTATCTCAATTTCTATTTCTATCACTATTTTTATTTCTATCTCAATTTCTATTTTCTATTTCTATTTCTATCTCTATTTCTATTGCTATTTCTATCTCTATTTCTAACACTATTTTTATTTCTATCTCTATTTCAATTTTCTATTTCTATCGCTATTTATATTTTCTATTTCTATTTCTATCCCTATCTCTATCTCTATTTCTATTTATATCTCTATATCTATCGCTATTTTTATCTTTATTTCTATCTCTATGTCTATTTCTATTTTTATTTTTAATTCTATCTCTATCTCTCTATCTTTATTTTTATTTTCTATTTTATATTTCTATCTATATCTCTATGTCTACCTCTATTTCTAGCTCTATCTTCATCTACTTCTACACATAATCAAATAAACATCTAAATAATTGCTCCCATAATAAATTCACAAATCTCTCTACTTCTAGAGCATTAAATGAGCTAAATTACCAATGAAAGACAAAAGCTCAAAGTTCCTCACCTTTTAGTCCACTTAGATTGAAGTGGGGACACCAAATTGTGACAAAAAATGGTGGTCAAAGAGGATGAACTCAAGCTAGCTTGTTGCATGAAGAACACTTGGAGAGTTGAGAGGGGGAATGGCTGGCTCGGGGAGGAAGAAGAGGATTTTTTATATAGGAAACTCATTAGTCCCGGTTGGTATTACCAACCGGGACTAAAGGCTGGGTCTTTAGTCCCGGTTGGTAATACCAGCCGAGACTAATGAGCCTGGCAACGACCGGATTCGACGCCAGAGACTTTAGTCCCAGTTCATATTACGAACCGAGACTAAAGGTTTAAAACAAACCAAAACTAATAGGTTTTGTGGTCCTGCGGCCGAAAAAGCGGTGGAACCCAGAGCATCAGTCCCAGTTCACAGAGTAACCAGGACTAATGCCCCGGGATATTAGCCCCGTTTTACACTAGTATGACTTGCCTACTGGTGTGAACCGGTGATTGCATAACAGGCAGTCGTCATCTCGCCGATAGATCAATCGGAATAGGCCGCGGGTAGAGGTAGGGTGAACAATGCTCGGGCGGCAGGCGCTGGCGGCTCGCAACTGGGCAAGCGACTGGCAGGCGTCCGTAATCAGATCGATGAGATCAGTTCGATAGCGAATTATTTTGTGCATGGAATCGAGATTGGAGTCGTCCTGGTTGGTTGGGTTCGATCGGCCTCCAGGATCGCTAATTCCAAATTGAACCAAGTCAAGGCTTACGGCTGGGCTATGGAAGGATGTCAGCCCAAGAAAATTTGATGTGAAGCACAGGAATGAACACAGGCTTGGGCTGGACGATGGGGGCCCTAAGTTTTTTGGGGGCATGTGCGGTCGCCCAGCTCGCACAGCCCCTTCAACAGGCCTGGCTGTGGGTAATCCGCATAGACATGGCGCATGAAGCTCGGTACGCTAAGGGTATATACCCATAGTGCACCACCTACATGGTGCGCTATGGGTGACCATTTCATTTATAGCTATAGCTGTTTTTTAGTAGAGGCTTCTATCCACCATATAACATGAGCAACTTGCGCCAACGAGTTGAGAAATTGAAAGAAGATAGAAGGTGCCTCATCCGCTGTCAAGATCAGATGTGCCCAAGTGCCAACTGAATCCAAAGCATCTCTTGACATAGTACAAGTTACAATTGATGTGATAAAAACACCACATAATATCCATTGGGACTAAAAAAAAATAAACACACTTGAATGTCTAATACTCCTGCGCGTCGACTATTTTGTGAAAACACCCCCACATTTTTCACATGAAACAATTAGTCCCCTGCACTCGGTCGTGTTCGTCCCATTCCCCGACTCTCTCATCGCCTCCTCGACAGTCTCCAAATCCCACCATCCACCATCGCCGGCGGATCCCGGTGGTCTCCTGAAGCCGCGCGACCACCGTTCGGAACCACCTCGTCCTCCTCTCTCGATCACATGTCGGGGAAGCGTAGATCTGTGGTAACCCAAAATTTTGAGTTAGTAATTAATTTAAGTCAACTGATAATTAGCTCCTAATTATTTTATTTTTTGGCTAATATCTAGTATTTAAATGAAATGTAAATTAGAGTTAATTAGTTAATCAAAGTAACCTGATTTCAATTGTGTGTGCATACCAGTAGTACTAAGTCAAGCATCTACCGTTGAAGCTAACTAGTTTAATTAGTATTTTACATGTATATGTCGATAGAGGTAAACCTAGAGGTAGAAGTAGCTGAGCTAGTTTCTTGATGCAAGCATGCTTCTGTGCATCGGACCATGCAAAGCGTATAAGCCATTTTGCTAATCGGATGCATTGCATGCACTCCCGTGGTATTAGAGTATTACTCCCTCCGTTTTAAAATATAACGTTTTAAAATATAAGATATTTTAGTTTTGTGAAGCAAATGCATCTAGACATCTTTTAGTGTGTAGGTTCACTCGAATATACACACTAATTAAAAGATGTCTAGATATATTTGTTTCACAACCTAAAATATCTTATATTTTGAAACAGAGGGAGTACAAGATATTAGGAAAGGGTAACGTGGCTTCTGATTAGAGGTACCTGGATTGTTTTAGCATGCTCAAAGTAGCTTAGTCAGCAAGGTTTGGTGCGTGGGATCACTGCATGCCTGCCAGGTTGGTAGGCTACTTGGTTTTGCTCAACGCAAGGGACATGGAACGGAGATATTTGTCAAGCTTAAGCAGCAAAAAGCGGCAACCGACCAGGGGTAATGTAACCTAGATATTTAGCCAGTGTCTACACGCTGTTGACCTCTATAAATAGGTGCTGAAACTCGCTCACTCGCGCTACGCTCTGCACACACCATACTACATCGATCGGACTAATCATCAAGAGAGATAGACAGATCGCATGTCTGCGAGAGAGAATCGAAGTGCAGAGAAGATGCTGATACTCTTTTACATATTTGATCTGCAGGAGCGTAGAATCCTATATGAGGGCTAGATCGTATGCTACACGCTGGGTTAATCTTTTGGTGGAGTTCTTTATTATGATGGATATTGCTGGCATGGTTGCTCTTCTAACGAGGCAAGTAGTGCTATCTGATCCCTATATTCTTACAAGCAGACACTTTAATCTTGATTCCTTTAAGAGCAAGAACAATAGTAAAGCCTACTGATAACTATAAGGTATTGCTATGTCATTTATAGTCAGCCTTATAGTCAATATGTATAATAGTTAGCTACAAAAGTGTACTACTTTATGAGTATATGGTCGACTTGACATATTCACAAAGTGCCTAGGAGCACGTGCTGCAGCTGGCTCTTATTCTACAGCCAGCTCTCCTTCTCTCTCCTCTTCTCTCTCATCCAACTCATCATAAATATAGTATTTTAATCTTTATAGTCTGCTAACTGTACCTTATTGTACTTGCTCTAAGTAGTGCTTTGCTACTTTCCATATCTCGCAACACTATTATCTCCTTTGGTAATTCAGATTGGTTAAACCACTACTCTTTTGATTATGTTATTTTCATCGTTGATCTACTGCCACTTGAGAGAGTGATGTGGTTCTCATAATTTCTGCTAAATAAGACTCGGTTGAGATAAACTGTTATCTCAATAAATCGACATAGTCTGATGGGTTCAGTGGAGCCAATGGTTCATCCTATTGACCTCCTAGTGGTTGTATCATGTATCTATCTGAATACCTTGATCCTTAGTATTGGTATCACGACGGCAAACGTATTGTACTGGTCACAGTTTAGGTATGGGACTGTTTGGGTTCTCCGATGTGGACGGCCCTTGTCATGGAACGTGTTAGTGATGGATCCGTAGGAGTGACTGACATCAGTAAGTTAGGGTGTCTGGGTCTTTGCGGGTAAAAGAACACTGCTCGGCTAACACTTATGGAGTTAGTCGAGACTATCGATGTCGGAGTACCCTTCTGCAGAATGTAAAAGTGTGGATATTCACCCTTGTGACTCCCAGGTAGGAAATACTTGCGGTCATGTGTGATACCAAATACTATTCCTTCTATTTTCATTAAATTCATTTACCTTTGTTGTTTTATTCATTTCTCTAAATTGGACGCAGCGGAAGCGGGTGCATGGGAAGCGATTTAGATAACTTATATTTTTGTTGTAAATAAACTTGTAAAATTAATGTATATTAGCTGCTTGTGATCCACTGTGCCGGCTTATGTCTGTTTTTCTAGCCTTGCGCGTGTATATGCCTTTCGGTGCATAGACGCGCGGCGGTTGTCATTCTACTGGGCTAGATCTCGGGGCTTGACAGTTAAAGTGGTATCAGAGCTCTAGGTTAGGATACGTGGACAAAAATGGGTAGATCATAGATTTTACGACTAGTCACCGGTATATTTTCTTGTTGTGTAAAAAAATGATTAGCTACTTCTTGTTTGATTTCTAATTGACATGACCTGATTAGTATTACGTAGGTAGTCAACTGGAGTTAGATAAAGTGTAGATATTTACACTACTCGATTGTTGTGAATCTAGAGCTAGACTTCTTCTGCTGCATGTTTGCTTAATACCTATCTGTCCAACTTATATATTCGTAACTCTACTCTGGTTCTTGTTTTCAGTAAGTTAGGATATACATGCAAGGAAAAAAATGATGTTATAAAGAAATACTTTACATTGTATTCTTCCTAGTAAAAAAGAAAGAAAGATTGAATGCTTTGTTGCCATTCCTGCTAATTCATGAAGATCACTTGCACCATGTTTTTAGCATGTATAGCTAAAATAACATGTTAGAGTATAATGTATTAGTTTTGAATTTCGGGGACGAAATTCTAATAAGGTGGGTAGGATGTGGTAACCCAAAATTTTGAGTTAGTAATTAATTTAAGTCAACTGATAATTAGCTCCTAATTATTTTATTTTTTGGCTAATATCTAGTATTTAAATGAAAGGTAAATTAGAGTTAATTAGTTAATCAAAGTAACCTGATTTTAATTGTGTGTGCATACCAGTAGTACTAAGTCAAGCATCTACCGTTGAAGCTGACTAGTTTAATTAGTATTTTACATATATATGCCGATGGAGGTAAACCTAGAGGTAGAAGTAGCTGAGCTAGTTTCTTGATGCAAGCATGCTTCTGTGCATCGGACCATGCAAAGCGTATAAGTCATTTTGCTAATCGGATGCATTTCATGCACTCCTGTGGTATTAGAGTAGTACTACAAGATATTAGGAAAGGGTAACATGGCTTCTGATTAGAGGTACCCGGATTGTTTTGGCATGCACAAAGTAGCTTAGTCAGCAAGGTTTGATGCGTGGGATCACTGCATGCCTGCCAGGTTGGTAGGCTAATTGGTTTTGCTCAACGCAAGGGACATGGACCGGAGATATTTGTCAAGCTTAAGCGGCAAAGCGGCAACCAACCAGGGACAATGTAACCTAGATATTTAGCCAGTGTCTACACGTTGTTGACCTCTAGAAATAGGTGCTGAAACTCGCTCACTCGCGCTATGCTCTGCACACACCATACTACATCGATCAGAGTAATCATTAAGAGCCCGAACATCTCCGCTCCACCCACGCGCTCCCGGAGCGGAAGAATCTGTAGGCCATTTTCTTGGAGCGGCCCAAACCGAGCTCCGCATGCTCGCGAGATTTAAGCGGAGCGGACCATATCCGAACGGGTCCTAAGAGAGATAGACAGAGCGTATGTTTACGAGAGAGAATCGAAGTGAAGAGAAGATGCTGATACTCTTTTACATATTTGATCTGGAGAAGCGTGGAATTCTATATGAGGGCTAGGTCGTATGCTACACGATGGGGTTAATCTTTTGGTGGAGTTCTTTATTATGATGGATATTGCTGGCATGGTTGCTCTTCTATCGAGGCAAGTAGTGCTTTCTGATCCCTATGTTCTTGCAAGTAGACACTTCAATCTTGGATCCTTTAAGTAGTTGCTACTTTCCATATCTCGCAACATTATTATCTCCATTGGTAATTCAGATTGGTTAAACCACTACTCTTTTGATTTTGGTATTTGCATCGTTGATCTACTGCCACTTGAGAGCCACTTGAGAGAGTGATGTGGTTCTGATAATTTCTGCTAAATGAGACTCGGTTCAGATAAACTGTTATCTCAATAAATCGACATAGTCTGATGGGCTCAGTGGAGCCATTGGTTCATCCTATTGACCTCTTAGTGATTGTATCATGTATCTATCTGAATACCTTGATCCTTAGTATTGGTATCACGATGGTAAATGTATTGTACCGGTCACAGTTCAGATATGGGACTGTCTGGGTTCTCCGCTGGGGACGGTCCTTGTCATAGAACGTGTCAATGATGGATCCATAGGAGCGACTGACATCAGTAAGTCAGGGTGTCTGGGTCTTAGTGGGTAAAAGAACACTGCTCGGCTAACACCTATGGAGTTAGTCAAGATTGTCGATGTCGGAGTACCCCTCTGCAGAGTGTAAAAGTGTGGATATTTACCCCTGTGACTCCCGGGTAGAGAATGCTTGTGGTCATGTGTGATGCCAATTACTATTCCTTCTATTTCCATTAAATTAATTTACCTTTGTTGTTTTATTCATTTCTCTAAATTTGATTCTGTTTAATACCTTGTTAATCTTCCTTTGATTCCAGCTAATACCTTGACTATCCATTGTTTCTTGTACTACTTGCTGAGTATGTTTCATGCTTACTATAGCTTCCTTATATTTTTTATCCGCAGTGGACACTAACAAAGATGCTATAATCAGGGTGACGCAGCGGAAGCGGGTGCATGGGAAGCGATTTAGAGAACTTATATTTTTGTTGTAAATAAACTTGTAAAATTAATGTATATTAGCTGCTTGTGATCCACTGTGCCGGCTTATGTCTGTTTTTCTAGCCTTGCGCGTGTATATGCCTCTCGGTGTATAGGCGCGCGTCGGCTGTCATTCTACCGGGCCGGGTCTCGGGGCGTGACAAGATCTGCAGCCTCAACTGTAATACTCCTAGCTACAAATTCCCCAACCAAGAGATGATTCAGCAGGTAATTGGAAAGGGTGAGAAAGCTTAGAAAAATTGAGATGAGAAAGAAAAGGTGAGATGAGCCCAAGCCGAAACGCGACGGCGGCGCTAGCGATTATATTGCAATTGGAATATTTGGAATGATCCATTTAGGTCTACAATGCGGTGATAGATAGCTCCGATGCAAAAGAGGAATGGACGGAAAAAGTAAAAGGCGTCGATGACAGTGATAGCTAGAGCTTCAGGACAACGACGACCTTGGCGGGAACGGAGACCTGCCACTTGAATCCTGGACGTCCAATCAAACCGGTATGGAAGAATCTTGGCCGTTGGATAAATGACAAGAAAAACCTTGCACCAACTGTCGACTTCTTTAGTTTCAGGTTTGACAGTCATGACATTCTCCCTTCTTGAGATCATACTCGTCCTCATGGATGGAAAGATGGAAAGACCCACTGGATGAATGCAGTGTCTTCCCAGCTAGCAGTTGTCTCTGGTAAGTTGACCCATTAAATTTTCCATTGAGCAACATGCTCATTGTTCCTAGGAACCACTCTTCTTGCCAAAATCTCCTAAGGAGCCACTTGGATGTTTCCTTCTGAATCAACAAGAGGTAAGTTTGGGCTAGGGATGGCTTTAGCTCCTATGTGCTTCTTTAGCTGACTTACATGAAAGACTGGGTGTAGTTGTGCCCCATGTGGTAGCAGCAACCTGTAGGATGCTTCACCTACTTTCTTTAGCACTCTGTATGGTCCATATTACTTTGACTGTAATTTCAGTGATTTGTGAAGGCTGAGGGATGTGTGTCTATAAGGCTATATCTTCAAATAAACCATGTCCCCCACTTAGAACTCCCTCTCCTTCCTCTTTCTGTCAGCATACTTCTTAATCCTATTCTGAGCCTTGGTCAAGTTCTCCTTGATGATATGGGTAGCTTGTTGCCTGTCTTGGAGGATTCCCTGTCTTCTTCACTGAGATGGCCAAGAAGTATGGTTTCAGTGATCTGAGGTGGTGGAAACCCATACAATGCTTGAAATGGTGTAATCTACAAAGAAGTGTGGTAGCTAGTATTGTACCACCACTCTGCAAGAGACAAGTACTGGCTCCACTTCTTAGGAGTTTCAAATGCCATACACCTCAGATAGTTCTCTAAGTATTGGTTGACCCTCTCAGCCGGCCCATCAGTTTGAGGATGGTATGAAGCTCATGTTCATCTTAATATTCCCAGCTCTCAATATTTCTTGCTAGAGTGCACTTGTAAAAATTATATCTCTGTTTGATACAATTACTGAAGGAAAACCATGTAATTTGTACACATTGTCTAGACAGAGTTGAGCAACTTGTTTCACAGAGTAGGGGTGGCTCAAGCTGATGAAGTGTGAATATTTGGTGAAACTATCCACTGTTACCAGGATAACATTTTCCCATTGGAAGTTGGCAAACCCTCTATAAAGTCCATGCTAATGTGTGTCCAGGCCTGTTCTGGCACTTTCATTGGTTTTAGCAGGCCAGGATAGGGAGTGTGTTCATACTTGGTCTTTTGGCAAGTTGCACATTCCTTCACAAACTTTATGACATCTCTCTTCAAGCCTACTGAATGAAAAAGGAGCTTAATCCTTTTGTAAGTGGCTTGCTCCCCAGAATGTCCTCCCAAAGCAGTACTATGGAAGTTGGTTATGATGCCTACCCTCAGTTCACTGCTGTCCCCAACTACTATTTTCCCTTCATACCTTAAGATGCCATTGTTCAAGGTATAATTGGTCTCAGCTTGAGGTTCAATGCTTAGTTTAGCTAGCAGTTCTTCGCATTGGTCATCCTCACTGTAGTTGTCTTGCACTTCAGCTATCCATACTGGTGTCACAACAGTGAGAGCATTTGCCTGACTGTTGTGGTCTATTCTCGAGAGGGCATCAGCAACTTTGTTCTCTCTTCCTTTTTAATACTCCACCTTGTAATTGTAATCCATCATCTTTACCAATAGTTTGTGCTGAATCCCTTCAGTTATTTTCTGGTCTTGTATATATTTTAGGCTCTACTGGTCAGTCCTGATGATGAGGGTAGACCCTGCAAAAATAATGATTCCAACTCTCCAGGGACTCAATTATGGACAGAGCTTCATTGTCATAGGTGGACATTCCTGCAGCCTTTGGCCCTATGGCTTTGCTCATGTAGGCTATAGGCCTATTATTCTGCATTAGGACTGCCCCTACCACATATCCACAAGCATCTGCTTCTAGTGTGAAGGGAATGGTGTGGTCAGGTAATGCTAGCAGTGGTGCTTGTGTAAGGGTCCTTTTTAGATGGTCAAAAGCCTTCTGCTGCTCCTCTTCCCATATGAATCCCCTTTCTTCAGTGCTTCAAACAAGGGTTTGGAAATAATCCCATAATTTTGGATGAACCTTCTGTAGTACCCTGTCAGGCCAAGAAATCCCCTTAATTGAGTGATAGTGGTGGGTATAGGCCAATGAGCATGGCTTCAATTTTTAGAGGGTCTGTGGCTACTCCTTCTCCACCGATTATATGCCCTAAGTACTCCACCTTCCGTTTTGCAAACTCACACTTACTCCATTTTGCATGTAGCTAATGGTTTCGCAACAGCTTGAGGACTAAAGACAGGTGTTTCTCGTGTTCTTCTAGATTTTGACTATAAACCAATATATCATCAAAGAATACAAGCACAATTTCCTGAGGTACTTCTGTAGCACAGTGTTCATAAGGGATTGAAAAGTAGCAGGGGCATTTGTCAGTCCAAAAGGCATTACTATAAACTCATAGTGCCCCAAGTGAGTGCTAAAAGCTGTCTTCTTGATGTCCTCAGCAGACATTCTCACTTGGTGGTACCCGGACCTTAAATCAATTTTTTAGAACCACTTAGCTCCATTTAACTTTTCTAGCAGATCCTCTATGATAGGCATAGGATACTTATTCTTGACAGTCTGCAAATTCAGTTGCCTGTAATCAATGCATAGCATCCAAGTGCCATCCTTCTTGTTAACTAGAATAGCAGGAGAAGAATAAGGACTGAAACTGTGTCTTATGAATTCAGATTTGAGTAATTTCTCAATAATGCTCTCCATAGCATCCTTCTGGTAATGAGGGAGTCTATATGGCCTAATGTTCACAGGCTTGGTGTCAGGTTGCAAAGGGATGGCATGGTCACATTCCTTTCTGGAGGTAGTTCCTTAGGTTCTTCAAATATGTCAGAGAACTCTTGTAGTATCTCACTAACAGCAGACTCCTCCAAGGTCTTTGGGGTGAAATTGTCAGGAGGTCTGATGAGATTCAACTGTACCACTGCTCCCATAATGCATTTGTCCACGATCTTATGCGGCTTTCCTGTAGAAACCAACTTGTTTTGTTGGACTACTGTATCTTTTAACATCACTTTCTCTTGTCCATAATATTTGATAGAAAGGCCTCTGGTGGGAGACCTATAATCAAACTCCACTAGAATATGAACCTGGATCCAGTCAGTTCCCATTATCATATCATAGCCTTTTAGGAAGATAGCTCTGAAATCAGTGGTGAAGTCCTTCCCTTGTATGTTGAAACTGCAGCCTTTGCACTGTGATGTACTAAGCATTTCTTGCCCATTAGAAGCCAATACAACTAGCTTACAAGCACTGCTGAGAGGAATGTCAGTGCAGATTGCAAACTTGGAATCTATGAATGTTCCATTACTACCAGTGACAAGGGTATAGCTACTAGAGCTCGTTATCTTTGTACCCCTGAGGCCCGTTAAGATAGGCCCAGTCATAGACATAGTCGAAATACAAGTTGATATCGTATACAGACACTGTAATTTGTATTGAACCTGACCGGATCCTTGAGACCTGGCCACCTATATATAGGGGCCAGGAGAGGCCGGCCAGGGACAGATCGAGATTGAGCCAAGTTCAACACCACTCTTATTTTCGATACACGCCTTGTTTGACTGATCTTTACCTCCAAGTTCATCCGACGCCCTATTCCCCCGATCCTAAGTCCTTCATCTAGGACATCTGTCGAGTTAACCCTCGTCAATTGGCGCTGATCGTGGGGACTCTAGGCATTGGAATCATAAATTCGATGGCTTTTTCGCTTCTAGCCAACAGCAACTCGAAAGTCAACAAAATCCAGATATCCTTTGGGACCGTAGATTTTCAACTTCATCCACCAACCCTTATTCCAGTCTTTGCAAGCCTGGATCAGGAGATGGATCTGACGATCGGAAGCCTAAACTTTCATGTCGGATCTTTGGGTTCAATTTGCCTTTCAGATTCGACGAAATCGGATCCATCGGCAAACAAAACCGCGACAATCGCAATGTCAGAATCATCAGTAGGAGGTAAACTCACCGGTCAGCTTCGCAACAACGGAAAATATAGGAGAAAAAAATCCAAGAACTCGACGAAACCATGGATAACCTCGACTTAGGAGATCAATCAGAAGACTTCATGATCTGCTACGATGACATCTCAGACAAGTCCACGGATACATGGAAAATAGGATTGGAGCTTCATAAGGATAATCAAACTACTCTCTCAAGCTGCAGCTGCAAGTTCGACAACAAGTATCAAGTACTCGCAATCGTAGGAGACAACTCAGAAGAATTCAACGACAACAACAACTCAGTACTAAACCCAGCAAATATAACAAGAGGAGCAAATCATGTGGCGGAAGGCGATACCACAGACTCTTTGGCAAACAGAGCAAAAATTCGACTATCAGTCGAGGAGTGGAACACAATCAAAGCAACAGTGGAGCACGGTGTAGCTATACCGACAGATGCTAGCCAAAATGTACTTCTAGGGTATCATTACACCATGTGAAAGCAATCAAGACAACTGGAAAAAGAAAGAAGTGAAATACGGAAAAGGAGGGACTCAGCAATTGAAGCAACCACAACCCTCCACGCAGAGCACAGCAACGTGTCATATACGAATAGCAGAAGGCACCACAGGCACGGATCAAGAATTGAAAACTTTGAGCACTCAGATAGGCGAAATCTCTCTAGAAACCTTGACTCATATTTCCTATCGGTAGATGAGCAAGGTATTATTATACCAAAAACACTCGAAGCAGCGCTTGTGGCAGCACAAACATATCTATACACGATGTGGCCAAGCCCAGGGGATCCAAGAGAGCATATGCATCAAGCAGCACTACAAGGATTGAGAATGGTTGGCAGCAAATTAACAGCCAAAGACGAAGAGGCATACCACAACAAGGGTACACACAAGCCTAGATCACCACGCCATCACAATAGTCCTCGCCACAGGAGTAGTAGCCGACGATCTAGGTTATCATCACCAAAATACCACAAAAGCCCAAGGCATGGAGGAGCCCGAAGGTCCAAGACTCCCACTAGGGCATATGACTACGAAGATGACGAAAAAGAGATGGGCGCATCATGCTTTACTCGTAGAGTTCGCACCACACCAATACCAAAAGGTTTTAAACTACCCCATGATCAGCAAAAATATGACGGATCCCAGGAGCCATCATCATGGCTCTCAGATTATTTGTAGGCAGTCAGAATACTTGGAGGATCAAAGGAGACAACAATGCAAAGTTTACAGCTTCACCTCATCGGCGTAGCTCGGTCATGGCTGAGTAAGTTGGAAAGAGAGACAATCAGAAGTTGGGAAGAGCTCACAAAGCAATTTACAAGCAACTTCAAGTCAACATACAAGCGGCCAGCATCAATAGAAGAAGTTAAAGCCTGTTTACAGTAGCGCAATGAGACACTTAGGTCATACATTCAAAGGTGGAGCATCATCAAGAATTCTGCAGTCAAAGTTTCAGATGAGCGAGCAATCGATGCCTTTACACTTGGGTTACGACGAGGGGATCTAGTCGAAGAAATGGGTAGGATTAAACCAAAGACAGTTTCGGAGCTAATGGACATAGCAAATAGATTCGCAGATGGCGAAGACGCGTGTAATAACAAGAGGACGTGATCACCAGAAGAAGATATGGGAAATAGATACAACAGTCAAAGGAGAAGATCCCGCAACTATGACAACTACGGCTCCCACAGTCAAGTAGCCGCAGGAACTCAGGATACCATAGTTACGGTAGGGAAGACTCCAGCAACAACAAAAGATTCCAGTCCAAGGGGCCCAGGGAATACAATCCATCACCAGACGATATGCTAAACGGACTGTGCCATATACACTTCGCGTTCGTTGATGGAAAAAGAGTGTCCAGACACGCAATGAAAGACTGCAAAATGTTCCTGAAACTGCAGGAGACAGCAGGAAATAAGCAAGCCGAAGCAAGAAGGCAGGGCTATGAGGACAACACAAACAACACACCATCATCAAGCCATCAAGCAAACAACGGAGCAGCGCAAGGCCAAAACCAACCAAATCAAGGAAACGACAATGAAGGAGGGTATATCCTATCTAAAGGTCACATTGCAGCAATGATACAACCCATCCCAAAGTCGAATAAAGAGGAGAAAAACATATCTCGACAAGTCAACTTAGCAATAACATCGCCTCCGGTGACTACAGAATATTTGCACTGGTCCGAGCAACCCATAGAATTCAACCGAGAAGATCACCCCATAATAGTACCTCGGCCAGGAAACGCGCCTCTGGTACTTAAAGCTCAGATTAGAGGATACGATGTAGAAAGGGTATTCATGGATGCAGTAAGTGGAATAAACCTGATCTACGCAAAAATACTTCAAGCAATGCACATATCAATGGAGTTCCTGAAACCAACAGACCGCTCTTTCTATGGAATCGTACCAGGAAGTGCCAACTACCCATTGGGTCGAATAGCACTCGACGTTTGCTTCGGCAATCGCCTGAACTATAGAAGAGAGAAGCTCAACTTCGAAGTCATAGATTGGCCTTCTCAATATCACGCAATCCTCGGGCGACCCATGTTTTCGCGATTCATGGCAGTACCTCACTACACCTACCTTGTACTCAAGATGCTAGGACCAAGGGGAATCATCACAGTAAAGGGGAGCTTCGAACTTTTAGATCTATGCGACAAGGAGTTCCACAAGATGGCGCAAAACTTTGGCATGACAACCACCTACGGACATCACAAGGATAAAAAAAGGAAGTGCGACTACCTGCACTACAAAACAACTCGAAGAACATCTGGCAGAGCCAGAGGCAAAGAAACTGCGAGTTCAATCATCGGACCCAAATGAAGCTACAGTAGAGGAGGAGAAGACCTCTACAATATAGACAACAAGCATACAAAAAGCTGTTAGGAAAGTAGAATAGGACAAATAAGGCTACTAAGCCACGAGTTTTCGCAGGTCAATGCCCTCTAGACCCAGAACACAGGTCACCGGCTGGGTCTCTTGGGACATCCCATGTATCTTTACATCCAGCATAATAAAAAGACAAGTTCCTCATTTTCGAGTTTACAAGTCTTTGTGCAAATTCAAAAAATTACAAGTGATACACTACGGAAGTGCGGCAAACGCACGAACAAATAAAATAGCGCCCTGAGCATGAGTTTCTGACAACAACATCAGAACACAAAAACTCTCGTGTTCGAAGAGAACATACATTACAGTCATATATTACAATTCCGTTTGATCTAAGTCATCAACGAGGAGTGGGTTCAAGTAATGGTACTCACAGAAAAATCTAGCATCAGCTTCAAGCAACCTAGCAATAATCCACCTTGCCGGTTGAAGCATGGCGTCCATATGGACTTGCATCATCGCAGGTCCTGGAGGCAAACTCAGAGACATGGAACTATAATTAAGCCTTGGGTGCCACTTCCGTATCCAGCCAAGGGCGAAATTGGCACCGGCCACCAAGTTAAGTTCTATTAAACAATGGATGCGTCAGCTCGTCCTGAAAACGTCGAGTAGTTGCCCAAAATTCTCTGGCGGAGGATTCTGAGGAAGCATAACAGAATACATGGTTGTCAAAGATTTTTGACAACCATTGACTGACTCGCTGATATGCTGAGCACGATATTGCAGAAGAATGATGGCGCTACGACACCGCGGATCAATCCAAAAGGTGTTGGTATCCGACGATGCCCTCTCAAGAGCCGCAACCCGTTCGGAAACCCGGCGATTCTCGTCGATGGGGTTCAAGCAAGCACCTGGAAGAATAAAAAGTTATAACATAGAAATCATAGGAACAGAGCAAAAAGTACAAGGGGGCTTCAAGGAACTCACATTGCAGCTACTCACAAGATGATTCAATAATCCCAATAAGGAAAGAATCGCACTCCTCAAGGTGAAGGATCTTTGCCATCAGGTCAGACACCTGGCTCTCAAGCGAAGACACCCGCTTCATCAAGCCGAAAGATCTCCCAGCCTGAACTACAGCAGCTTTCGCTTGGCGCTTCAGCAGCGACAATCAACCTTCGAGATCAGAAATCCTCGACAAGTGCTCAGCACAGCGACAAGGAGAGTGGGAAGCAGATGGAACTTCAGAACTCGATATATTCACAGGAGGCGAGCTACGATCAAAGTTTGGCAATCCACCATCATATCCATGCTGGAAGACAAAAGAACAAGGGAAAACAACTCAAACACAAGGGATGTTGGGAATAAGCGTTTCATAGAGCGAAATATTTACAAAGTATAGAGGTTCCCGATCAGGCATCGGCAAAAGACACAAAAGTCTACTACATCAACTTGAAGAATAAAAACTATGGAAGAAGGCTAAAAATCTACGCCACCTCAGCAGCAGGCTCCGTGGCGGTAGAAGGCGCAGAAGCATCAGCAGCAGGGGTGCTGGAAGGAGGCATCGAACACTCAGGCGCAGAAGTCAAAGAAGCTGCCGAAGGAGAAATAAGAGACACAATTTTGGGCGCATACTGCTTCACCTTCTTGAAGAATTCCTCCATCTCCGAAAGGGGGCGAGCATGGGAAGAACCATCCTTTTCCCTGTCCACTTCTTCGCCATGTGATTGGGCCAAGGCGATCGCCCCTTCAACACCTCGTTTCACTAGCATGCGCTTCATTGCAAGGACAGGATCTCCGGTGGTGTCAAAGGCTACAAGTAGCTTCCGAAGATTGTCGCCTGGCATCTCTTTTCATTTCTTCGGCCAGAACTTGACAAACATACGGATCAATACATGGAGAGTCAGCTGGAGCACATTCTTAACAAGTTCTAGTTGGATTCCAGCACATCCACTGCAGCCAGTAGGGGATCTTCAAAATTTGGCTGACGAAGCCTCCAAGATTCTCCAATTTTCTCTGCTGTACCACAGAGACACAAACAAACTAAGCTAACACATATCAGCAAGTGAAAGCCAAAGTAAGTATCAAAAAGGAGTGATGCGACACTTACTGCCAACAGAGACGGAGATCTTGTCAAGCCGCTCAGCTATGGACTGCTCCCGCTTGGCTCGCTTCTGATTAGCATCAGCCAGTGCTTTTTCAGCTTTTTTAGCTCTGTTTCTGCTGACTTGGCAGCCTTCTCAGCAGAAACCTTGGCACAATTGGCACTCTCCTAAGCCTCTACAGAAGCGTTTACCTTGGCCTCCAAAGCCGATATACGAGCACGAGCCGTGACCAAGGCAGCTGTGAGCAAGGGAAAAGACATCAGTAGCCTATACAAGTTTGGGTGCAAGTGAGTCAAATAAAAGTAAAGCAAGAATCGCAAGCACAATGGAAAAACCTTGAGATGCATTAGTAGTCTCCTGAATCTTGATGCATTTAGCACCAAGAGAAAGAAACTTCTGCATCAAAGGCTGCAGAGCACGAGTTGTATGAGAGTCTAAGAGCTCAAGAATAAATAGAGTCGAATACACGAAGCAATACTCACATTGTCAGAAGAAGCAGATGACTGATGAACCTCAAGAGAAGCAGCCGCCGCGTCTCCCCTTTTCCGACTCTCTGAAGGAGGGGCAGTAGGTTTCTTCTTAGAAGGGACTGGCGATGGTTTAACCACCACAGTTTCCTCTTGAAAGTGTGCTTTTGGAGCAGCCAAAAGGAGGAACTGCAGTAGCATCCTTCTTCGGCTTATCATCATCACGAAGAGAAAATTATTGGACGTCAAGAAGAAGTAAAACAGCCAAGGATAGAACAAACTTGGAAAACAAGATGAAGTAAACTCACGAGTCCAGTAACTCAAACATTTCAATCTCAGAGTCCTTGGCATCATTAGGCTCACCTGGTGCATCTTTTAGAACGGAGGTACTCGAGGAAGCCACGTCTCCTATGCGCTTCCTCTTTTTCTCTAGATCTCTATCTTTGGAGACAGCTGGGGGTGGCGACGTAGTAGAGTCGCTCTCCTACATAGATCCTTCGGCTTCATCTCCGTCCTGGTTTTCATCAGCCTTGGGGGCTTCAGAACTAACAGGAGCAGGATCAGCCTCGATGGGTCCTTCCTCGGGTAGATGAGGGCGAGAAATTAGAAACTGATGGTCCTACAGAGAGCAGTCAGAAAACAATGTTAGTAAGCAAACGCACAATACAGGAAGACAAAACAATAGAAGTCAAAGTTTTTGAGTTATACATACCTCGGGCAAGGGGTGATTGGAGTCGAAAAAGGCAGCCGTGTGATATGTCTCAAACGTATCTATAATATTTGATGCTCTATGCTTGTTTTGCACCAATTGCTTTGTGTTTTGTTTACACTTCTTGGCATTTTTATGCATTTTCTGGAACTAACCTATTGACGAGATGCCACAGTGCCAGTTCCATGTTTTCCGCTATTTTTGTGTTTCGGAAAAGTTACATAGGAAATATTATCGGAATTGGACAAAACGAAGCCCGAACCTCCTATGTTTCCCAACATGAGATGAAGTCCGAAGGAGAGCCGGAGGGGGGCCAGGAGGCTGGCAAACCATAGGGTGGCGCGGGTGCCCCTGGCCGCGCCACCACCATGTGTGGGGCCCCTAGCTTCCCTCTGACATTGCCCTTCCTCCTATAAAAGGTCTCCGACACAAAAACCCTAAATCAGTTGGCGTTTTTCCAGATAAAGTTCCGCAGGACCAACTTCTGGGGACAGAAGTCTCTGTTCCGGCACCCTGCCGGGATGGGGAAGTGCCCCCGGAGCCATCTCCATCGACTCCATCGACTCCACCGCCGTCTCCATCGACTTCACCGCCATCTCCGTCGACATTGTTGTCTCCCATGATGAGGAGAGAGTAGTTCTCCCCTGAGGTTGAGGGCTCTACCGGTAGCTATGTGGTTCACCTCTCTCTCCCATGATGTGATCTATATGTGATCGTGAGTTTTGTATCTAGTTGAATTGGTAGATGCTATCCTTCATATATTATGCTACTCTAGTGCTTTATTATTGTAATCTCCGAAGACACCTTGTACCATGATGTGAAGGATGACAGTGTGCACATTATGTGTGTCTCTTTGGCTAGTGTCTCTATGAATTGTTGGTATTTGTTGAAACCATCTAGTGCGCTCAAGGTGATAGTGTGGGGCAATCTAGTTTGGGGAAATGCAAACTTTGAGGAGTGCTTCGTAGCCCTACACATGATTAGTGTTTGTTATCCATTGGAGAATAGTTTAGAGTAGCATAGTGAAGATAGATATTTATGTGTTCAATTATGTTATCTTTATTGAGAGTGTCCACTAGTGAAAGTATGATCCCTAGGCCTTGTTTCTAAGCACTGAAACACCGTTTACATTCAGTTCTGTTACATGTTTGCTCGCAGCGATATTTATTTCAGATTGCATTTACTACTTATAATCGTCCATATTACTTGTATTTCACTATCTCTTTGCCGCACTAGTGCACCTATACATCTGACAATGTATTGGGTGTGTTTCCCTGAGTTTGATAAATCTTGGGTGATCCACTTAAGGGAAACTTGCTACTGTTCTACAAATCTCTACACTTGGAGACCCAACACTGTCTACAAGAACAGACGCGTGCGTAGACATCAAGCTCTTTTCTGGCGCCGTTGCTAGGGAGGTAAGGTAAAAGGTACTCACATCCATCTTCTAGTACTATTGCTGGTGTGTGGGTGCTCGAAGGTATTTCCTTTAGATTCTGCAATTATATCTTTTCATTTCTTGTTTTTATTTTCACTAGTTAGGCTTAATGGAAAACAAAGAACTTTATAGTATTTTTCCTGAGTTAGGATATGGAGTGTTTGAAGAGAAAATTGAAAAACCTATGGAGCTTTATTTGCATGCTAATAGGAATGTTATTTGTATGAATTTTTTGAACATCGTTATTGCTAATGCTATAGAAAAGTCTAAGCTTGGGGAAGCTGGTTTTGATAAGCATGATATTTTTAGTTCCCAGCTTTAGTGGAGAAAATTTACTCTGATGATATTTTATCTCCATATGTGATAATTCTAATGATGTTTGTGATCCTCATCCTTTTAAAATACATATGAAAATTGTTGAACGTGCTATGAATAACTGCTATTTAGGGGATGGAACTGTCCATCCTGGTGATCATTTGCTCTTTATACATGAATTATACGAGTTGTTCAAGTGTGCAGGTATTTCAACAAGTCAGGTTAAGAGGAAGCTATTCTCTTTATCACTTAAAGGGCAGAGCTGCGGAATGGTATAAGACGCTGAAGGATGGCTAATCTATTGGCTGGGAGGAAATTGTACCTCTCTTTTATTTTAAATTATACCCTTTTAGTGAGGTTCATAAAGATAGGAATTATATTTGTAATTTTCATCCTCATGATGGAAAAAGCATTGCCCAAGCGTGGGGATGATTGAAGTCACTAATGCTCAAATGTCCCATTCATGAGCTTCCCCGTAATATTGTTATTAATAATTTGCAAATGTGTTCACCATATCTACCTATTAGCAATTTGCTATTCCAAGTACATTCGTCTTGCTTTTATCTATTCTTCAAATTAAACATTTTGTTATGTGAAAATTAGTCAGTAAAGTTCTCATGAACCGGATGACACATTTACTTTCTTGAACTTTAAAATTTTGACCATTGTGGCTCTCTTATGTTGATGTTATGCTTGCAAGTTGTAAGTTGGAAGTTAGCTCAGCCATGCTGTCATGGGGCACACTTTCAACATTGCACTTACTCTTATTTACTTGATGTCATGATCTTTTGTTTATGGATACCTGCAATGTGAAATAAGTTGGAAACTTGTGAGCTCATGGAGTTTGTATATGTGTTAGAGAAACGCATGGGCCGCTAATCTAAGCCATGCATCATTCATGGTGGAAATTTACAGCATACCCATAGTGGACATTCGACGACGGATCTCAAAATAAAAAGCTATACCAATGGTAAATAAAAGAGATGTCGAGGTGTTTGTTGTCTGTTTGTCTTGTCATTTTGATGTGGGCTTGTTTCCATGTCATCGGGCAAGAGGTACCCTGTTGGCGTTCTCAATGATACATGTATGCTTACAATGACAAGAACTTGCTTGGGACCTAATTCAAGTAGCATGAGGTTTGGGTATTCGTATTTCACGGGACATGAGACTTTCAACTTATGATTTGTTAAGCATATGCTTCATAATTGTACTTGCATTTACCTTAACCACTCAAGATGCCTATGATGGGGGGCAATGAGAGCACAAAGCTAGTAAGTATCATAATTTTTGGAGGTTTATAAAACTTGTAATCACTGCTTCCCTCTGCGAAGGGACTTTCTTTTACTTTTATGTTGAGTCTCCACCTTCTACCTTTATGCACCGTCTAAGAGAGCATAGTTGTCATTCTGAGTATAATGTGCATAGTCCCAAAATTTATTATTGATTGATTCATGATCATGGTTTTGCTTGTTCTTAAATTATTTGTATCTAGTCACCCTCTTAAACTTGAAGGTGTCCTATGCATTTATGTTTTGCTACTCCATGAAGGACAAGCTGAATACCACTTTTCTATGTTTTTCTATATGCTTGAAACACACACTTGACTTTCAATGCATTATTACTCATGATCTTTTGTTTGTGTTACCTTCATGTTATAACATGGTTGCTAAGTTTTATTGTCAAGATTATGTCTTTTAGGCCCATGTTTAGAGTACTTGGATCTCAGCACTCAATGCTTTACATCGTTTGATCAAGATTGTGTTGGTGCATGTCACCTCAAAAATTATTGTTTTGTTATCACTTACCTACTCGAGGACGAGCATGAGTTAAGCTTGGGGATGCTTGATACATCTCAAATGTATCTATAATTTTTTATGCTCCATGCTTGTTTTGCACCAATTGCTTTGTGTTTTGTTTACACTTTGTGGCATTTTTATGCATTTTCCAGAACTAACCTATTGACAAGATGCCACAGTAACAGTTCCCTATTTTCTATTATTTTTGTGTTTCAGAAAAGTTACACAGGAAATATTCTCGGAATTGGACGAAACAAAGCCCAAACCTCCTATTTTTCCCGACATGAGACGAAGTCCAATGGAGAGCCAGAGGGGGGCCAGTAGGCTGGCACACCATAGGGTGGCATGGGTGCCCCCCTAGCCATTCCACAACCAGGTGTGGGGACCTTGGCTGCCCTCTGACATCGCCCTTCCGCCAATAAAAGGTCTCCGACACGAAAACCCTAAATCAGTCGGTGTTTTTCCAGATAAAGTTCCACAGCGCCGCAGCCATCAAAGACCAACTTCAGGGGACAGAAGTCTCTGTTCCGGCACCCTGCCGAGACGGGGAAGTGCCCCCGGAGCCATCTCCATCGACTCCACCGCCGTCTCCATCGACTTCACCGCCATCTCCGTCGACATTGTTGTCTCCCATGATGAGGAGAGAGTAGTTCTCCCCTGAGGTTGAGGGCTCTACCGGTAGCTATGTGGTTCACCTCTCTCTCCCATGATGTGATCTATATGTGATCGTGAGTTTTGTATCTAGTTGAATTGGTAGATGCTATCCTTCATATATTATGCTACTCTAGTGCTTTATTATTGTAATCTCCGAAGACACCTTGTACCATGATGTGAAGGATGACAGTGTGCACATTATGTGTGTCTCTTTGGCTAGTGTCTCTATGAATTGTTGGTATTTGTTGAAACCATCTAGTGCGCTCAAGGTGATAGTGTGGGGCAATCTAGTTTGGGGAAATGCAAACTTTGAGAAGTGCTTCGTAGCCCTACACATGATTAGTGTTCGTTATCCATTGGAGAATAGTTTAGAGTAGCATAGTGAAGATAGATATTTATGTGTTCAATTATGTTATCTTTGTTGAGAGTGTCCACTAATGAAAGTATGATCCCTAGGCCTTGTTTCTAAGCATTAAAACACCGTTTACATTCAATTCTGTTACATGTTTGCTCGCAGTGATATTTATTTCAGATTGCATTTACTACTTATAATCAGCCATATTACTTGTATTTCACTATCTCTTTGCCGAACTAGTGCACCTACACATCTGACAATGTATTGGGTGTGTTGGGGACACAGGAGACTTCTTGTATTGTAATTGCAGGGTTGTTTGAGAGGGATACCTTGGACCTCTTCCTCCCTGAGTTTGATAAACCTTGGGTGATCCACTTAAGGGAAACTTGCTGTTGTTCTACAAACCTCTGCACTTGGAGGCCCAACACTGTCTACAAGAACAGACGCGTGCGTAGACATCACTGTGCAGGCTAGGATCTCCATCTGCACAGTCAGAGTAGTCAGCGATCTCACCCGTTTGTCGAGATCCTTTTTCTCTGGGTCTTGGTCACTCGAGAAGGATCGGTCGATCCAGAGTAAGACCACAACTTAGCAGCTCGAGCCAGAAGGGGTTGGATGCGTCTCTGAAGGAAGAATACCATAAGCTGTGTCCCTATCACACTAGTGGAAAAAAGCTATTAGTGGCGCACCATTTTGAACTATGCGTGGCGCATATGGTATGCGCCACCATTGCCACGCCATTAGTACAAATTTATCAGTGGCGCATCCCAATATGCGCCACACATAGTTTGCACTTCAGTGGCACATATGCTATATGCGCTATTAGAATACTATGCGTGGCGCATATTGCTATATGCACCACTATATCGACTCCATCGAGATGCGCGGTATATTCCTTACCAGCATTTTCTAAAACTTCCTCACATCATCGTCGTCGGTAACGAATTCCTTGAGTTCGGGGTGGAGATAGTAGCGGGCACGGACAAACTGCATCACCTGCTCGTCCATGAATTTGTGCCACGGGTTCTCTTTCCCTAGACGGGCATACTCGGCGTACTCCTTTGCCCAAACGGCCTTCTTTCCTCGGTAACCGCCGCCTCCGCAGTGTTGGTTACCTATGTTGAGGTCCCACATACACCTCCCCCACTCGGTCCATTCGATACCTTCCAGAGTGAGGCACGCATCCTTGAACTTGATGAACTCATCTTCGTCGATCATCGGCTCGGCCTTCTTTATCTCCTTCCAACTTTTGCCGGCGAGAATCCTCTTCTTCACTTGGCTTTTCCAGCTGCTCCTTCCGGAGTGTTGGCCACTCGGTTTCACATACGTGAACTCTTTGAGCTTGGTGCCGAGTACCAGTGGCGTCCGATCATGCCTTTCCTTCTTCTTCTTCTTAGCGGCGGTGTTCGATCCACCGATGTCCATGCGGTCACCGCCATGACTACTTGTGCCATCCTCCTCGTTGCCATTGCTGCTTCCGGCGTCGTCGCCATCTTCGGCCTCAAAGTCATATTCGGACTCTGAGTCAACTTCATCGGCCGCATCTTCTTCGGCCTCCGCGCCAACTTCATCGGCCGCAGCTTCTTCAGCCTCCTCGTCGGACCCGCTCAAGTCATCGTCAAGCTGCCAAAACTTTAGGTTGGCATTTATTGCTTCTTCTTCGATGCTCATGGGCTGAGAAGGGCCAGCCCCGACATCTTTGTCTCTGCTCAACATGTCGGCACTTCATACAAAAAATGCAATAATTTAATTAGTACAAGTTAATTAAGCTAGAGTCGACCGAAAAATTCGGCATGACCTTTGCTGTTTTTTCGACCTAGGAGTGCCCATTTCTCAACCGAAACGGAAGTGAATCGACACTTCGGGAGAAACAGGCAACTCATTTAGAAATAACCTGCAGCAATTCACATATACAAAGCACATATGATCGCAAAGTACAGCAGCAGCAGCAGCAGCATTCTAGCAAAGTATATTCCAGCAAAGTACAACATCAACATTAGCATTAATTCTAGCAAAGTACAGCAGTAGCAGCATCATATAGACCTCAAACTGGGATAAGTACAACAATAGCAGCATCATCATATTCCAGCAAATTCAATATATGGAATTATTATTCATCATATTCCAGCAAATTCCAGCAAAGTACAAAAAATGCATGTCATGATCTCGATTCCACGCTAGCTAGGTAGAGCTAGCGTCTCTTTGCAATCTTCTTGCCGTTCTTTCTCGCAGTTGAATACTTTAGGCTGGGAATGTTGAGATTTCTTCTCGTGAACGGATAACCTTTAGTAGGTAGGGTGGTCTTCCTTCTTCCTGCGGCAGTCAGCTTGTCGAAGTACTTGTCGAATTCCTCTTCGATCTTTGGATCGCCGTTATTTTCCAACTCTTGCTCGTTGGCGGGTCCTGCCATTCCGATGATGCTCCTCTTGCCCCTCCTCATGACAACACGGCTTGGCTTTGATGGGTCGGTGATGAAGAAGCATTGGCCAACTTGGCTCGCGAGTACCCATGGCTCATTTTTCGCGGAGGCGTTCTTCGTGGAGGCATCGGGTATAACCATGGTGGTGAAATACTGGCCCTCTTTCTGGACGCTCTTGGCCCATCTGACACGGAACATCGGCACCTTCTCTCCGGTGTAGTCGAGCTCCGATCTCCTCGATCCTTCCGAAGAATCTTTCCTTGACGGTGGCTTCATCATCGGCATAGGATAGCATCATTACTCCTGAGTTTTGATATTCGCTACTCCTGTCCCTTTCCTCGGTGTAGAATCTATATCCGTTGATGTCGTAAGCCTGATATGTCCTCATGTTGTGCTCGGGGCCCTGTGATAATGTGAAAATGAGTTTTTCAGCCTCCGTAGAAGGCGTCGACTGTAGGTCGTGAAGCTTTTCCTTGAACCAAGCCGTGAAGCTAGAGTTGTGCTCTCTTGTTATGTCTCCCTTCTTCCTTGGCCGACCTAGGTCAATGAACTTCTGCTCTACAATGCTTTTGTGCTCCTCCACCCAAGGGTCAACCAATTCGATGTGATGTAGCACGATGAGGTGTGCCCGGACAAAGTCGGGGCATCGGCCCTTCGCGCCGACATGCAAGGCGTGAAAACCCTCGCGGTGACCATATCCAGCAAGCCTACCGAGGTGTGTCCTTTTGGGCAGACCAATAGGGTTGTCCGTGTCATCCTCCTTGGTGCATAGATAATTCTGGTAAAATGAGACACACTCGTAGGTCAGAAAGCCCTTGTCGATGCTTCCATCTGGACGGGACCTATTGCGGACGAATCCTTTGATAACACCATTCAGCCTTTCGAACAGCATCATGTTGTCCAGGAATGTCGGACCGAGATGAATGATGTCATCCATGAGATGGACGAGCAGATGCACCATGATATCGAAGAACGCAGGCGGGAAGTAAATCTCGAGCTCACACAGTATCACGACGATCTCTTCTTGCAGCGCGTCGAGCTGCTTCAAGCCGATTGATTTCCTCGAGATGACGTCAAAGAAGTTGCAGAGACCAAACAACGTCTCACGGACATGCTCGTCCATTATCCCTCGGATCGCAACAGGAAGTATCTGCGTCATCAACACGTGACAGTCGTGAGACTTCATCCCGCTGAACCTCTTCTTCGCTTTGTCTAGATATCTGCCTATGTTCCCAGAGTAACCTTGAGAAACTTTAACTCCTAGGAGGCACTTGAAAAACTGCTCGAGCTCCTTCTCACTTAGAGTGAAGCAGGCAGTGGGAAACACCACATCCCTCCTCTTAGCCCTCTTGTGGGGACCCTGAGTATCTTCGTCCATCGTCTCATCATCATCATCATCGTTATCGGGCGGACCATGAAGTTCTTTCTTGATGCCAAGCAATTTTAGGTCGTGTCTTGCCTTCAGCCCGTCCTTGGTCCTATCCGGCATGTTGACGACAGTGGCCAGCAGACTCTCACATACGTTCTTCGTGACGTGCATGACATCAAGGCTATGGGGCGTGTGGAGGTATTTCCAGTACGGCAGGTCCCAGAAAACAGACCTCGCTTTCCACACACCATGCAGCGGCTTTGTCCTCGGACGCTTCTTTCCTGGCAAAGGGCACTCTTCCCAGTTTTCTAGCATGTCATCGATTACTTCACCGTTCCTCGGACGTGGAGCTTTTTCGAGCTCTTCTTTACTGTTGAACAGGTCTCCGCGCTTTCTCCACGGGTGATCCATTCGAAGCCACATCTGAGTCCATTGGAACACGGTCTTCGAGGAACCGGGATTCCTTGGTAGCTAGAGATGCGGGATCTTATCCATGCACCTGACACATGCGTCGTGTCCGTGGTTCACCTGGCCAGAGACGTAACTGTAACCTGGATAGTCCTGCACCATCGTGAACAACGCGACTCTCAAAGGGAAATAATCTTCTGAGTATGCATCCCATGTACGAGAAGGCATCTTCCACAGCGTGGCTAGCTCTTCTTTCAACAGCCCGAGATACAAATGCATGTCAACACCTGGCTGTTTTGGCCCCTAAATCAGAATACACATGTGTACGTATCTCTGCTTGGTGCACAACCATGGAGGGAGGTTGTACAGCCATACAAACACGGGCCAGGTACTGTGCGTGGTACTCTGGTTGCCAAACGGATTGAGTCCATCGGTGCTCATACCAAGCCTGATGTTCCTTGGATCGGCCCCGAACTCATGGAAGTCGATGTCCAGTGCGTTCCACTGGCTAGCGTCCGAAGGGTGTGTCAGGATCTTGCCCTTATGCGGATCATCTTCGGTCTTCTTCCTATCCGCGTGCCATCGCATGAGCTTTGCTTCAATAGGGTCTATGAAATACCGCTGTAGACGGGGAGTGATAGGAAAGTACCATACCACTTTCCGAGGTACTTTCTTGTTCCCTATCTTGTATCATCCTTGGCTGCACACCAGACATGTGGTTCTCTCCGCGTACTCATCCCGATAAAGTGCGCAATCATTGATGCAGGCGTGGTACTTAACATACGGCAGGTCCAGAGGGCACACGATTTTCTTGGCATCCTCGATATTAGTTGGAGACGTGTTTCCCTTGGGAAGATGTTTTTGCCAGAATCTCATGTTTTTATTGAAGCTTACGTCGGTCCATTTGCTTTCCGCCTTCATCTCCAGAGCCTTGAGCATGACGCTCAAGCGTGTATCCTCGGTTCGGCACCTAGGAAACAATGAAGTTTTCCCGTCAATATCCATCTGCTCCAGCTTGACTTTCTCTCTGGCAGCAGCTTTCGCATTGCTCGTCTCCTTGAGGAGCAGTTCCTGAACATGTGGGTCCTGCAAGACTGAGGTTAGTCGGGTCTGTGTGCCCGTCGACGCCGCGTCTTCTCCATCATCATCATGTCCGCCGCCGCCTCCTTCGTGATGATCATCATCATGTCCGCCGCCGCCATCTCCTTCGTGATGATCGTCATCATGTCCGCCGCCGCCATGTCCTTTGTGATGATCATCATCATGTCCGTCGCTGATACGTCTCTAACGTATCTATAATTTTTGATGCTCCATGCTTGTTTTTACACCATTTGGTTAGTGTTTCGTTACACTTCATGGCATTTTTATGCATTTTCCGGAACTAACCTATTAATGAGATGCCACAGTGCCAGTTCCCCATTTTCTGCTGTTTTTGTGTTTCAGAAAAGTTACACAGGAAACATTCTTGGAATTGGACGAAACAAAAGCCGAACGTCCAGAAATTTACCGAAGCTTCCAGAGAACCGAAGAGGAGACAGAAAGGAGCCAGGAGGCGGCCTCACCACCAGGGGGCGCGGCCCAGGGCATGGCCGCGCCGCCCTATGGTGAGGGCCCCCTGGTCCACTTCTGACGCTGCCCCTTCGCCTATAAAGACCCCCCGACAGGAAAAACCTAAATACCCGATCACTTGTCCAGAATACATCGCGATCTGCCGCCGCCGTCGACCCGAGAACGGGAGGGTCCAGAAGCTCTTCCCAGCACCCTGCCGGAGAGGGGAATCACCACCGGAGGTCTTCTTCATCGCCATGCTTGCCTCCGGCGCGATGAGTGAGTAGCCTACCTTGGACTATGGGTCCATAGCAGTAGCTAGTTGGTTGTCTTCTCCACCATGTGCTTCATGTTTAGATCTCGTGAGCTACTTTACATGATCGAGATCACCATTATGTAATTCTACATGTTATGTATGTTGGGATCCGATGAATATTGGTGTTATGATTGAGTTGATGTGCTGAATATTATCTTATGTTATCTCTATGTTGTTTATGATCTTGCATGCTCTCCGTTGTTAGTAGCTATCTTGGCCGAGTAGTTGCTAGTGACTCCAAGAGGGGGTATTTATGCTCGATAGTGGGTTCATGCCTCTATTTAATCAGGGGGAGTGACAGAAACCCCTAAGGTTGTAGATGTGCTATTGCCACTAGGGAGAAAACAACATTCATATGCTCAAGGGCATATGCTTTGTTTACATTACACACTTTGCTTAATGCAGTTATCTGTTGTTCGCAACTTAATACTTGTGGAATTCTCGGATTGATTCGCCACAAGTGGATTATTAGTCAGAGATGCAGTTGGATGACGGTCTATGTATCTTGTTGTAATGCCCAGAGTAAATCTCATAGTGATCCTCTCGACATATGCACGTTGTCTTTATTCTATCAATTGCCCAACTGTAATTTGTTTACCCAGCATGTGTTATTTTGTCTTATGAAGAGACACCACTAGTGAACTTTGGACCCCGGTCCTATTTCCATTATATTGCTATCACCTGTTTACTTTACTCGCACTGTTTACTTTACTTGCAAATTACTATCACTTTCCACTCGATACGCTCATACCCTTTGTTTCAAGCAAACCGATGAGATTGACAATCTCATCGTAAGTTGGGAACAAAGTATTTGGTTGTGTTGTGTGCAGGTTCCACGTTGCTACTAGTTGAAGACGTGCTAACAAGTTATCGTTAACGGCGCCCTTGTTGGAGTGTCACTAGCCTAGCAAGCATCACCTTCTTGAGTTTGGCTTTTTCCTACTGGACGATTAAACCTTAGTTTCTTACTGAGGGAAAAACTTGCTGCTATATTCATCTTACCTTCCTCTTGGGGTTTCCCAACTGGCCAGTCATTTACTTCATCACCACCGCGCCATGTATAGCAATCAGCCGCCGCCATCTCCTTCGTGATGATCATCATGTACGCCCTCGTCTTCAGGACCACCATTGTTGACGTCCTCGTCATCTTCAGAATCATAGCCGGGCATGAAACCACGCGTGAGCAGGTGACTCTCCAGGTCTGCGGAATCAGGGTCGATTAAGCTCCCGAGTTTGCATGTTCGACACGGACATCTTATGTGGGTCCTCTTGTTCATCCTCATGTCGGCCACCGCGCGTTCCTTGTATCTAGCCACTTGACCTTCGCTCATGTGTCTGACCATGGTTGCATGCGCGGTATAAAGTAAAAAGAGAGTACCTTAGAATCACACACCATCATGCACTCACACACACACATGCATGCATGGTCGCCCAAAAAATTTGGCATGACCTCTCCTAAAAATAGGACGTATGGGTAGTGCAAAAATTTGCCGAGACGGAAGTTAATCAACATTTCTGCTAACATCCATGCACCACGCCTTAGCAAGCAACATGCTCTTGCTTCTTCGTCACATGTAAACATTCATGCATCACACACAAGCATGCATGCACACATATGCATGCATGCGCGTGCACCGCACGCGAGACGTCCACCGGCCACACAAAACATCCACATGCATGTCCTCCAACAAATCACCCAGTGTATATAGAATCTTTTGAGCCAAGTCCGCGACGAGAGAGGTGTGGGGTTGTTGGAGAAAGAAGTGGACAAAGATGGATGTTGGAGGAGGAAAACTAGTTGGTTTAGTAGATCTACAACTTGGAGAGGCTTCCCCTCACAAAACTATGGAGCAAAGTTGGTTTAACAACAAAGAATGGAGGCAAGAATGGAGAAATTGAGGTGGAGGGGAGGAGGAGGACGAGCTAGATCTAGTTTGGTGTTAGATGGAGAAGAATGAAATGGTGGTGGTGGGGCTGCCAACTTATAGATCTGGGCGATCTTATCAGTGGCACATATTGCAAAATATGCGCCACTGATAAGTCTGCCACCTTTTCAGAGGAGTGGGTCCCACAAGTTATGAGTGGCGCATATTCAATATGCGCCATTGATATTTAGGTTATCAGTGGCGCATATTAGTATATGCGCCACACATATCCCTGGCAGAGGTCAGGCCAATAGGGCCCAGGTGGGGCCCACATGTTATCATTGGCGCATATATTCTAATATGTGCCACTAAAAGGTAAAATATGCATGGCACATATAATAAATGCGCCATGCATAAGACAGGATATTTTGTCAACGACCCTTCTTGTGGGTCCCACATGGATATTAGTGGCGCATTCTGACCAACCTGCGCCATTAGTAGAGAAATTATCAGTGGAGCATATTTTCAAATGCGCCACTTGTAAATACTAGTGGAGCATATTGAATAATGTGCTCCACTGATAAAACATCTATCTATAAGCCTTTTCCTACTAGTGTCAGTCCGCCCCCTGGAGCGCTCTTGAGTCTCTGAATATGAGTCAACAATGGCTTGATGACTTTAACTTCGGCCTCTGAAGGAGGAGCATCCCACGTCGTCAGCTTGATCAGATTTGGTTGGCATCGAAAGGAGGAAGACCATACTGATCAGAGACAATGCCCTTCTGGTCCTTGATATAGAACCATTTTTGCCTCCAACCTTGCACCGAAGCAGCCATGTTGAACTCCAAGTAATGCGACTCAGATCGCACAGATACAACAGCCCCGCCCAGCTCAGGTTTTTTATCTAAAGAAACGCTTGGGCGGAGGCGGAAAAGAAACTTCCAAAGAACCTAGTGTGGGTCGATTCCAAGAAAAGACTCACAAAGAGTGATAAAGCATGCGATATGGAGAATAGAATTTGGCGTGAGCTGATGTAGCTGCACGCCGTAGACAAAGAGAAGCCCACGAAGAAACTCATGGGTAGGGAGAGAAAGGCCACGGAGAAGGAAGGCAAGGAACATAACCCGGTATCCTTGCGGCAGCGAGGGAACGCGCTCATCGTCAGGGAAGATGATCGATGCCGCTTCTGGGAGAAAGCCATCCTTTTTAGCCTTCTTCAGATCGGACTCCTCAAACGACAAAGGAACCCACTTGAGAGCCATCTTGTTGCCACCCTTCATCACCATTGTTGCTCTGTGTGCAACCTTCTTGATTGGCACGCGAGGGTGAAACGCTCGGGGGTTGCGAGGAGAAAGAAAGCGCAAGGAGGAAGAAACAACGGCGGCGGTAGAGGAATAGCAAACTGGTAAACAGGAAAAACACAAGTCCCTCCATATATAAAGTTTTTGCAAGAAGGAACGTGGGCCATGATGTGGTGCGCAAAGCAGAAGCGGCAAGCCCACTAACGGGCAGAAAATTTGGGAAATTACTGCGCTGCCCATGTGCAATGGTCAGCATCCAGTCAAATCATCGAGAATGACTCCATCAATGACATCACGAATATCGAATGCAGTCGACAAAGTTATAAGTCCAAGAAACGATCTGAAGACTATGATTATTTCCAAGGGAACCCACCCATAGCCTCGGGGGCTACTCTTGTCAGAAGCATAGATCGCCTACTCGAAGAAATGAAAGATTGCCTACTCGAAGAAACGAAAAGAAACAGAAATTTTTTGCAGGATAGGACGAGCAAGAATAGCGAGGATTAAGTATTTTTGAGCCTATACCTAAACAAATTTTTTTCGGCTATAGCCTCGGGGGCTACTCCCATCGGGAGCGCTGGTCGCGCACCCGATGAAATTACAAATTATGGGAGTTATGAAGCAGGAGTTAAAATACATTGTTGACTACCTTGTCAAAAGAAGAACCACAGAGACACAAACTACTTGATCAGTCACTCCCATCGGGAGGGGTTTTCAATCAACCAAATATTATGCAACCTGAAGATTTCATATATTGAAACAGTGAAACAAGGCTACAAGCGACTAAAAATATGATTCTCGAGTTGCGTCATCGCGACAAAACTTGAATGCCGTGATTGTAACAGATCATGAAGGTAAGACCCCAGGATCCGTCCTGTGTGGCCTAGTATACGCACCTGAATGCACTCTGCTAGTAATTTTCCGTATCTATGATGCGAAGAAAAATCCTGGTGGACGCACTGGGTACCCTGAGAATTATAGGAATCCTTTCTTTGTAAGTCCTAAATGCGGCAAAAGATGGGGTTATACTAGGTACCAGACTCAAGTCCAGGGGCTTAAGTCTGAAGTAAGTAGCAAGTTTCTGCTCTGGCGGTAAACTGGTTTCCTGACCTGTCAGAGAAGCCATGCTTGTTAACCAAAATCCCCTTGAGAAATAAAATAATCTGAGTTGTTTAAATGAGTACAGGGAAAAGAAGAAGTCGAAGATTGATCAAAGTCAAAGATATGAAGATTTGAGATTCAACCCAAATCTACAATTTTGGTAGAATCTCGGGGGCTACTGACAAGGGTATAGCTAGTAGAGCCCATTATCTTTGTACCCCTGAGGCCCGTTAAGATAGGCCCAGTCATAGACATAGTCAAAATACGAGTTGATATCGTATACGGACACTGTAATTTGTATTGAACCCGACCGGATCCTTGAGACCTGGCCACCTATATATAGGGGCTAGGAGAGGCCGGCTAGGGACAGATTGAGATTGAGCCAAGTTTAGCACCACTCTTATTTTCGATACACGCCTTGTTTGACTAATCTTTACCTTCGAACTTCATCCGACGCCCTATTCCCCTGATCCTAAGTCCTTTATCTAGGACATTTGTCGAGTTAACCCTTGTCAACCAGTGTCCACTAAGACAATGGCCTGTACCTTCCCAATATACACTTGTAAGACAAAAGTGTTGACCTTGGAGCTGGTGCCTTGCACTGCATGCATGGAGAGTTGGGTTGTCTCACAATTCTGCTTCTCTGCTTCCTCTTCTTGTTCTTGTTCAGCTTTAGAGGTCTCTTCCTCAGACTTGTTTTCCCCATCTTCTTCCTCCTCTTGGGTGTTCATAGATCTTATTTGCTTATTTATT
The DNA here is from genome assembly GCA_007115705.1 of Dactylis glomerata. Taxonomy (NCBI): domain Eukaryota; kingdom Viridiplantae; phylum Streptophyta; class Magnoliopsida; order Poales; family Poaceae; genus Dactylis; species Dactylis glomerata. The sequence continues at coordinate 13,810,446 of QXEO01000531.1, forward strand.
TTGCATTGGAGTTTATGCCAGGGAACCATTTCTCATTGCATCTAAAACATTTGTTCTCCCCTTTGGTATCAGTGGATGTCACCCCAGCTTTAACTGGTTTGTAGATGATGTTCTTGCTGTAAATAGTTCCACTCCTCTGTTTGTACCCACTTTTATTTTTCGTTGGAAATGGTGAATAGCCTTGAGTGCTCTTCTTGAAGGGGTAAGACTTCTCAAATCTCCTAGCTAGCCAATAAGCTTCATGTAAGTTGTCTGGTCTTTGCACCTGTGTAAGATTCTGAACATAATCCTTGAGTCTAGACACAAAACTTCTTACAAAGTAGTTTTCAGGCAAATACGGATTGTCCTTCCTTACTTCCCTCATGGTCCCTTCAAACTCACTTATGTAAGCATCAACAGTAGTAAACTGTTGGATCTTGTGAAAGAGTGCTATCACATCATATTCTAACTATTCTGCGAACCTCTTTTTCAATTTTCTGTAGAAACTCAGCCAAGAGATCTCATCAGTGTCAATGCCAGAGCCATCAAGCCAAGTGTCAGCTCTGCCAGTAAAGTAAAGTGTGGCAATTTCCACCCTTTGTTCATCTGGTGCTTGAGCCAATTTGAAGTATTTATTGGCCTTTTTGATCCACCCTTCTACCTGACCTCCCATGAACTCTGGAAACTCCATCTTGGGTCCTTTTGCAAAATGTCTTGTCATTGGGTTTTGTCCTTCCCCATTATAATCTCTATTCCTCCCATTGCACTTTTCCCTATTACAAAAGTGTACTTCTGGCTCATCAAAGTGCAATTGCCTCTGCCCATGCCCAGGCCCATTAGCTCCTCTGTATAGGTTGTCTTGCTGTGGGACAATCAACTGGTTGTACTCAACTGCAGTGGTAGCTTGGGGTTCAGTTCTGTGGGCTCTAGATGCATTGTTCCCTAGATTTAACATAGTTCTAGCTGGTCTCTCCAGGATAGGTGGTACCAAATTTGCTAGGAATGGGATTGTTGTTCTTATGGCATCTGTAAACACAGGCATGCCCAAGCTCTCATTGTTACTTGTAGTGGCCTAAGTGGATGTGTCTGGTAAGTTGACTTGTGTCCTTCCTGACAGTGGAGTGGTTAACATATTACCAGCAGGGCTTCTAGCCACGAAATTTCCATGAAAACTTGAATTTCTATCTGAATCCAACTGGTCTCTCAAGTCTGGTGGAGTAGTGTGTCTCACCATGAGCCCAGTGATCACCTATGTAAGTTTATCAAGTTTATTGTTTGTCTCTGCTTGTACCTTGTTCAGGTTCTCACTGGTATCTGCTTGGACGTTGGCCAGTTCTTGCTGACCTTGAGCAAAAGAATACAACCTCCTCTACATATCAACAACAAACACGTCAAACTCCTCCCTGGTGATGAGAACTTGCTCTCCTTTAGTCTCCACTCCGGTTGCCGGTGCCTTCTTCCCCATCACCTCAGAAGACAGAATATCTAGATTGGGATTTTACTAAGGAAACAGTGTGTCTCCCCAACCATGCTACGGAATTCAGTCTCCACGCCTCCACAGTACCTTCGAATGGCAGGTTTAGCAACGATCGACTACAAAATTTTACTAGGAAACTAGTTCCCAACTCTCGCTAGATCTGGTCGCTTCCTTCCTCCAAAGCCAAGAATGATGGCTCTGATACCACTTGTAGTACTCCTAGCTACAAATTCCCCAACCAAGAGATAATTCAGTAGGTAATTGCGAAGGGTGAGAAAGTTCAGAAGAATTGAGATGAGAAATAACTCAGAAGAAAAGGTGATATGAGGCTGAGCCAAAACGCAGCAGCGGTGCTAGCGATTGCATTGCAATTGGAATATTTGGAATGATCCATTTAGGGTTATAATGCAGTGATAAATAGCTCCGATGCAATGGAGGAATGGACGGAAAAAAGTAAAAAGCGACAACGACAGTGACAACTATAGCTTCAGGACGACGACAACGTTGGTGGGAACAGAAACCTGCCACTTGAATCCTACACATCCGATCGAACCAGTATGGAAGAATCTCGACCGTTGGATAACTGACAAGCAAAACCTTGCACCAACTATTGACTTCTTCAGTTTTAGTTTCGACAGTCATGACTCCAACACAAGCCCTAGCCCTGGCTCTAGGAAGGTTTAATTATTTTGGATCCATGGCAGCTTCGGCATCCTCGAGCTCTAGAGCTGGGACCTGGGGTATCTGTGGCGGCTTCCGCTTCCTCGGGCTCTGGCAAGTTCAAGTTCTGGCATCCATGGTGGCACTGGGGTCTTCACCAACACCAGCATCCATCAGGCTCTGGAGCTCGCCGGCGGCCTCCTATGCCTCACTCACCTCCCTCTGTCTACACTTCGTGGTGTCGGTAAGCTTCTGCTTCTCCACCTCACTCTTCACTGAAACTTGTTGATAGGGCAAATGTGTCCGATCTTTCGATGAAATCTTGATATGTCGATTTGGTGGATGGAGTTTGTTCTTGATGATCCGACTACACATGCGAAGCTCCTGCGCCAATGCAATCTGATGAGGACATCCCTATTACACCACCATTATCTCCTGCTCCTATTGATGATGAAGATGTTGCTGCGAAGAAGTCCAACGAGATTTGGATTGGACCAATCACAAGAGCACGTGCAAAGCTATTGGAACAACAGGTGAACTCACTCTTAATTGAACCTGATGTTTTATTTAATGAGAGCTTTATACTACCTAAGTCTATGCATCTATGTATGATTAGGTTTGTTGATAACACAAGCATTGCATGAGGAGGAGATGCATCGCAGCGAGATGAGCAAGACTTGATGATCAAGTGCGCGAGGGAGGAGAGGGAGGCAGGCGCACCCGGAGATCACCCGAACATCAAGTCTACATGAGAGAGTATGAGATGGCGCACTAGGACAGCCTTCGACGCAATGTATACGAGTCTAAGGCGCGCCACACTCATGGCCTGCGTGCCAAAATAGGCCGAACCCATGTATGGGTCGGTATGTACCAGTTTGAGTTAAACCGAGTCCGTTTGGGCCCAAAACAGGTTGGTTTTGGGCCAGGTCTTTGCCCAGGATGCCCCAACCCCTTTAAGTACCCCTGGGGCGCCCCCTTTTGTCGTTTAGACTACGTTTAGATTACCCCCAAACATCAGAACGAAATTGCTTGTAAGCTTTCCTCTGAAATCATATATTCCTCTGTGTTTCGCTCGGAATATCTACCCCACTCCAAGTTTGTTTCGATCTGGAGTTTTGCTACTGAGAATTCAAGTGTGATCTGCTGTTCCATTGGGAATTAGGAGATTGCAGAACCGCTTCGTGGTTGGCGGCTACGTGCGCAGGTGTGTGGTGTCTCGAATATCCATAGGGTTGAAGATCTGTTGCATTGGCAACGGGGGAACAGCCGGAGAGTTCGTGTGCGTCTCACAGATTATCCACCAAATTATCATCCATCTACATTGGCTCACTGAGAAGATCAGGCAACCCCTTATCACAATCGCTAGGACAATCTTCGGGAGTTACCAATCTTGCGAATGCACGATCAGCCTGACCAACAAGGGTCTTAATTCCTACCTGAAATCGAGAACAAGTAAGAACTAATACTACAATCAAGATATTGCGGATGAAAGATATATGCTTTATTCAAAAGGTGGGATTCCAAATAGGCGGTCTTCTTCTGGGCGATTGGCCTCAAAAGTCGAGCTCGTAGTTGCAACAATGGCTAACTTTAGTCTAAACAAAATCCAAGTTCTAATGACGGCTACGGGGGGTATTTGAGGAGGAAAAGGTAGGGGTGCGACCAACCATGGGCATGGTGATTGAACGGAACCCTAACAGGCCTTTTCTCCTCAAATTCGGACTCCTAAAAGTTGTTGTCTTATTTGCTACGAAAATTATATGGCCCTGGCCCAAAAATAAAGGTGACGCAGCACCATATTTATCTATGGACGAATTTATGAAGTAACTCTTTGTATATTTTGTCCAAGTCTTCATTCCACCTTATGGTGGCTTCAAAGTTCTGAAATGTCCACTTGTGGCATCTTCTTCAATCCTCAAATGCTTGCTGCCATCTCCATGCACGATCATGCTCCAATGCTTGTCGCTCTCATCCATGCTAGATCCATCATTCCTAAGAGTAACAAACATATCTGATATAGGCAACATCATTGTAGTGACCCAGCATACCACTACATGTTGTAGTATGCAAGTCGTTGATATAACACTTGTGGAACAACCCTCCACAAGAATTACATCCCTTAGAGTGGTACAACAGAAACATTGCGGGTCCAAATATAAACTTGATAACTTTATTTCAATCCAAAGACGTGTTGAGAAAGAAATGCCCCTCACAAGAGAACATCTCAAGTGCTTAGTGTTTATACAACAAAACGAGAGAAGATTCAAATAATTAAACACTCGAAGAACTCAACAGAGTATTGATACGTCTCTAACATATCCGTAATTTTTGGTGCTCCATGCTTGTTTTTACACCATTTGCTTAGCGTTTCGTTACACTTCGTGGCATTTTTATGCATTTTCCGGAACTATTCCGGAACTAACCTATTAACGAGATGCCACAGTGCCAGTTCCCTGTTTTCTGCTGTTTTTGTGTTTCAGAAAAGTTACACAGGAAATATTCTCGGAACTGGACGAAACAAAAGCCAGACGTCCAGATATTTCATGGAGCTTCCAGAAGACCGAGGAGGAGACGGAGCCGGACCAGAGGGCGGCCACACCACCAGGGGCGCCGCCCACCCCTGGCCTGCGCCGGCCTTTGGTGTGGGCCCCCTGGTCCACTTCTGATGCTGCCTCTTCGCCTATAAAGACCCCCCGATAGGAAAAACCTAAATACCGGATCACTTTTCCAAAACACATCGCGATCCGCCGCCGCCGTCGACCCGAAGATCGGGAGGGTCTAGAAGCTCTTCCCAGCACCCTGCCGGAGAGGGGAATTGCTACTGGAGGTCTTCTTCATCGCCATGCTTGCCTCCAGCGCGATGAGTGAGTAGTCTACCTTGGACTATGGATCCATAGCAGTAGCTAGATGGTTGTCTTCTCCACCATGTGCTTCATGTTTAGATCTCGTGAGCTGCCTTACATGATCGAGATCACCGTAATGTAATTCTACATGTTGTGTTTGTTGGGATCTCGATGAATATTGGTGTTATGATTGAGTTGATGTACTGAATATTATCTTATGTTATCTCTATGCTATTTATGATCTTGCATGCTCTCCGTTGTTAGTAGCTATCATGGCCGAGTAGTTGCCAGTGACTCCAAGAGGGGGTATTTATGCTCGATAGTGGGTTCATGTCTCTATTTAATCTGGGGGAGTGACAGAAACCTCTAAGGTTGTAGATGTGTTGTTGCTACTAGGGGGAAAACAACATTCATATGCTCGAGGGCATATGCTTTGTTTACATTACACACTTTGCTTAATGCAGTTATCTGTTGTTCGCAACTTAATACTTGTGGAGTTCTCGGATTGATTCGCCACAAGTTGATTATTAGTCATAGATGCAGTTGGATGGCGGTCTATGTATCTTGTTGTAATGCCCTGAGTAAATCTCATAGTGATCCTCTTGACATATCACGTTGTCTTTATTCTATCAATTGCCCAACTGTAATTTGTTTACCCAGCATGTGCTATTTTATCTTATGGAGAGACACCACTAGTGAACTGTGGACCCCGGTCCTATTTCCTTTATATTGCTATCACATGTTTACTTTACTTGCATTTTTTACTTTACTCGCATACTATTACTATTTTCCACTCGATACGCTCATTCCTTTGTTTACAGCAAACCGGTGAGATTGACAACCTCATCGTAAGTTGGGAGCAAAGTATTTGGTTGTGTTGTGTGTAGGTTCCGCGTTGCAGCTGGCAAAGCAAAGCACTGGACGAGGCGCCTTATAAATTGTCCAGAGTTGTCGCAAGCTAGCAAGCATCACCTTCAGTCATTTGGCTTCTTCCCCTTCAGATCAATAAACCTTGGTTTCTTACTGAGGGAAAACCTTGCTGCTATATTCATCATACCTTCCTCTTGGGGTTCCCAACTGGACGGTGCTTTTCATAATCAACACCGTGCCACATCAAGCTCTTTTCTGGCGCCGTTGCCGGAGAGGAAAAAGAAGACTTCTGCAATGGGAGTTTCGCACGCACATCCTTTACTTTGTTTTAAGTTTTGCTTTACTTTATTTTTACTTGCATCGTTTTATCAAAAACACAAAAAAATTAGTTTCCTTTATAGCTGTTATTTCTTTACTCTAGTTCATTATGTTGTTTCCTAAGTACGTTTTGGAGGACCTCTCAGTAGGTAGTGGTTCAATTATTGGAAAAAGTAACATTGAGGAGTTCTTTAATCATATTAGTATGCATAAAGATGTTGAGGAAAAGTCTTTGGCTGAGCTTGCTCCTAGTTATGAAGTTGCTTCTGCTTACTTAATTCGCATGTTAGAAGCTAGTTTTGCTAGCCTTAATCCTTTTATGCAATACATGTTCCTTAAGCTTCATGATATTGAGGATCCCGAAAAGAAAGCTTTTATCCTTGAAACTTTGCGCATAGAATTTAGAGATGTTGCCATTGAGGCTACAAAAGTTCTTAAGCACTTTAATAAACTTGATTCACCTATAAAGGTTGTTAGTACAAACAATGAGGGAACCGAAATACCTATACCTAGCAAGCTCTTGGGATTGTATGAAGCTTTTGAAAATAATTTTGATTGGATTTGTCCCAAAAACCTTTTTAGTGATCTGAGTGAACCAAAGCGTGATCACAAAGGGTCTTCAAAAACTTATGTGGATGAAATACAATGCCTTATTGACAAGACTTCTGCAGTGGATCTTGATGCTTCATCACTTGATATTACTTGATTCGCATTTTCTGCGCCTAGCTCAAAGGCGTTAAAGAAAAGCACTCTTGGGAGATAACCCAATGTTTTTACATTCAGTTATTTTTCTTTTATTTGATTCTTGGAAGTTATTACTACTGTAATGACCTCTCCTTATCATTTTTATTTCGTTTTTGTGCCAAGAGAAGCCTCTAATTTGAGTGAGGTAAGATTTGGGGATGTTGTTGTCCTGAAACTGTTTTCGGTGCTGCACCGTAAAAATTCGTGAAAATGCTATGTATATCTTTTGGACCTGAGATTTCTTATGCATATGCCCCAGGTTATATCCAAACTTTCATTAGTTGAATACTTTTTGATTTGAGCAACAGAACACCCTCTAAAAATTCGACCTTTGTCAGCTGTTCTGTTTTGACAGATTTCTACCAATATTTGCGTTTGCCGCTTTATCGCTTTCTTTTTGAGTTCTTTTGATCACGGAACTTTTGGGGAAGTTGCTACAGTAGTATATGCTTTATATGTGGTGGTTTTGAGTTGAAACCTGAAACAAAAAGGGTTGATTTAATGTTATGCTTACACTAATGTTGCTAATAGATTTGTGTTTAGTTTTGTATGAAGGAAGTTTTCAAGTATAGGGATTGGAGAATGATGACATGAGTTGAAGAATGGACAAAAGCTCAAGCTTGGGGATGCCCATGTCACCCCAAGAAATATCCAAGAAGTACAAGCGTCAAAGCTTGGGGATGCCCCCGAGGCACCCCTTCTTCATCGGCAAAAATCAGGTCACCTTTCAAAACACTATATTTTTATTGCTTCATGCATTATGTGTTTTTCTTGGAGCGTCAGTTCTTTTTAGTTTTCAGTTTGTTTAGCTTTGTTTGCTGCAATAAATGGTTGGAACCCAACAAATTCCTTTTGGAGAAGTTGCCTTGCTTTTCATTTGCCAAGAACACTCCGTTTTTCATTCTTATAATTTCAATGAGTGTTCTTCTTTTTCTAGAACTGCGTTTAGCTTTCGATTTTCACCTTGATTTTTGTTCAGATCTTGTTATATATTTTTATCAAGGTGTATTTGGACCTCTGGTCCATGTTGGTTTTCATCAAAAGAGTTGTTTATAAAAAGTTCGAATGGTGTTGGAAAAGAGAAAAAGCTTTATGCAAAATAGTGGTACAGGAAGGAGCTTGTGTAGACTGCGGCCTAGGCTTTTGCATGTCGTGCTTGATGTCTTTTTGATAGTATGCTTAGTGGTTTTTCTGTAGCATGACTTGCCTCAAATGACTGAGATTGCTTAATGAGCCTTTGAAAAAATCATGCATTCTTTTAATTATTTGGAAGCATTATTTTGGTTTTCTCCTTTGATGCTATATTTGGGTTGACTTGGCGCATGCTCACACATGTTAGACTCATACAAAGTCGCCATAGCCTCTATGATCATTTAGTTTTTGACTTTTTATGCCATCTTATGCTTCTTTTAATGTCGCTTTGTCGCTTTGCATGATTATGGCCGTTAGTGCTCTCATAGTTGGTCGCTCCCAGTCTTTTGCTAGCCCTCATTTTGTTCTGAGTATGAGCTCTACTCGTGCATCCAACTCCTAAAAACCAAGTTTGCCATTGTGTCCACCATACATACCTATTAGCAATTTGCTATTCCAAAGTACATTTGACTTGCTTTTATCTATCCTTCAAATTAAACTCTTTTTGGTGTTATGCGAAAATTGGTCAGTAAAGCTCTCACAAACCGGATGGCACACTTTACTTTTCTCGTTTTAAAATTTTGACATTGTGGTCTCTTATGTTGAGTTGTTATGCTTGCAAGTTGTAAGTTGGAAATTAGCCCAGCCATGCCGTCATGGGGCAAGCTTTCAACATTGCACTATCTTTCATTTGAGTTGATATCGTGATGTTTTGTTTATGGATACTCGCGGTGTGAAATGAATTGGGAATCTTGCAGGATCATGGAGTTTGTATACGTGTTAGAGAAACGACTGGGCCGCTAATCTAAGCCATGCATAATTCATGGTGGAAATTTACAGCATGCCCATAGTGAACATTCGACGATGCATCTCGCAATAAAAAGCTATACCAATGGTAAATAAAAGAGATGCCCAGGTGTTCATTGTCTGTTTGTCCTGTTATTTTGATCTGGGCTTGTTCCATGTCATCGGGCACGGAGGTACCCCGTTGGCGGGTCTCGATGATACGTGTATACTTACAATGACAAGAGCTTGCTTGGGACTCTAAGTAAAGTAGCATGTGGTTTGGGTATTCGTATTTCACGGGACACGAGGTTTTCAACTTATGATTTGTCAAGCATATGCAGCATAAGTGTACTCGCATTAACTTTAACCATTCAAGATGCTTATGATGGGGGCAATGAGAGCTCAAAGCCGGTAAGTACCATAATTTTTGAAGGTTTATAAAACTTGCAATCACTGCTTCCCTCCGCGAAGGGCCTTTCTTTTACTTTTATGTTGAGTCACCACCTTCTATCTTTATGCACCGTCTAAGAGAGCATAGTTGTCATTCTGAGTATAATGTGCATTGTCCCAAAGTTTTCATTGATTGATTCATATTGTTGGTTTCACTTGTTCTTAAATTACTTGTATCTAGTCGCCCTCTTAAACTTGAAGGTGTCCTATGCATTTATGTTTTGCTACTCCATGAGGGACAAGCTGAAAACCATTTGTATGTTTTTCCTTATGATTTGAACACACGTTTGACTTTCATTGTTTCACTTTCATGATCTTTTGTTTGTGTTCATTTTCATGTTATAACATGGTTGCTAAGTTTCTTCTATCAAGACTATATCTTTCATGCCCATGTTTTAAGTTCTTTTGATCCCAGCGCACAACGCTTACATAGATGATCAAGATTGTGTAGGTGCATGTCACCTCAAAAATTATTTCTTTTGCTATCACTTACCTACTCGAGGACGAGCAGGAGTTAAGCTTGGGGATGCTGATACGTCTCTAACGTATCCATAATTTTTGATGCTCCATGCTTGTTTTTACACCATTTGCTTAGTGTTTCGTTACACTTCGTGGCATTTTTATGCATTTTCCGGAACTAACCTATTAACGAGATGCCACAGTGCCAGTTCCCTGTTTTCTGCTGTTTTTGTGTTACAGAAAAGTTACACAGGAAATATTCTCGGAATTGGACAAAACCAAAGCCAGACATCCAGATATTTCATGGAGCTTCCAGAAGACCGAAGAGGAGACGGAGCCGGACCAGAGGGCGGCCACACCATCAGGGGGCGCGACCCACCCCTAGCCCACGCCGGCCTGTGGTGTGGGCCCCCTGGTCCACTTCTGACGTCGCCTCTTCGCCTATAAAGACCCCTGACGGGAAAAATCTAAATACCTGATCACTTTTCCAGAACACATCGTGATCCACCGCCGCCGTTGACCCGAAGATCGGGAGGGTCCAGAAGCTCTTCCCGGCACCCTGCCGGAGAGGGGAATCGCCACCGGAGGTCTTCTTCATCGCCATGCTTGCCTCCGGTGCGATTAGTGAGTAGTCTACCTTGGACTATGGGTCCATAGCAGTAGCTAGATGGTTGTCTTCTCCACCATGTGCTTCATGTTTAGATCTCGTGAGCTGCCTTACATGATCGAGATCACCGTTATGTAATTCTACATGTTGTGTTTGTTGGGATCTGATGAATATTGGTGTTATGATTGAGTTGATGTACTGAATATTATCTTATGTTATCTCTATGTTGTTTATGATCTTGCATGCTCTCCGTTGTTAGTAGCTATCTTGGACGAGTAGTTGCTAGTGACTCCAAGAGGGGGTATTTATGCTCGATAGTGGGTTCATGCCTCTATTTAATCTGGGGGAGTGACAGAAACCTCTAAGGTTGTAGATGTGCTGTTGCTACTAGGGGGAAAACAACATTCATATGCTCGAGGGCATATGCTTTGTTTACATTACACACTTTGCTTAATGCAGTTATCTGTTGGTCGCAACTTAATACTTGTGGAGTTCATGAATTGATTCGCCACAAGTGGATTATTAGTCATAGATGCAGTTGGATGGCGGTCTATGTATCTTGTTGTAATGCCTAGAGTAAATCTCATAGTGATCCTCTTGACATATCATGTTGTCTTTATTCTATCAATTGCCCAACTGTAATTTGTTTACCCAGCATGTGCTATTTTATCTTATGGAGAGACACCACTAGTGAACTGTGGACCCCGGTCCTATTTCCTTTATATTGCTATCACTTGTTTACTTTACTCGCATTGTTTACTTTACTCGCTTACTATTACTATTTTCCACTCGATACGCTCATTCCTTTGTTTACAGCAAACCGGTGAGATTGACAACCTCATCGTAAGTTCGGAGCAAAGTATTTGGTTGTGTTGTGTGTAGATTCCGCGTTACAGCTGGCAAAGCAAAGCACTGGACGAGGCACCTTATAAATTGTCCGGAGCTGTCGCAAGCTAGCAAGCATCACCTTCAGTCATTTGGCTTCTTCCCCTTCGGATCGATAAACCTTGGTTTCTTACTGAGGAAAACCTTGCTGCTATATTCATCATACCTTCCTCTTGGGGTTCCCAACTGGACGGTGCTTTTCATAATCAACACCATGCCGCATCAAGTATTTCAATACTACAACTGCTCGGTTCCTCAATTCGAGACTAAACTACTAGTTAGTCTACTCTTCACTCTGACTCCTCATCGGAAGCGACTCCATAGCGTATGATGTAGTCCACGCCTTCAACTCCATGCGAGAGGTCTGGCTCTTCAAAAAAGATGTCTTCTTGTCCTCCGATAGCGTTCAGCGATGCGTCATCTAACTCTTCACGGTCTAGCAAGGGTTTAAGAGAGTGGGGTGAGTAATGAGCGTTACCCAGCAAGTTTCTTTATAAAGAAGTTGTGTCATATGCACTAACTACAGCCACGGACCCAAGAGAGTCATCTAACTCTTCACAGTTTTATCAAAGGTTTCTTGAAAGATTGCTGTTACTCTTGAAAACTATGCCCAACAGCCAACACATTGTATTAGTGCCTTGTCCTGCAGCATTCGCAGCTCCTTCCCGGAACAAGGGGTAACATGTCATATCTTTTTACACTCTGCAGAGGTGTGTCCTTCCAAAAGAGATCAAAGCCTTGCTTCACAACCGGGCGTACATTCCCGTCCACAGTTCCTTGGTGTGGGGCCCAGTCATTGATCCAAGCCATTCACCATACTTCTCCGCACAACACATGCCCACCCAATTCATGCAAGCAGGTTTAGCCCCTGATATTCACCCCCAATGATGAAGTACCCAGGCGCCCCTTGCAGACCATCATAGACACTAGTGGCCGTGGGCACTAAGGGGTCCCACCCATGTGCACGTATTCCCGCAAGACATACGATGAACGGTAGCTGAAGTGTTCGTTGACATGCGAACGATAGAAGATATAGATGACTTTCTCATCCCATTCCAAGTCTCCTGGATGACATGATTTTTACGGCGCAAGAATAACTGTGGCATTGGTTATTACTCCTAGGGTTTACTTTCCCGTGCAAGTGGAACCTCCACCACAACAATCTTACCATGGTTCCACCTGCCAGCCTTCCTAGGTTATCACCACTCGGGTCGATAACCACTAGTCATATTATTTATGAAAATAGGTTTTTGAACTCTTTTGATAAGTTAGAGTTACAAGTCAGCAATTTGCAAATAGTTTCCAAATCAGTGCAACCAAAAGATATGAGCAAGATAAACTTGCCTTGTGACTGAAAGGTAGTGGAGTCGAATACTTGGCGATGCTCCTGATCTCCTTGTTCTACAAAAATTCCATCATTGTCCGGTAAGGACAATGTTTAAAGAAGCAAATGGATTTAATGTGCAATGATATGCAATGCATAGTGGTTTATTTAATTTATTCCCCTATTAGTGTGTTTAACCCAAGACTTTGCATAATTAATGAGTTTTACCCAAGACTTGGAAGTATTTGTGTGTTTTACCCAAGTCTTGGTAATTCAAGAACTCAACTCAATTTTTATAACAACTTGGAATTATGAAGTCATGTTTGAATTTATTTGAAAAGATAGAGATTGGTTTAATGTAGAAAAGACTTAATTTTTATTTTTATTAATAAAAATAAGGATTTTTTAAAATGGAAACTAAAGAATATAAAATTTTGAATTTATTTTGAAAAGTGCATATGAAATATAGTTTTAACCAAATATGCAATTCATTACATAAAAGGAATTATTTTTCTGGAGTTAAATCAAACAGTACTGATTTAGTTTTAAATTTGAATTTAATTCAAAAGAAATAGAATTTGAAATTTAAAATCTAAATTTGATTTGGTAATGGCCTTGGCCCAATGGCCTGGCCCAGCCCACCCTGCTGGGTCTAGCCCAACCGGTCAGGACCTGGGTAGGTCAAATCGACCCAGACCTGCCTTTCACTCGCACCTCCCTTTCCCCGAGCTCCTCCTGCGAACCCTAGCCGCCACCACCGTCACCTGGCGATTTTGGCCAGCTTCGGCGGTCTCCGCCACCGCCACCTAGGGCAAAACAAGCACCTCAACGCCCTCTACCCCCTCCTCCAGTTGGATTTGAAGGACTCCTCCTCTCCGATGAGATCTCTGGCCAAACCCCATTCGGGTTTTGCCGGTTCCGGTCACCTCCGAGCTCAATGCTTTGCTGGATCCTGTCTTGGTGCTCAAGCTGCATGTCTGAGGTGGTTGTGGTGGTCGTGCAATGCCAGTGGAAGCGCCCAAGGTGGGGTGCTCCTGGTGCTACCACAGTGAAGTCAACCCTGGGTTGCACCTGGCCGGCTGCGCGGGCACTGCCCCGCCATGCCATCCAAGTATGCGCCTGGGCGACTGGTGAGTGCCTTCTTGTCCTTCCCTGCCTTCCTCTTCTCTGGCCACAGTCACTAGCCACCCCAGCCATGACTGACACAGCCAAGCTCACAGACTCAGTTTTGTGATGCTGCTAGCTATTGCTGGTGTGGTGATTGAGTTCAGTTATCTACTGTTGATGCCTAATCAAACTGGAATTTCTCTACTTGCATACCTTTGTCAGAATAGTTATCTGACAGAGTTGTTAGTCTAAATACTGCTTTGTTCAAATTCAGTTATGAGCTATTATCATTGATTTTGATTCCTAGCAGAAGCTATGGAAGATGATCTAGAACAAATTCACTAATTTGAATTATCAGATTGTTAACTGTGTTATGTTGAGGTGCATGACCAGTTTGGTCATGTGCCCAGCAACACTTGTTGTTGGCAAAAATCTTGATGAAACTCTCTTTCAAGCTCTACCTAGTGATGTTGATCTGTGGCTAAGGTTAGGGTTTGTGGTGCAATTAACTGTACTTGTGCCTACCCTATCCTATTGTGACTGAATTGGTGAAACTTGCCCCTGTTATCTGGCCAGTGATGCTGGTCTGAGGCCAAATTTGGTATTTGTGATGCTTTTCTTGAAATTTGCATCCAGTGTTATCTCAAGAGCTACTGCTGGCAGTGGCTGTGTGACTGAGCTGCATGTCCATTTTGGACATGTGCCCAGCACAGCCCTACCAGGGATTGGCTGTTTGCTTGATAAATTCACACTTGCCAGTGATGTGTTAAACTGAGGCTATTTCATTGGTTCTAGCTTTTTGGCTTTGCAAAAGAACATCCAGTGATGCACTTAGCAAAGCATCACTTTGCTAGTCTGAGGGAAATCCATCAAGACCCAACCATCATGCAATTGGATTTATTTAGCAAGCATCTGCTAGTATTCAGTGCAGAATACCAACCTGTGGTTGAATATTTGGTGTTCTGGTCTTGATGATGATCTGCTACTACTTGCTGGTGAGTTGTGGCTTGCTCCTAGCCTGCCCTTCTCCTCCTAGTTCAGCTCCTGGCGGCTTGTCCTTCTCCTCCTGGTCAGGGACTACTCCACCTTGCCTTCTTCTTCAGCCACCAGGATTCAATCCATGTTCTATTGGTTTCTAATCTGGTGTGGTGGTGCTGTGCTAGAGAACTGTGATGTTCTCCTGATGGTTTCTGGTTTCGTGCTGGTCGAATGGTTGCTACTTTCTCTGGCCGTGCACATCTCCTCCAGCTGCTGGCTCGGCTGGCTGTTGTGGTGCTGCCAGCAGCTAACTCAGTCAAATGACTGAGCTGCTTGTGAGCAGCTAGGCAGTTTGTCACTCAAGTTTGATCTGATCCTCCCCTGGGACGTGTTGTGATGGTTGGCTTGGTACACAAATGTGTTGTACCCAAAATTTTAAAAGAATAGATACTATGCTTGATCAAAGTAATACTCTGTGATGCAAATGGCAAGATAATTTGCCAAAGTCTGAGGGTAAAATTTATTAACACTAACCCTTTTCATTTAATTTTTTATTTCTTTTGTTAAGTGTTTGTTTTGGAGGTTCTAAAGTCAAGATTGGAGATAATGAAGACATAAGTAGTTAGTTTAGGTTTAGGTTTCTTTTCTGTTTTTAAATATGTAATTTTTTTTCTTGTTCCAAAACATGTAAAGACATTGTAATACTTGTATTAAACTAATAAAGCATGATTTTTGTTTATTCTATATTCTTTTACAAGTTTTGGTTAACAACTCAATTAAGTTGAGTTTTGTTATTTATGATTATTTATTTAATTCATTAATTCAACAATTACAATTATTTAATATTATCCAAAACTATTAAGCAAATAACATCAAGAGATCATCATTAAGCCCATAACAATCTAGATAACACCTAATCCTAAATGTTATCTAGATAGAAGCTTTGCTCACTCAGGGTTTTGAATTTGCGAAAAATTTATCCAGATTTTTAGATGTATGAATGCACATAGGTCCTAAATCTACCCTTCGATGTTCCTAAATGCTCGGACATTACAGTCTTCCCCCCTTAACAGAACTTTGTCTCGAAGTTACGAGTTTATGTACCTAAAGAGTTCTGGATATGCTTGTCTCAAATCTTCTTCTTTTTCCCAAGTTGCTTCTCGTTCAGAGTGGTGTTTCCATTGCACTTTGCAGAACTTTATTGCACGATTCCAAAGTCTCTTCCAATTTTCCTCTAAGATCTTTGTTGGCTTCTCCACATATGTCAGATCTGCTTGAAGATCTAAATCATCATGAGTAATGGAATCTTCAGGTGATTTCAGACACTTCCAGAGTTGTGATACATGAAATAAGTTGTGAACTTGATTCAACTTTGCTGGAAGCTCCAGTTCAAATGCAACACTCCTATTCTGATTCAGAATCTTGAAAGGTCTAATATATCTTGGGCTTAACTTCCCTTGGATTCTGAACCTCCCGATTCCCTTCATAGGACTAACTTTCAAGTATACCATGTCTCCTACATTGGGTTCCCATGAACGTCTTTTTTGGTCTGCATAGCTCTTCTGCCGACTCTGTGCTATCTTTAGGCAGTCTCGAATGATATCGATAATGCCTTGCTTCTCTTTGATGAAATCTATCTCAAGGTCTTTGTTGCTACCTGGTTCAAACCAACAGATTGGTGATCGACACTTACGTCCATAAAGTACATCAAATGGTGCTGCCTTCAAGCTGCTTTGATAACTGTTGTTGTAGGAAAACTCTACTAATGGTAGATGTTCATCCCACGAATCTCCAAAATCTAGATCACATGCCCATAGCATATCCTCTAGGATTTGATTTGTTCTTTCAGTTTGCCCTCCAGTTTGAGGATGATAAGCAATACTGAAATCCAGTTGTGATCCCAATGATGTATGCAGTTTTCCCCAAAACACTGATGTGAATATTGACCCTCTATCTGAGATGATCTTCTTGGGCACCCCATGCTTGCTAACAATCTCCTTCACATATATGTCTACTAACTTTTCTGCACTATCTTTCTGGTTCACTGCCAAGAAGTGTGCACTCTTGGTAAGACGGTCAACAATCACCCATATCATATCCTTATGCTTCTTGGTTAAAGGTAAACTGGTAATGAAATCCATCCCAATTTTCTCCCATTTCCACTCCAGAATATCCAAGGGCTGAAGTAGACCTGCTGGACTTTGATGTTCTGCCTTTACCCTCTGACAAGTGTGGCATTCAACTACATACCTTGCTATGTCCCGCTTCATATTGTTCCACCAAAATAACTCTTTGAGATCCATATACATCTTGGTACTTCCCGAATGAATTGAGTATGGTGTCTCATGAGCCTCCTTGAGTATCAACCCTTTGATCTCAGGTATATCTGGCACACAAATTCTGTTATGATACTAGAGTGAATTGAAATCACCTAGATGGAATTCGTATGGGCTTCCTTCTTCAATTCTGTGAATTTCTTCAGCAATGAAAGGATCTTCATCTTGTCATCGGAATATAGTATACTTCAAGTCACTTTGTCGTTCTTCCATCACCCTCATGGTAGATATACTACCTAAAGATCGGACTTCTAGACATTGTATGTCCAATCTTTCTAAATCCTTGGGCAACTCCTTTGGAAGTTCTCTATTCATAATCTGAGTCTCCGTGCTCTTCCGGCTTAATGCATCCGCTACCACATTGGCTTTTCCAGGTGTATAGTTGATGGTAAGGTCATAATCCTTAATCAACTCCAACCATCTCCTCTGCCTCATATTCAACTTCTTCTATGTAAAGAAGTATTTAAGGATTTTGTGATCAGTGTATAACTCACACTTGGCTCTGTAGAGAAATTGTCTCCATTTCTTCGAAGCAAACACAACTGCTGCTAGCTCTAAGTCATGAGTTGGGTAATTGACTTCATGTGGCTTGAGTTGTCTTGCATCAATACACAACCCAATCCATTCTTGGATGCATCGCAGTAAATTGTGTAATCCTTGCCGGTTTCTGGTACCGCTAGGATAGGTGCTGTTGTGAGTCTCTTCTTCAACTCTTGAAAACTTTCTTCACACTTTTTAGTCCACTCAAATGAGGTATTCTTCCTTAACAGCTTCATCATTGGCCCTGCTATTTTCGACAATCCCTCTATGAATCTCCGATAGTATCCGGCCATTCCCAGAAAACCTCTAATTTCCTTCACATTGGTAGGTGCTTGCCAATCCAAAACTGACTGAACTTTGCTTGGATTAACTGCAATTCCCTCCTTGCTAATGACATGACCAAGGAATTCCACTTGATCTAACCAGAATTCACACTTGCTGAATTTAGCATACAGCTGATGTTCCCTTAGCACTTGTAATGCTATTCTAAAATGTTTGGCATGATCATCTTTATCCTTGGAGTATATCAAAATATCATGAATGAACACTATCACGAACTTGTCCAGATATGGCATGAAATCTTGTTCATCAAATTCATGAAAATTGCTAGCGCATTGGTCAGTCCAAAAGGAAAAACCAAGTATTCATGATGCCCATACCTTGAGACAAATGCTGTCTTCGGTACATCTTCAGGCTTGATCTTGATTTGATGGTATCCAGACCTCAGATCAATCTTGGAGAAAACCCTAGCTCCATGAACTTGATCAAATAAATCTGAATCCTAGGTAAAGAATACTTGTTCTTGATGGTAACTGATACGTCTCAAACGTATCTATAATTTTTGATGCTCCATGCTTGTTTATACACCATTTGCTTTGTGTTTTGTTACACTTCGTGGCATTTTTATGCATTTTCTTGAACTAACCTACTAACAAGATGCCATAGTGCCAGTTCCCTATTTTCTGCTATTTTTGTTTTTCAGAAAAGTTACATAGGAAATATTCTCGGAATTGGACGAAACAAAAGCCGAACCTCCTATTTTTACCGAAGCTTCGCGAAGACCAAAGATGAGACGGAGGGGGGCCAGGGGCCAGGCTCACCATAGGGTGGCGCGGCCCAGCCCCTGGCTGTGCCACCACATGGTGAGACCGCCTGGTCCACCCTCTGAGGCTGCCTTTTCGCCTATAAAATCCCCTCGACGGGAAAAACCTAAGGGACAGATCGCTTTTCCTCGAAACATACTGCAAGACACCGCCGTCGTTGAAGCGAGATCGGGAGGATCCAGGAGCTCTTCCTGGCACCCTGCCGGAGAGGGGAATCCCTACTAGAGGCCTTCTCCACCACCATGGTCACCTCCGGAGTGATGTGTGAGTAGTCTACCTTGGACTACGGGTCCATAGCAGTAGCTAGATGGTTGTCTCCTCCGCCATGCGCTTCATGTTTAGATCTTGTGAGTTGTCCTACATGATCAAGATCATCTTTATATAATTCTACATGTTGTGTTTGTTGGGATCCGATGAGTATTGGTACTATGTCAAGTTGATGTGCTAAATATATATATCTTTATGTTATCTCCATGTTATTTATGATCTTGCATGCTCTCGGTTGCTAGTAGATATCTTGGCCGAGTAGATGCTAGTGACTCCAAGAGGGAGTATTTATGCTCGATAGTTGGGTTCATGCCTCTAGTAATCTGGGGGAGTGACAGAAACCTCTAAGGTTGTAGATGTGCTATTGCCACTAGGGAGAAAACAACATTCTTGTGTCCGAGGACATTTGCTTTGTTTACTTTATGCACTTTGCTTAATGCAGTTATCCGTTGTTCGCAACTTAATACTGAAGGGGTACTCGGACGACTCTCCGCGAGTGGATTATTAGTCATAGATGCAGTTGGATTACGATCTATGTATTTTGTCGTAATGCCCAGAGTGAATCTCATAGTGATCCTCATGACATATGTGCATTATCTTTATTTTATCAATTGCCCAACTGTAATTTGTTTACCCAACATGTTGTTATTTATCTTATGGAGAGACACCACTAGTGAACTGTGGACTCCGGTCCAATTTCCTTTACATTGCTTTACGGTTTTACTTTTACTCGCACTGTTTACTTTCTTGCATACTATTATCCTTTTACCACTCGGTACGCTCAATCCTTTGTTTACAGCAAACCGTTGAGATTGACAACCTCATCGTAATTTGGGAGCAAAGTTCTTGGTTGTGTTGTGTGCAGGTTTCACGTTGCTGCTAGGTGAAGACACACCAACAATATTCCTGGCGCCATTGTCCGGAGTGTCGCGAAGCTAGCAAGCATCACCTTCTGAAGTTTGGCTTTCTCCTACTGGTTCGATAAACCTTGGTTTCACAACTGAGGGAAGTCTTGCTGCTGTGCTTATCATACCTTCCTCTTGGGGTTCCCAACGGGCTGTTACTTACAAGCCATCAAGCAATTTTTCGGGCGCCGTTGCCAGGGAGGAAGAAGACTTCTGCAAGGGGAGTCTCTCACACACAATCTTTTACTTTGTTTTTTTTGCTTTATTTTATCTTTGCTTGCATCTTTTTATCAAACATACAAAAAAATAGTTCCTTATTAGTTGCTTTTACTTGTTTGCTTTTAGTTTTGCTAGAATGGGTACTCCTGAGAACACCAAGTTGTGTGACTTTACTAGCACCAAAAACAATGATTTTATCTGCACTCCTATTGCGCCACCTGCTTCTGAGGCAAATTTTTATGAGATCAAACCTGCTTTGTTGAATCTTGTTATGAAAGAGCAATTTTCCGATGCCAGTTCTGATGATGCTGCAGCTCATCTCAACAATTTTGTTGAGTTATGTGAGATGCAAAAGTATAAGGATGTAGATGGTAATATTATTAAGCTTAAGTTGTTTCCTTTCTCTCTAAGATGAAGATCTAAGGATTGGTTGCTATCTTTGCCTAGAAATAGTATTGATTCTTGGGATAAGTGTAATGTTGCTTTTATTGGAAAATACTATCCTCCTGCTAAGATTATAGCTTTGCGTAGTGAGATTATGAAGTTTAGATAGTTTGATAATGAACATGTTGCTCAAGCTTTGGAAAGAATGAAATCTATGATAAAGAATTGTCCCACTCGTGGACTGACTACTTGGATGATTGTCCAAACTTTTTATGCAAGACTGATTTTTTTTCAAGAAATCTATTGGATTCAGCTGCTGGAGGCACTTTTATAACCCTTACCTTGGGCGCTGCAACAAAGCTTCTTGACAACATGATGGTAAATTATTCTGAGTGGCACACCGAGAGAGCTCCACAAGGTAAGAAGGTAAATTCTGTTGAGGAAACTTCTTCCTTGAGTGATAAGATTGATGCTATTATGCTTATGCTTTCGAATGATAGAACTCATGTTGATCCTAATAATGTTCCTTTGGTCTCTTTGGTTGCTCAAGAAGAGCATGTTGATGTAAACTTCATTAGAAATAATAATTTCAATAACAGTGCTTATAGGAACAATTTTGCTAGCAACAATTATAGGCCGTATCCTTCTACCAATGATAATGGTTATGGTAACTCTTATGGTAATTCCACCAACAACACTAGGGGCACGCCCTCTGAGCTTGAAGTCATGCTCAAGGACTTCATCGGTAAGCAAACTGCTTTTAACAAGTCTGTTGAGGAAAAGTTGGGTAAAATTGATACTCTTACTTCTAAAGTTGATAGCCTTGCTCTTGATGTTGAACTTCTGAAACTAAAAGTGTTGCCTAATGATGTGAAGGAAAGCAATACTTTTGCTTCTACTAATGCCATTCAAGTTAGAATTGATGAAAATGTTAGGATGTTAGCAGAATTGCATGCCAGGTGGGAAAGAGAAGATGAGATGGCTAGAAAGATGAAGGTATTTACTATTACTACCTCTAATGTTGTTCAAAATGCTAGCAATCCTCTTACTTTGATTGGTGTAGAGAAAACTCCTACTCCTTGTGCGAAAAAGCCCAAAACTGCAAAAACTTTTTCTACAAAAAGTGCTAAAATTGTTCAGTGTATGGAAGACAATAGCTCTACTACTTTCAATGATTTTGATGTTGATGGCTGCAATATATCTGAAGTTATTTTGTTCTTACAAAAGCTTGATTTGAGTCCCAATGCTAGTTCTATTAATGTTGCTTTTACAAATCATATTACAAATGCTATCATGAAAATTAGGGAGGAAAAGTTGAAAAGGTTTTTATTCCCAAGAAGTTAGAAGATGGTTGGGAACCCATCATTGATATGCATGTTAATGGTTTTGATTTCCATGCTTTATGTGATCTAGGTGCTAGTATTTCTATTATGCCTAGAAAGATTTATGATATGCTTGGTTTACCACCGCTTGAAAAGTGTTATTTTGATGTTCCTCTTGCTGATGTTGCTAAGAAGAAACCTTTGGGAAGGATTATTGATGTTCTTATTATGGTTAGAAATAACCTTGTTCCCGTTGATTTTCTTGTTATGGATGTTGAATGCAATGCTTCATGTCCTATTATTTTGGGAAGACCTTTTCTTTGAAATGTAGGTGCTATCATTGATATGAAGGAAGGCACCATCAAATATCAATTCCCACTCAAGAAAGGTATGTAACACTTCCCTAGAAGGAGGAAGAAATTACTTTTTGACTCTATTCTTAGAGTAAATTATGAACTTGATGTTTCATCGCTTGATATTACTTGATTTGCACTTTTTGCGCCCAGCGCAAAGGCGTTAAAGAAAAAGCACTCTTGGGAGATAACCCAATGTTTTCTTTTTAGTACTTTTTATTTTATTTAAGTCTTGGAATTTATTACTACTGTAATGACCTATCCTTATCATTTTTATTTCATGTTGTGCCAAGAAGAACCTCTAATTTGAGGGAGGTAAGATTTGGGGAAGTTACTGTCCTGAAATAGATTTCTGTGCTGCACCGTAAAAATTTGTAAAAATTTGTCAGAATATCTTTTTGATCTAAAATTTCTTGAGCTTATGCCCCAGGTTATATCCAAACTTTCATTAGTTTTGCACTTTTCGATTTGAGCAACAGAAGGTCCTGGAAAAAATCGACCTTTGTCAAGTGTTCGGTTTTGATAGATTTCTGCCACTATTTGTGTTTGCCTCTCGATCGCTTTCTTTTTTAGTTCTTTTGATCATGGAACTTTTGAGGAAGTTGCTACAGTAGTATATGCTTTATATGTGGTGTTTTTTAGTTTGAAACTGAACCAAAAAGTGATATGGGCACGAAGGAGGAGGTGAAGCCTAATTTCAGGACTCCACCAAGATGAGGGCAGCTTATTGAAGATTGGCACGCCATGACGACCTACGATATGTAATAATTTAGTCTAAGTTGTGTCGATGATTTATAGTTGTATTCATGTTATTCCGTGTTTTTGGTTTGGGCCTGTCCAAGCCCAACAGTTTTCTGGCCATCTATATAAGGAGGCCAGCAGTCTAGGGTTTAGGGGAGTTCAGTTATTTAGTCTAAAACTATCGTGTGCTCCACCGTGTATCATACCTCCGGGGAAACGGCGCTGCCATGTTATCCAATATAGATTGCTGTGAGGGTTCTTGCATCATCAAGGATTATCGAGCTGTGGTTTGAGGCTTGCTGGATTCGTTCCTCTTCTTCAGGTGACGTTATTCGCGTTATTGGAAGATTTCTATCCGGGTAGACTCGCAGTGAAAGATTGGGACAAAACTCCAAGGATCACTGGCGTGATCCTTATCATGTGGTATCAGATTATTGGGTTTATCACTGCGAGTATTTTCTGCTGATTGATCTGCGGATTGTTCCTCTCTGAGCAGTTTTCTGATCGGTAATAGGTCTTCATTGGAAGTTTTCAGATCGGATTGTTTTCTTCATTGGCAGTAAGCACTAGTGGAAAATGGGCCTTTGGTCAGGACCCTTTAGTCCCGGCCGTAATCTGGGCCGGGACTAAAGGCCCGGCCACGTCGCCCCAAATTCGCCCAACCACGCGGCAGCTTTTAGTCCCGGCCCGTTACAACCCTATAGTCCCGGTTTGAGACACAAACCGGGACTAAAGGGCTATGCGGTGTGCAGCCCACATGTGCGCCCCGTTTAGTCCCGGTTTGTGTCTCAAACCGGGACTATAGGCTTCTGCCTATATATATGGCCGCAGCCCTCCCCTCTGTCTTGTTTTTTTCTTGGATGGAGGAGTGTGGGTTTGTGCTAGTTCTCCATTTCATTCCTATGCACTAGAGGTGTTTGTTGAAATGTGTGTTAGAGCGATGCCGCTTAAGTGCACCGAACACAACTACGATATGAGGTGCCCGAGCCACGCTTAAGCCTCTTCCTCTTTATTTCCACTTGTTCTAAAAGGTTAGTAACTATATTTCCTCATTTAGACCGTGCGGTACTAATTTTAGGATCGTGATTGCGTTTGATATACTGTTGTATGACGCAGATGAGCCATCCATGGATCTAACCGCTTACAGAGAAGGCGTGCATTCTTTTCCAGATGCGGCCGAGGCGAACAAGCATGGTGGTGGCTTTATGTTTTGTCCATGTGTTGAATGTCGGAATGAGAAGGATCACACTAGCTCAAGAGTCATTCAGAGCCACCTACTTCGGTCCGGTTTTATGTCGGGCTATAATGTTTGGACCAAGCATGGAGAAAGAGGGGTTATGATGGAAGATGACGATGAAGAAGAGAACGATGATGACAACTACCAATGTATGTTCCCTGAGTATGCTGATACCGCAATGGAAGACAATGAAGAAGAAGATCAGGGTGAAGAACGGGAACCAGATGAGCCCACTGATGATCTTGGCCGGGTCATTTCTAATGCACGGCGAGGCTGCGACACAGAAAAGGAGAGGTTGCAGTTCGAGCAGATGTTACAGGACCACAATAAATTGTTGTACCCAACTTGTGAAGATGGCCAGAAGAAGCTGGGTAGCACACTGGAATTGCTGAAGTGGAAGGCAGAGACTGGTGTGACTGACTCATCATTTGAAAAGTTGCTGGTACTGATGAAGAAGATGCTTCCAAGAAAGAACGAATTGCCCGCCAGCACGTACGAAGCAAAGAAGCTTGTCTGCCCTCTAGGATTAGACATGCAGAAGATACATGCATGCCCTAATGAATGCATCCTCTATCGCGGTGAGAAGTACGAGAATATGGATAAATGCCCGGTATGCACTGCATTGCGGTATAAGATCAGAAAAGATGACCCTGTTGATATTGAGGGCGAGCCACCCAGGAAGAGGGTTCCTGCCAAGGTGATGTGGTATGCTCCTATAATACCATGGTTGAAACGTCTCTTCAGAAATAAAGATCATGCGAAGTTGTTGCGATGGCACATGGAAGATCGTATGAAAGACGACAAGTTGACGCACCCCGCTGATGGTCGATAGTGGAGAAAAATCGAGAGAGAGTTCCCGAGATTTGCAGGTGATGCAAGGAAATTATGGTTTGGTCTAAGTACAGATGGCATGAATCCTTTTGGGGAGCAGAGTTGTAGTCACAGCACCTGGCCCATTACTCTATGTATTTACAACCTTCCTCTTGGTTGTGCATGAAGCGGAAGTTCATTGTGATGCCAGTGCTTATCCAAGGTTCAAAGCAACCCGGCAATGACATTGATGTGTACCTAAGGCCATTAGTTGATGAACTTTTACAGTTGTGGGCCAAACCAGGTGTACGTGTGTGAGACGAGCACAAACAAGAGGAATTTGAGCTTCGAGCGTTGCTTTTCGTAACCATCAATGATTGGCCTGCTCTTAGTAACATTTCAGGATAGTCAAACAAGGGATACAATGCATGCACGTACTGTTTGGATCAGACAGAAAGTATATATCTGGACAAATGTAGGAAGAATGTGTACCTGTACAATTATCGTTTTTTTCCGCCCAAGCATCCCTTAAAGAAAAAAGGCAAGCATTTCAATGGCAAGGCAGAACCCCGGGGGAAGCCTGTCACCCGTACTGGTGCTGAAGTATTTGATATGGTCAAAGATTTAAATGTAATCTTTGGAAAGGGTCCTGGCAGCCAACCTGTTCCTAACGGCCCTGATAAGCGCGCACCCATGTGGAAGAAGAAATCTATATTTCGGGAGCTACCTTATTGGGAAGTCCATGAGGTCCACTCCGCAATCGACGTGATGCACCTAACGAAGAATCTCTGCGTGAATATTCTAGGCTTCCTGGGCTTGTATGGGAAGTCAAAAGATACACCGGAAGCACGGGAGGACCAGGAACGTCATAAAGGACGAGATGTCATGCATCCAAGGCAGTTTCAAGGGCGTGCCAGCTACGCTCTTACCAAGGAAGAGAAAGAAATCTTCTTTGAAGTCATTTTCAGTATCAAGGTCCCGACTGGCTTCTCGTCGAATATAAAGGGAATCGTAAATATGAAAGACAAAAAATTCCAAAACCTAAAGTCTCATGACTGCCACGTGCTTATGACGCAATTGCTTCCAGTTGCATTGAGGGGAATTCTACCGAAAAATGTTCGCCTGGCAATTGTGAAGGTATGTGCATTCCTCAATGCAATTTCTCAGAAGGTAATCGATCGAGAAAGTCTATCAGGGTTACAGATTGATGTGGTCCAATGTCTGGTCAGCTTCGAGTTGTTGTTCCCGCCATCTTTCTTCAATATAATGACACACCTCCTAGTTCACCTAGTCGAAGAGATTAGAATTCTCGGTCCTGTGTTTCTACACAATATGTTCCCCTTCGAGAGGTTCATGGGAGTCTTGAAGAAATATGTTCGTAACCGTGCTAGGCCAGAAGGAAGCATCTCCAAGGGCTATGGAACAGAGGAGGTCATTGAGTTTTGTGTGGACTTTCTTCCTGACCTTAAGCCGATTGGTGTTCCTGAATCTCGGTATGAGGGTAGGCTGATAGGAAAAGGCACACTAGGAAGGAAAGCAAAAGTATGTATGGATGGGCATTCATTCTCTCAAGCACACTACACAGTTCTGCACAATTCCACTGTGGTGGCTCCGTATATCATGAGACACAAGAATATTCTACGCTCCGAAAACCCGGGGAAGGCTGACTCTTGGATTAAAGGGGAACACGAGAAGACTTTCGGTAGTTGGTTGCAGACACATCTCATGAATGATGACACCGTTGGAGATCAGCTGTACTGTTTGGCCAGGCCACCATCTTCGACTATATGTACTTTCCAAGGGTACGAGATAAATGGGAATACATTTTACACGGATGCCCAAGATAAAAAGAGCACCAACCAAAACAGTGGTGTCAACTTTGATGCAACAGACGATAATGGGCAGAAGGAAACATATTACGGGTACATAGAGGAGATATGGGAACTTAACTATGGACCTAGTTTTAAGATCCCTTTGTTTCGGTGCAAATGGGTGAAGCTGACAGGAGGCAGGGTAGTTGTAGACCAAAAGTACGGCATGACGACAGTGGATCTCAACAATCTTGCATACATGGACGAACCATTCGTTCTAGCCAACGATGTCGCTCAGGTTTTCTATGTGAAGGACATGTCTACAAAAATGAGAAAAAGAAATCTACAAAAGAAGACATCGTCCGATGAGCCAAAGCGCCACATAGTTCTTTCAGGGAAAAGAAACATCGTGGGAGTAGATGACAAGACAGACATGTCAGTAGATTATAATAAGTTTCATGAAATTCCGCCCTTCAAAGTGAAAACTGACCCAAGCATCCTACTAAATGATGAAGATTCTCCATGGCTACGACCCAGAAGAAATCAGAAATAATAGATAGAAATGTTGGTGCAATAATGTAATAATGTATTAAACCTTTTATGTAATGCATGTATGGAATGTACTAAACCTTTATTTAAGGAGCATGTGTGTTAATAATGAACTAATATTAGTTAATCTATTATTTAATTGAAAATGGCAATTTTGTTAATAGTTTGATCAGTTAGAATAAGTTAACAAAACTGTCGGTGGGATAAGGACGTGTGGGTAACCTTTAGTCCCGGCTGGTGGGTGCAACCGAGACTAAAGCTATCGGTAGGATAAGGACGCATGGGTGGATGCACTGCTCGATGAGATAAAGCATGTAGCGCACGACGCCCCTGTCAGAGGAACAAGACAAAGTAGAAGCGGCGCCGTGCCTATAAAAGGAGCATCGATACGCCATGGCAAGCAGCTCAACAAGCCAACCTAGAAGGCAGGGAGAGTTTCATCCCCATGGATGGAGGAAAGGGTTGGGAAATCTCCCGTGGCGGAGCTTCTCGAAGATGTCGTTGGTGCTCACGCCCTACGACATCTTCGGAAGCTCCGCCTCGGAAAAATTTCCCTGCAAGCCCGTGAAAGACTCCATCTCCTCCAACTGTGTTGGGGAAAGGGTTGGGAAATCTCCCGTGGCGGAGCTTCTCGAAGATGTCGTTGGTGCTCACGCCCTACGACATCTTCGGAAGCTCTGCCTCGGAAAAATTTCCCTGCAAGCCCGTGAAATACTCCATCTTCTCTAACTGTGTTGGGGAAAGGGTTAGGAAATCTCCCGTGGCGGAGCTTCTCGAAGATGTCGTTAGTGCTCACGCCCTACGGCATCTTCGGAAGCTCCACCTCAGAAAAATTTCCCTGCATGCCCGTGAAAGACTCCATCTCCTATAACTGTGTTGGGGAAAGGGTTGGGAAATCTCCCGTGGCGGAGCTTCTCGAAGATGTCGTTGGTGCTCATGCCCTACGACATCTTCGGAAGCTCCGCCTCGAAAAAATTTCCCTGCAAGCCCATGAAAGACTCCATCTCCTCTAACTGTGTTGGGGAAAGGGTTGGGAAATCTCCCGTGGCGGAGCTTCTCGAAGATGTCGTTGGTGCTCACGCCCTACGGCATCTTCGGAAGCTCCGCCTCGGAAAAATTTCCCTACAAAAAGTTTTAATTGAAAATGGCAAAATAGTTAATAGTTTGAATAGTTAAAATAATTGATTTTGAAAATAGAAAATGGTTTTGAATTAGTTAATCAATTTCAAACACTTTTCATATTCAAAGTTTTGTCAGATTCTAAAATATGCAAAAAGAATATTAATCAATAAAGTTGTAATTGAAAATGGCAAAATAGTTAATAGTTTGAATAGTTAAAATAATTGATTTTGAAAATAGAAAATGGTTTTGAATTAGTTAATGAATTTCAAACACTTTTCATATTCAAAGTTTTGTCAGATTCTAAAATATGCAAAAAGAATATTAATCAATAAAGTTTTAATTGAAAATGGCAAAATAGTTAATAGTTTGAATAGTTAAAATAATTGATTTTGAAAATAGAATATGGTTT
This sequence comes from Dactylis glomerata, assembly GCA_007115705.1. Lineage (NCBI taxonomy): Eukaryota > Viridiplantae > Streptophyta > Magnoliopsida > Poales > Poaceae > Dactylis > Dactylis glomerata. The sequence goes on from QXEO01000531.1 coordinate 13,839,172, forward strand.
TGAATTAGTTAATGAATTTCAAACACTTTTCATATTCAAAGTTTTGTCAGATTCTAAAATATACAGAAGTTATTCAATTTAAAATTCAAAATTCATATTTGAAATGAAATCTGAAAAAAAATCAGCCTTGGCGCGCATTTATTGCCCCTTTAGTCCCGGCTGGAGCCACCAACCGGGACTAAAGGGGGTGGGCTCGGGCGCGAACCGCCGACCCCCTTTAGTCCCGGTTGGTGGCTTCAACCGGGACTAAAATCCCCCCTTTAGTCCCGGTTGAAGCCACCAACCGGGACTAAAGGGGGGGGGTATATAAGCCGCGCCCCCTTCCTCTTCTTCCCCACTCTGCACACTTAGCGAAACCGATGAGGACGATGCGCGCGCGAGGAGCTCCGCTGGAATTGTTGCGGTCGCCGGTTCGTTTGATGGCGCCGCCCACCCCGGCCACCGCCGCCCGCTCCGCCCCGGCCTCCGCCACCCTCCGCCACCGTGCCGCCGGCCTCCCGCGCGCTAGCTCCGCCCCGGCGGCCACCGCGCGCCCGCCCGGCCACCGCGCCCGCTCCGGCCTCCACGCCCGCCCCCGGCCTCCGCGCGCCCGCCACCGCCCGCTGCGCGCCTGCCCCCGGCCACCGCCCGCGCTGCGCCCCCTCCCGGCAAAGGTTAGTTAGGGTTTTGTTAGGGTTAATTTGTTAGGGTTTGTTAAGTTAGATAAATTTTGTTAGTGTTTATTTGTTAGGGTTTATTTGTTAGATAGTGTGTAAAGAATTTTGTTAGATAAATTTTGTTAGATAGTGTGTAAAGAATTTTGTTAGATAAATTTTGTTAGTGTTTATTTGTTAGGGTTTATTTGTTAAATTTTGTTAGTGTGTAAAGAATTTGTTAGTGTGTGTAAAGAATTTGTTAGATAAATTTTGTTAGTGTGTGTAAAGAATTTGTTAGTGTGTGTAAAGAATTTGTTAGATAGTGTGTAAAGAATTTTGTTAGATAAATTTTGTTAGTGTTTATTTGTTAGGGTTTATTTGTTAAATTTTGTTAGTGTGCAAAGAATTTGTTAGTGTGTGTAAAGAATTTGTTAGATAGAATTTGTTAGTGTGTAAAGAATTTGTTAGATAGAATTTGTTAGGGTTTATTTGTTAGATAAATTTTGTTATTTGTAATTTGTTAGATAGAATTGCTATTTGTAATTTGTTAGATAGAATTGTTAGTTGTTAGTGTGTTAATTGTTATTTGTTAGTGTGTAAAGAATTTGTTAGATAGAATTTGTTAGATAGAATTGTTAGGATTTTATTTGTTAGATAGAATTGTTAGGAATTTATTAGATATAGCAATAGTTAAAATTTGTTAGTGTGTAATTTGTTAGATAGAATTGTTAGGAATTTATTAGAAATAGAAATAGTAATTAGAAATAGAAATAGTAATTAGAAATAGAATAGAAATAGCAATTAGAAATAGAGTTAGAAAAAATAGAATGAGTTAGGGTTAGTAGTTAGAAAATTGTTAGGGTTAGTAGTTAATTTGTTTTGTTATTAGTTAGGGTTAGTAGTTAGAAAATAAGTAAGGTTATTTTGTTAAGTATTATTCCATATAGTGTCCATAATTGAAATATAAATGTCGGTATTTTGCAGAAACTATGGATCCACATAGCAGGAACCTAAAAGAGGAAGAACTTCTCAAAGATATAATCAAAGACGCCCCCGACGTTGAACCAGCTGAATCTCCGTCGTCATATCTGAACCTCTCCGGAGATGGAATGGAGGTCGACCAACACGAAGATGAAGCCGACGGGGCAGGCGATAGCGGCGATGACGGAGAAGGCGATAGCTCCGCTGATGGAGAAGCCGGTGGACAAATAATGAAGTCCGGCGAGGTATATGAAGTTCGGCAATCACTTGTAATATGTGAAAAATATTGGAGATAACTGTATATTGTATACATATACATTAATTGACGAATGTTTCTCCTCTTAGGCCTCCACATCGAGCAAAGCTACGAAATGAGGCCCGACCAAAAAGTTGGATGCACGAACGCATTACACCTTTGAGGTCATATTGCCTACGGGCAAACCCAAGCTTCCTAAGAAGGTTGCCGACACATTCAAGAAGCAATGTGGAGTTCTGGTTAGGGATCACGTCCCGATCAGCGTTCGGGAGTGGAACAAGCGCAAAGGGGCAGATGATAGTAACTATGTCGCCGAACGGTACAAAGAGAATCTTTGGAATGATCTCATGGCACATTTCAACCTACCAGAATGTGAGAATGAAGACGCCGCAACACAACTGAGGGCCAAAGTCAAGCAGTGGACTCTAAAGAAGATGGCCGAACTATTCCGGGGGAGGAAGAAGAAATTATGGAAAAACTATCTGAAGACAAAGAAAGTGCCAGTATTCGAAGGGTATCTAGCGAAGCAGGCGAATCACTGGAAGGCATTTCAGAAGATGCCAAGGCATTACCAGAAAAGAACAAGAAAAATGCCGACAAGAAGAAATATCACCACAAGCTGGGGCCAGGGGGCTACGAGACTGCCATCCCAAAGTGGGATAAGAAAGAGCAAGAGATGATTGCTAAAGGGATCACACCTGAACCCATCCGCGATGAGTGGGAAATGAGAGCAAGAAATTGGTTCCTTGCGCATGGTGGTTTGTACGACAAACTAACAGGGGACCTTATCTGCAGTGACGGTCTTAGGATACCTAGGGAAAATTGGAAAAAATAGTGAAAGAAATTAAAGAGGGAAAAAGATAGTTCACTCCAGATAGAGAGAAAGACTTGCTCAAAATGGTCCTCGGGAATGATGAACACGGAGGACGAACGCGAGGCTTTGGTCCTTCTTACCCGTGGTGGCTTGGGTTTGCCAAAGACCAAGAGACTTACAGAAGCCGAGCGAGAGCAAAGAAGCGACGGCAGGATGAGGAAAATGACAAGTTCAACTAGTTGCTTGCCAGACTTAACGAGCAACAGCAGCAGATTGACGAACTTAGAGGAGTAGTGTGCCAGCAAGATCCTACACTCGATATTACCGCCGACCCATCTAAGCGGAAAAGCAGTGTGGCTGAATCTGAGGCCCCGATCGACGATGCACGACGAATGATAGAGGGTGGTCCCGGCTACCCCGTGGATGGAATCAAGGAGTCAACATCATGTGAACTCCATCAGAGAATGAAGAACATATCCATGAAGGTGGCCGTCGGACAAGCTTTACCTTCTGGTCCTGATGTACGCTGGCATGGCTGTGAGATTCCAGCTGGCTATGCTAAAGTCGGGGTGGATGAAATAATGCCGGGGTTTCATGATATGGAGCTTGACATTGCTGGACCCGAAGATGAGAGGACACTCGGAGAAGTACTGGGTGGAGTCATTCTATGGGACAAGAACTACATCAAGCTTCCAGGCTCGGCCCCAAGGACAACACCGCCTCCGAGTCGTCGCAGGTCACCTACACCTCCATCACCTCCAAGCCCTCCACATGACGACGGCCACCACAACACGAGTCCATCTCGATCACCGCCGCCGGACTTGGGTCGGCCGTCTCCGCCGCCGCCCGCTAAGGATACTAAGCGGAAGCGTGCCAGCAAGAACGCTCCGTCCATGAGTTCTAAGCGACGGAGCTCCCCAAAGCGCAAACTGTCGCCCCTCCCAAAGGTACCTCATGCTAATCTTCCTATCAGACCTTATGATCGTACCGACGAGGAAAACGCCAGGATAGCAAAGGAACATTATGATGCGCAGATGAAAAAGAAGGAACCCGAGCCCCGCCCGGAATACACCGAGAAGCAAATAGCATATGCAAAATACTTCA